>CM062804.1:1257339344-1257892503 GCA_031772625.1 Pinus tabuliformis
TGTTGCATCATTATGTAGATATTTTTTTTTTGAAGTGAAGTACTTTGTATTCATAGTAAAAAAAAAGAGAGTTATGTTGAGATCATCATAATCAACTTCATATCTCTTTAGAAACACTAGCTTCACTAAGCTCCCTAAGAACCTCCATTACAACAATCTGAACATAAGACCTTCATCATCATATTAGTCTCCACATCAAACCAATACCATTCCATATTACAGGGACTATGAATGAGTTTGTAACATTAATATGTGCGTGTCATGAAAACAAGAAGAACCAAGAAAAACATAAAGCCAAGGAAGATCAACCATTGAGGGAGAGAAACAATTGCACCAACCTGAGCTATAATCTTCAATAACAACCCCTACAAAATACAACACCCATCTAATCATCTCCTAAGAGGCCAACAAGATGTGTACATATATGTTTGAATGGAGCAGTAAAACATGAAGTTCGACATAAAAAAATTCGTATAATATTTCTAGTATAAAAGGTCATCAACATACCTAGAGGTGAAGGCGTACATAACCGACAAGCCCAAGATGAACCAAGTTGCAAGTATATGAGGAACCAGGATGCGAGTTGCGAATTGCAAGTTACAGGTGCGTATTATATAAATTAAAACAAAGTACTCACCACATGAATAATATAATGCTTACACACCACTGAGTAGCATGGAAAAAAACCTCCACTAAGGGACCTTGAAAGCATAACATTAAAGTAAACAAAGAGATTCATACTCCTCCAATAAATATGTAGAAAATCCTTATGAAGATTCACTCCATAGTGCGTAGAAAGCACCATCAACTATATTCACCACCAACAATACCATAAGAGTCCATGAAATCACACACAGAAAGACAATAAACCACGATTTTATCACTAAACACTTAAGAAAATGACTATATACGTTGATTGTCATAATAACTATAGTCGGAGCACATTTGATGAAAATTGACAACGAGACTTTGAATTTTACCATAACTAATCCTTATCAAAGGAAGTAATAGTGGGGGTTTTCCTGTGATCAACCAAAGTATCAGTAAGGTCTGCAAAGGTAGAGTGACTTACCAAAAAACCTTCGACACAGGCCAGACGGGAGTCGACACTATCCAAACAATACTTGATGTTATGAATATTTCATATGACATCTTCCAATGAAGAAAATAAATTGTAGGTCTCAACTTATTTGTACTTGAATATCAAGCGAAGAAAAATGGCCATTTGTTGGTGTAAGGCCAACAAATTCAGAAAATGAAGTTGTTTTTTCCTAAATCTATCAAGTTCTGGTACCCATTTTAAATCTCCCCCCATCCCCTCAAAATATGAGTGATAAGGGTGCTCCTCAACCTATTTACTCTTCAGTAGCGAAATATCCTTTCTAACTTCCAAAGGAACTGCGTCGAATAAAGTGGCCAGAAAGTCATAGGCAAAGGGTCGACTTCTTTTCATTATGACATTGCCTCCTACACCTCTCCTACTATACATCCTATTCCTAGGAGGCATGATAGTGACTACGAAATAATATCTGAGACAAGAGAGAAAGATAGCCCTACCTCTAAAACAAGAAAAGGGACAAACTACGCCACCCTGAAAGCCCAACCTAAGAACTACCAGGTCATCTCCCAAAACCCATACAACAGGAACCAATTCAAAAAATTTTCAATCTCCCTACAACATAAGGAGATGATAGAACCCCCCTCCAAAAGAGAGAATATTCAGAGCATAGGCCAAATTTAAAAATACTATGAAAACGCCCAAAACCCTTGTCACTTTCAGTTGAAAACAGATTGAGAGCTCATTGACCAAATAGAACCAGGGCAATTAACTAGAAATCCAACAAAAAATTCGTTATGCCAACCACCATTAGAGGGAAAACACCATGAATAAAATTATAAAGAATCTACAATTCGAAAAATGTCTTGAGATACCAAAGAAATAGAATTATGACCTCCAATAAACCAAACAAGGGAAATAAAAGGACTAGCTTACATAAAACATACCACCATTCCAAACTAGGAAAAGAGATGAACTTAACAACTTTCAATAGACACACTTGAACAATACTACACACCCAATGCTTGGGAAAATTAACATATCACTCTAAGCAAACGAGAATAGACAAAGAATTTACCAACTCATAACACTTGACGGAGGACGAGGAGTAGACCTCGCCTCCATTCGTACTAATGTTGTACCATAGCCATCCCTTCCACCTAATTATCAATTTAAAGTTGCACACCCAACTGGTTTCCTTCTCTCTCCTCTCAACAACCTCTTGGCATTGCATTTAAGAGGATATGACACTTGTAGCAGATATCACACCATCCAACAACTTGCTCATGTCTCGCTCATCACCCCCATCGGGGTTAAACATTACTACACATACCTTCCTCCATACCTTACTCTTTATTTCATACACATCATTATGTAGAGATAAAATCCCACCCTTTCCAATAATTTATTAGTGACCCATGGGAACAATATATCCATTTTTACTATACATATTTAAGTCATTTAAATTACTTATTGTTGAGAGTTAGTCATTTAATGGGTTACAAGCCCATGGTATTTGTTATGATGAAGCTTATTTAAAAGCTTGAGGAAATCCATTATAGAATGCAAGAATACTAACTTAGCTCCTTCTTAATTCAAAACTTGATCTATCTTAACACGTAGTATATCCAAATTTCTGAGTTAAAATATATTAGAAAACTAAAAAATACTACACCTTATTAATTATTTATAGAAAAAATATAATATCCTATTTTAATTATAAACATTCATAAAACCAAAAACATTAATTTTTTTAACCACACTTATATTAAATAAAAGTATTTTGAATTTTTATATGCAAATTATTGTAATGAATTAGCATAAACATGAGTGGTGTAATCTAGTTGTATGTGTGTATAACATTAAACGAACCTTCAACTAAGAAACCTATCCATACACGTTGACGCGTGTACCGTTCATAGAACTAACCTTCCTTCCTTCATGGATTATTGATGAAACAAATTCTGATATTGGCATAAATTTGGATATTATTCTTATCATATGCATTGCCAATTTCGATACTATCTTGGAATTCTAAGAAAGTTGCAAGGTAGATAATCATGAGTACGTAGCAACTTCCAATGAATACATCTCGCCTTGTCCTTCATCATTTGGTTAGGTACCATCAATTTTCACTTTGGGAAAGCACCCGAGAGGACTCTTTTATTATAATTGAGAATGTTGTTTAAATGAATAAATACACGCTATGGAATTTAACCTTACAATTATAAATTTTGGTTAATATACCACATTTAGTATGGGTAGCTAAAATGCTTTAGCTATGTTTTTAAAGGTTTTTAATCAAATAAATCATTTCTCACCTATGCAATGATATATATTAAAAAAAATGTAATGATATATAAAAAGGGAAAAAAGAAAAATTAATTGTTAAAAAACCAATCTACATTGTAAAAGCTTCTTAATACAATTTAATTTATTTTGTAAAATCTTCTTAATGCAATTTAATTTATTCTATATTAAAGTAATGAAAAATGTTATTTATTTTATCTATATTTATTTTAAAAATAACATAATTTTATTTTAATTTTAATTTAAAAAATAATTTAATATCGGTTAAGATTAATTTAATAAATCCAAATTAATATAATTATATTTAGTATTATCAATCTAAAGGTTTAATAAATTTAAGATGAATTTAATTTACCAAAACCTATTTAAAAACCTTCCCTTAAAATGAGTTTATAAATAATATTAAATGTTCTTTAAACATAATTTGTATTTCTATTCACTTCACATTGAGAATGGTGGAAAGTTAGTTATATATTTTGGATCGTTTTTGATTCTTTGCGGAGGCTTGATTATGGGTTGTTTTTAACTCCTAGCCACTTGAAAATAGGTTTATTTATGCAAGATTTGTTCAAAGAAATTATTCACTTTTTTAGCCAGATTTAATCACTAATGGATTTTATAATGGTGTATAATCACTTTAATTTAATAACATAAATGTGATGGAAAATGGAGTAAAATAATTGGATTTTGATAGTTTGAGAACTTCTATGCAATATATGGGAGCATGCTAGTTTTTTACCTTTTTAACTATGTTGATTCTTTGCATATATCTAGGAGGAAAGAGAGACCCAAGACTTATAAAAAATATCCAAAACTATATTTGATAACAAACTTTAATACCAGGGAAAACCAATAGAGCTTGACACTTACGTTTCGAGAAAGTGTTACAATAATTTTTGCATGAAAAGGTCTAAAGATTTCCCAAGCCTATAAATTGTAGATTGATGCAATAGTTTAAGATAATTTATTTAGACATTATAAGAATTATCTTAAATTATTGCATCAAGGCTTTTGAAAACTTTAGGACTATACAATAATTAGATAGATTGTTATTTGTGTAAATATTTCTCATGACTGAAATCTACAAATTGATCCATAAATTTCTTCTATAATGTAATGTTATGTTGAATTCAATGGATAGGATGACTTCATATATCATATATAGGGTGCTTATGACACTTGACATATTTTTAGATAAATTTGTGCCATATATAATGCTTAATTTGTGGTGCCTTATTGCACTAGATTAAGTGATAACACACTTTGATATGACATACAAACATTTTGATTAAATTCTGCCTCCCATGTTGCATAACTACTAATCAAGTGTTTAATCTCTAGTAAGTGCTAAGTTGGTTTTCTTAGCTCTCCAAAATTAGTGAATTGGTAATTTTAGCTCGTATGAATTTTGTTTCATATTTGGGACACAAAAACTATCACTGAGCGCTTAATATTTTGGGTCATACTTGTGAAAATTCCAAAACTCAGAATCCTACTGCAGCAACTGATAATGTTTCTTCTATTTGTTAAATTAATTAAACAAACTATTTGCAGTTTCCTACGACAAATATTGAAACATATACATTGCAACTTTCACAAAACAAATACTGCGGAATAAAATAAATTTTGGAAAATTAGAGAAATTATAGCACACACATAAAGATATTGACATAGATATGTTTGGACAATTGTCCCTAGAAAAACCCAATGCAGGAAAATCGATGCAGCAGATGAGGGCTTATTAATTTTCAGCAGTAATTTAAGTACAAGAATTCAGACAACAAAATAGAGGAAGAATGTTCAGAGAAAATTAGTAACAAATTTCTCACTCTCCATAGCGACACCCTGACCCTGAGATAGACCCTCTGCCCATACGTTGGTGCCACTGCATCACCCTCTGCGTAGTGACTGTGAAGTGATCTAGTGGACTATGTCTCTACTCATGTTGTCTCTTCCTGAATTCATCTTGCACTTCCCGGACAATCGCTGATACCCTCTCTCTTTCTCGTGCAACTCACCCTCTGGCTTTATCTCCTTTGCTGAACTTTAGCCACTGAGAAAATCGATCTTCCTAGGCAACTGAATAATTACATTGGTGTGTTATCTATCTACCCTTCGACTTCTTCTTATAATCTTTTGTTGGAGCACCAACAACTAAGATTAACACATAATCGATGGCCCATATTATTTCCTTTTCGATTCGTGTGAGTTTCTAGAACATTCACACCATGACTTAATTAATTCTAATTAATTAATCATATTTCCTATGTTTAGACTTAGGAAATATTAAAAACTAATTAATAAATCTAATTAAGTCGTCTCTAGGTGGAATTTCCAGAAACGATTTCTAGGTATTGGAGAATACATATATTCTAGCATCTCCACAAAATCTTGTGGCTAGAACACATCCGATGCTACAAAAAATAACACTCCCTCTTAGCGAGGAAAGTGTTCTAGTGCTACAACTACTGCCACAACACACTGTCTTTGCACCATCTCCTGTCACGTTACTGATGTTTGGCTATCGTTTCCCACCAACTACTGGACATCTCTGATATGCGCTGCATTTTGCCTGTTGCTGACCCTGTTGTACTGCTGCGAGCTACTGCAACTCCCTCTCATTTGTTGTTGTTGCAACTGAGAATCCAACTGTTTCTACTACTAAAATAGGTTCTCCACGATACCCATATGTTCCTTGAACTGAATGAACTTATCACTCCCTAGATATTTCGTGAGTATGTCTGCTACCTGATCTCCTATGGGAACATACTGCAGTTGGACTACCCCACGCTAAATGTAGTCTCTAATGAAATGACATCTGATATCAATGTGCTTCAACCTATCATGAATACTGGATTCTCATGGAGTTTTATGCAACTCTAATTATCACAGTAAACACTGGTCGCTCCCATCTTCTTTCTGAACAAACTCACGAGCATCTTCCTAAGCCATATAGCTTCACACGTAGCTATGTTGGCAGCCATATATTCAACTTCTGCTAAGCTCAGTGCTACTGACTTCTTCTTCCTGCTACACCAAGATACCATCCCTGATCCAAAACTGAAGCAATACCTAGAGGTATTTTTCCTGTCCATTGAACTACATGCCCAATCTGCATCTCTGAATCTGCATAATCTGACGTCATCTCCTTGAGTATATTTCAACCCATATCTTATTGTTCCATGCACATATCTAAGAATGTGCCTAGCTACGGCCCAATGTACCCTTCTCGGTTCACCCATGAATTGACTAAAAGTATTGACAACGAAACAAATGCCTGGCCTACCGTTAACCATATACATGAGCGACCTAATGAGCTGTCTGAATAAGGTGGGGTTAACTTCCTTGTCCCCTAATGTAGTTATCTTCTTCCAATTTGTGATCATGGACATCGTCATGGTTTGGCTATCCTACATTCTAAATATCTTCAGAATATTTGTAGCATATCTCCCTTGCCCAAGGAAGATCTCCCCATCCTTCTGTCATACTTCTAATCATAGAAAAAGTGCATCAACTCCATATCCTTCATGTTGAATTCTGCCTCAAGGTTCCTTTTGTAGTCCTTTATGAGCCCTGGCGATCCTATCAAAACCAGGTCATCTACTTACAAAACCAAAATTGGAGGCTCATTCTCCACCATCAAATAGTAGAGATTTGGATACGCATCACTCTTGGATGAATTCCAACTGTTGCAAATAACTGTCAATCCGACCATACCACACCCTGGGTGCCTGTTTGAGCCCGTATAGGGCTTTCTCCAACCTACATACATGAGTGTGTTTCCCATGAGTTTCGAAGCCTTCAGGATTCTCTATATACACCTTTTCTTCTATCACCTCATTCAAGAATGTTGTCTTGACGTCGATCTGGTGAATCTCCCATCCCAACTGCACTACTAGGGATATAACGGATTTGATAGAAATATATCTGGCAACTGAGGTGAAGGTCACCTCATAGTCTATCCCTTCCTTTTGTGTATACCCCTTCACCATGAATCTAGCCTTATACTTCTCTACACTTCCATTTGCAATATACTTGATCTTGTAGATCCATCTGGAACCTATAACTGATATGTCTTTTGGTCTAGGCACTACCTCCCAAACATCATTTGCCATGATAGAAATTTATTCTTCTACCATGCAATCCACCCACACTCGATTCTGTGCAGCTTCCTAAAATTTGGAGGGCTCTATAACATGAGCTACGAACACTGAATATTTGTCAGGCTGTATGTGTTGTCTCTTGTCCATTCTAGGAGCTCCGACAAACTCCTCTGCATCCCTGATGATATGACACACTTCCCTACTGGCTCTACCACAAGTGGTGGGAGGTTCAATCAGTTACTCCTCCTGTTCCTGTTGCTCCGTCTGCTGATGATGAAAAGAGATCTTGGTTATAGGCCAAACCCCCTTTCTTAAATAAATCTCAACCCTTGACCTGTGGGTTATAGCCCACAGGCCTTATCGGAAGCGTTCTAGGCTTTGAGCCTTTTATAAACAATGGAATTACATTAAACTAGAGCCATGCCTTTATCGGAGCCTAAACACCCTTCGCAAGCATTACAATATATGTATTAAGCCTTAAAACCCCGCGGCCACACATAATACGAATACACGGGAAAACAACATAAAATCCTCCTCCGAACCCTTGGCCGGAACTCAAAATTAATACACCTGCCTTTATAAATATCGGCGGGTCCGACTATCGGCCATCGCAATAATCCCTTAACTCTCCTTCCCTTTTTCTCCGATGCGATAGTCGCAATTCGCTATCGCGAGGTCTAAAGTGTTAACGGACCCGACGCCCCTTTATGCTGCTCCCCTATAATGATATCGGGTCCGGAATATCGGTGGTGTCATTATCGTGACCTCTCCGGTTTGCGATGCTATGGGTTCTGCGGACCCGATGGCCCTTTATACTTTTCTTTATAATGATTTCGGCTCCGCAATGTCGGAGCTTACACTTCGGCGGTTCCAAAGGCAGCCACTCCTCTACACTCCTCCAATGTGATATTTGGGTCAGACCCGATATCGCATGAATCAATTTAATAAAGTTTCAATTTCGGAACAGTGTTCCGCTAAAGAATTATCATGAATTCTCTGTTTAAACAGAGTTATTCACAAGTAGTTTACGCGCACCGATATAATGAAGACAAGCTTCAGTCAAGCATCACTTTAGTACTTCCCTCCTTTAATGGATTCAAAGCTCTCGTTCGATTCTTCTGAATCGCTGTAACTCCTCCTCCAAGTTTGTTCTGTCTTCCACTTGGATTCAATGTCCACAGTGATTCCTCTTAATCACTTCGTTCCCTGTGTCCTGCAGAATTTCTGTCTGCAACCTGCAGAGCCTACGAATTCATAGTAATTTATTCACGAAATACTTCTTAAATACATTGAAACAGATAGGAAATAACTCAGAATATTTATTAATGGAAAAGCAGGGTTACATTCGAGACTCCTCGGTCTCGCTCACATGCATGCACAGGCACACAGGCCTAAATTTCAATTATGCAAGGCCTACCTCTCTCACAGGCTTGATTATCAACACTAGTGGCCTCCCTCCTGCCCATAGGCTTACATATGGTTATATAGAACTGGGATTGGATTACTAATCCCATCCTTTCCTTAAATCACTCAAATAAAAGCTCTAAAGCTCTACATGCAATGCATACATATGACAAAAAGCTTCTTGAGGCCTTATTCCATCTTTTCCCTATTTTAAAATAGAAAAGCCTCCTTATCACTTAATGGTCCACATCCATTCCTTTTATGCCTAAAATATCTCCCTAGTTCCTATGTTCTCATTTATTTATTTTGAGAACATCTAATTAAATCACACTCAAAAGCCTAAATATTAAACTGACTTGGAACTTAGGAAACTAATTCCAAAAATGCATGACCCCCTATGTCTACTATTTACAATGATTTTCCTTGGGCTGAATGCTCCTGCATCAGCTGAGAACTCCCTGGATCTCCTACCCCTAAGGAGATACTAGTACCGCCCACCATACTCGATCCCTGTGACTCTCCTCTTGCTTGTCGCACTTGTTGGCCCTGCTGCTAGACTAACGAAACTTCTGCTGACTTATCACCTGTAGGCATTTATAGAGATCCTTTGAAAGTTCTGTCTCCCATGAACTTTACATCTCGCCTCACTACAATCTTCATGTTGTTAGGAATGTAGATCTTGTATGCTTTTTAGGTCTCTCTATACCTACGAGGACCCCCTT
This sequence comes from Pinus tabuliformis, assembly GCA_031772625.1. NCBI lineage: Eukaryota > Viridiplantae > Streptophyta > Pinopsida > Pinales > Pinaceae > Pinus > Pinus tabuliformis. The sequence goes on from CM062804.1 coordinate 1,257,348,941, forward strand.
CTCTGCAGTCTGATCCAATTTGCTGAGCTTTTCATCTGGTGTGTGACAGTAAGCCACACTCCCGATATTCTTTAAATGACTTACTTCAGGATTCTTTCCTATGAATACCTCCTCTAGCATTTTCTTCCCCAACGCTCTATGAGGTGTTCTATTTTGAATGTACACCGTTGTGTTGCATGCCTCTGCCCATAAAAATCTAGGCAAATCCTGTTCATACAGCATAGCATTTACAACCTCAACTATTGTTCTGTTATTTTGCTCCGATACTCTCTTTTGTTGAATATTATATGGAGTTGTCCATTCTATTTTGATGTCTTCCTTCATGCATAAGTCTCTAAAGTCTTTATTTATGTATTCTCTACCATTATTTGAATGTAGAACCTTGATATGTTTCCCTATCGCGTTCTCTATGAGAGCCTTCAACTCTATGAACCGATCAAATACCTCATCTTTGGTCTTTAAGAAATATATCCAGGTCTTCCTGGAATGATCATCAATAAAAGTGACAAAATATTCACCATTTCTAAGAGCTCTAGTGGACATAGGGCCCCAAATATCTGAGTGTATCAATCCCAACATGCCATTTGCTTTGTTTTCACTTCTAGGAAATGTTTCCTTTGTGTACTTCCCAATTACAAATCCTCTACACGGATCATCGTGCTCTGTGTTGAGAATTGGAACTCTCGTTACAGTTTCTCTAAGCATCCTAAGTGCTCCATGATGTAAATGTCCCATCCTCTTGTGCCATAGTTCGTTTAGCGCCTTCCCACTGCTATTATCACTTCCTATTAGTGCCATTTCAGAATCGAGGTGCAACCTGTATAACCTTTTTATCTAAGCTCCAATTTGTCTCACTTTCATCCATCTAGAGTGTTTGACATACACTTTCTTCCCCACAAAGTGTACATCGTACCCTTTATCCTGTAACTGGGACACTGAAATTAGGTTATACCCAATCCTGGTACATGCAGTACATTAGTAGCGCTGGTGTTGGTTCTTTTTTTTGTCTGAAATTCTATGGTGCCTCTTCCTACCATTTAGTTATGTTTCCCACAGTGATCTGGAAGTCCATTTTCTGCTCTTGATAGTTAGAGAAATATTCTCTAACTCTTGTCATATTAGCTCAAGCTCCACTATCAATATACCAAACATCAGATGATGTCAAACCTCACAAGCACGCAAACTCATCCTCCAACCTGGAATATAATTTTGAGGTTTCCTGATTGTTGATTCTATCCATGATTTTCTATGCTTTTTCTTCTTTCCTTCCTAACGCTAATTTTGCTATTGAAAAATACTGCATCCCAATTGGAAATCTAATCTGGAAAAAAATATTGATGCTCCCTCTACTTTTGACAATCCTCGATCTGGAAAATCTAATTTCTCTGTCAGATCTCTCATAGAAATAGACTTTTCCTAAAAAATTTACCCTCCTGGCTAAGGGGACTACAAAACCTTTGGGGTTTCGAGCAGTTTCTTACATAGTCCTATGAAGTTCCTTGTCCTCTCTACAACTGAGCTCTCTGGCTTCTATCTGTGCTATGATACCATGAGAAAATTCTAAAACCTGGAATCCTACTGCAGCAACTAATAATATTTCTTCTATTTGTTAAATTAATTAAACAAACTATTTGCAGTTTCATATGACAAATATTGAAACATATACACTGCAGCCTTCACAAATAAAACACTACGGAAGAAAATAAATGTTGGAAAATTAGAGAAATTCTAGCACACACATAAATATATTGACAAAGTTATTTTTGGACAATTTTCCCTGGAAAAACCCAATGCAGGAAAACTGGTGTAGCAGATGAGGGTTTCTTTATTAATTTTCAGCAGTAATTCAAGTACAAGAATTTAGACAACAAAACAGAGAAAGAATGTTGAGAGAAATTTAGTAACAAATTTCTCACTCTCAACAGTGACACCCTAACCCTGAGATAGACCCTCTACCCATACGTTGGTGTCACTACATCACCCTTCGCATAGTGACTGCTCAGTGCTCTAGTTGATTGCGTCTTTCCTCAAACTATCTCTTCCTGAATTTATCTTACACTTCTCGGACGACTACTGGTACCCTCTCTCTTTATCATGCAACTCACCCTCTAGCTCTACCTCCTCTGCTAAACTTCAGCCACTAAGAAAATTGATCTACCTGAACAACTAAGTAACTGCACTGGTGTGTTCTCTGTCTACCCTTCGACTTCTTCTTATAATCTTTTGCTGGAACACCAACAACCAAGATTAAAGCATAATCAATGGCCCAGATTATTTCCCTGTCGATCCTTTTGAGTTTCTAGAAAATTCACACTATGACTTAATTAATTTTGATTATCTAATCATATTTCCTAAGTTTAGACTTAGAAAATATTAACAACTGATTAATAAATATAATTAAGTTGTCTCTAGGTTGAATTTCTAGAAACAATTTCTGGGTATTGGACAATACATATATTCTATCCTCTCCACAAAATCTCGTGGCTAGAACACATATTATGCTATAAAAGCTAACAATACTCGTCTTTAAAATAATGATACTAAAGATAAATGGTAATTTGGATTTGAACTTAATATTTATGAATTGGTTCCTTAAGTTAAGATTTGTGATTTCAATTTCTAGTGTTTGTAAATTTAGAATTATAATCTAGAGTTTAAGAAATTGTGGACCAAATCTTTTAAGTGAAGGAATCTCAATTTTTGCACTATTCATGGATCCTTGGCTAATATACTTCAAATTTAGCGTTCAATTAGTTATGTCAAATGTGTATTTTAGGGGAGGAATCACCCATGTATTTTATTGCTTAACATTAATTGAAATTTACCATCAGTACTTGGAAATGGTCTATCACTTGTACTCATTCACCTATCCTTGTATCTCTACCCATGACTTCCTCTCCATGTGAATTATTTTCCTTCATCCACTAATTTGTTGCATTGTGGATGGAACTCCAATCTTGAGATATTATAAAACATTAATGTAATATGTAATGTTAAGCATAATCAAGGCAAAGCAATTTACTTGGAGAAGAATCATCTAAAAATTGTGTGGGTATTAGATGACTTTTAATTGGAGGGGAATTTAATGTTAGGTTAGACTTGAAGTAGCAAAGCATTGTTATTAAACATTTACAAGTAACATTAATATGCCAAATTCTTGTGAAAAGGGTACTTTCTCATTCAAGATGAATCAACTCAAATGACCATCAATTATAACACATGTGCTAGCGAGCACCATCTTTTTTTATTTTTGTGCAATCTAGCTTATTGATGCCATGTCACCTAGTTTTTCAAACTCATTGGGGATGTATAAATTACCCATGAAATTTTCCCAATATATATTAATCACCCTCAATTCCCTCTTAATCTAATATTCCTCCCACCATACACCCATTTTATAATTAATGTGTTGAAATCTTACTACTGAATATAAAACAAATGATGTTCTTAAATATATCATTTATTAATTATTCATTATCATACAAAAGAAACACCTCTTATCTTTAAACATCATGCATCTAATCATTAAATTTTCAAAAATATATTAGTATATGACTTATAAATGAATTGTAGATGCATTGGTTTGTATGGGGTTTAGTTTACATCAAGTCATTGATTCAAATATCATGAGAAAGGATTAAAGGTAGAAACCTCTTGTGAAACATAAAAGTTGTTCACTATGCTACAAGACTCAACTTAATTTTAGAGAAAAGAGAAAAGGAAAGAAAACATGTGAAATATTATATCTATCCCTCACAACATATGTAATAATCTTGTACCATATGCATTTTATTGATTTATATATGGCTTGTGTGAACAACCTACATATGATCTGTGAGAGAATCTTATTCCATACACATATTTTTGTTTTATATATTGTGTGAGGAACCTAACCCATGAGGATATATATATATATATATATAAGATTGTGTTGTTATATATGATGATTTAATTTAGATGCATGTGTATGGACTAGTATCTCTCTTTTCTCTGCAAAGTTGTTGATAGACCTTATTTTCATATACCTGGTCACAATGGATATCAGATGGGTACTATGGTATTTGGTGCAGTGATCACCTCTTCCATCTTAGTCTTGGTATTACATTTGTGGTGGAGGAGGACTTATGGTAGGCTTTCTCTCGGGCCTTCGGGATGGCCGATTGTGGGAAATTTGTTGCAGTTGGGTAACAAGCCCAATGTATCTCTCTTCCATATTGCTACAAAATACGGGCCTCTCATGCATCTCTCTCTCGGAGTGAAAACTACAGTGGTGGTCTCCTCTCCTTACATGGAAAAGGAAGCTCTCAAGACCCATGACCATGTCCTTGTAGGCTGAAGTATCCTACAATCAATCAAGACCTTACTCGCGTATGCTCAGACAAATATCCAATAAAGAGCTCTTTAGTGTCAAGAGGCTAGGAAACATGCAACATTTGAGAAGGGATCAAGTAATGTGAATGATCCAGCAAATTTTACAGGAATGTATAAAGGGGAATAATGTAAATATAAAATATACTATGTTCAACTATGTTGTTAATCTATTGGGAAACATGGCCTTTGGTAAAGACATGGTTGATTCCCACTCTCCAACCTTCCAAGAATTCAAAGATAATATTTTGAAAAAGATGGTGAATGCAGAAGTTTCCAATTTGGAAGACTATTTCCCCTTCCTTTAATGGTTGGATCCTTAGGGCATTGGACATAACACAAAATCTATATGGAAAGGATGTTCAATATTCTAGACAAATTCATAGAGGACTGCCTCACCAAAAGAGATAAAATAATGGATGAAAATGATGGTCCCAAGGATTTTTTGGAAGTTCTATTGGGCATTAGAAGCGATGAATTTACTTTCATCGATATCAGATTCTACTTAACTATAACCTATTTTATTATCACTTGTCAATAAATGTATTTAGTGAAGGATTTCAAAGACTTCACAATGCTTCCAAAGCCAATTCCTTTGTTGCTTATTTGCTTGTTGCAGGACATATTTAGGGTAGGAAGTGACGCCACTGTGAAGACAATTGATTGGGTGATGGAAAAATTCATATGCAATCAGAATAAAATGAAAAGACCCCATGCCGAGTTAGAGGAGGTGGTTGGTTGTAACCGAAGGGTGGAAGAAATGGACACCGATTGTCTCCCTTACCTTTGCACAACGATAAAAGAATTGTTTCGGTTATACCTAGTATTTCCTCTGCTCCTCCCACATAGAGTAGCTAACATTTGTGAAATTAGGTTCAACTCTTTGGGTAAACCAAAAAAAAAAACTAATTTTCATAATTAAATTATTCTATAGTTAGATATTATATATTATAAATTTTACTTTTATTTAGAGATGAAGTTTGATTAATATTTTTTTTAGTTAATGATGATAATGATGATTAACGTCGAATAAGATCAATGTGGTCTATCAAAACTTAAGAAATTAAGAAATTAATTGAGTTTCCTTAGTATTTTATTTCTATGATCAAAAGGAAGAGAAAGAAGTGTACCTATATCACTATAGTTTTGTTGGTTTAAAAAATGAATAAGGTTAGTATGGCATATTCTTTGGAAATGAGAACGGATATGAGTAGGAGTTGGGAAATCCAAGAGAAAGTGCTTTTCATCTTCAACCCTCTTATTATTGAAAAGGTACATATTCTTTCATCCCAAGGTGTTTTGGGAATAGACCAACGCCCAATTTCACTTCGAAGCTCATGGGAATTAGTTATTATCTTCGCATTCTTATTTTTCTTCTCGGCACTAGTCAAGATAGAAAGATAATTTTGGTTAGAAAGAGTGAGGTTGACCACCTCCTTATAATACTTCAACTTCCTTTTCCCCTCTTTATCCTTAAAATTGGAAGTAAAAGTATTTTTAATATTATCCTTATTCTCCAAGAAGATATCCTCTATCCCCCAATGGTCAATCCAAGACTAGGAATCCTTGTTCCATCCTCACTTGAGCGGGAGGTGGGGGTTTTGACTAGAGTTAGAAGCAATTTTGGGGAACCTATTGGGTTCCATGTTGTAAAGCGTCTTCTTATACATCAAATACCTAAATATAGCCATGCTTTCAATGGGGGAAAGTCTAGCTTCAATCAAGAGGATATGATAGGGAGTAACCCTTTAATCTTGAGGTTGTCACTTATAAATTATTTTTGGATCAATTCAATATTCCTCCATGATTCTCTAGATATAGTACAACCCCAAACCTCACAACCTTATAAAATAATAGGGGTGATGAGAGTCTCAAAGAAGAGTTTTTATTTTTTACTCCAAACCTTAAGATCAGTCGACTTACAATTTTTTTCAAGTTCATAATAAGATTTCTAGCCTCCATGAATCCTTTTCTCAATTTTATAATTCTAGTTGTGCTAATGATGGATGTCAATACCTAAATATTTGTATGAAGAAACATTCTCCAAGTATTTTTTATCATATATGAAATTATCATGGTTGATATTTTTGGATTTAATTATAATGAACTTAGTCTTGTCAGTATTAATGGTCATTACCCATCTTGGGGCAATAATTATGGAGGGTTTTCATATGCTTGCCAAGATCATCATGAATTCTGGCTAGGAGGACGATATCATAAAAATAAAGGAGAAGAGTAATGACCATACCAGCGAGCTTGGGACCATTGCATCTCGTAGCTTCCAAACACTCTTCTAGATTATCAATGTAAATGCCAAAAAGGTAGGGGATAGGGGACACCCTTGCTTAACATTGATATTGCATTTAATTTTTTTAGACCAACCCTTAGTGGTCTGTAGCTTGGTGAAAAATTCTTGTATAGTCGAATAAAAAAAACTCTCAACTCAAGAGAAATCATTATATCTTCGAGTATTTGCCATATCCTATCCTAGGAACCGTGTCAAAATATTTTCTAAAGTCAACAAAACAACAAAAAAGATTAGTTTTATTATTGCGGAATTCCTCGATAATGCTCCTAAGAGTGACAAGATGGTCAATAGTTAAGTGATGTCTCCTAAAACCAACTTTCCCTTTAGATCATTTACCATGGCTTTCGAGTCAGAGGCTAATCTTCTTTTCCAAAATCATCCCATATAGTTTGGCTAAAATGTGGCTAATCATAATGGTCCTATGGCGAGAGGGAATGTTTTTATCCCTACTTTCAAATATAGGGACAATAAGGCTTTGTGTCCAAGGCTTGGGGAAACCATGTTTTACTGCCAAATTGAGAAGTTAGTGAATATGAGGGATGAGGATAAACATTCCCATTTTGAAAATTTTAGCTTGGTGGCCTTCAATATCCCTAGCTTTCCCATTAGCAAGCTTCTTAATCCTAAACTCCATGTCTTCCAAAGAAAAGATTTATCCTCTATAGGAGTGTTTAAGATGTTTCCCATGATGGCCAATGAGTCATAAAGATTCTTAAGATAAATATCACAGTTCTTTAAGGGCATTAAATTCTTTACTTTTGCTTTTCAAATAAGTATATTCCTCCAAACATTTCTAGGCTCAACTCTAGAAAGGTGAAGAAAACACTCTTGCCTCTTATTAATATAGGAAATTTACGCTTCCTTTTTATAATAGCTTTGTACCGACTTATTTTTTCAAGATTTACAATTTCATTAGAAGCATCTCTAATCACTTTCCTAGCAATTTTACAATCATGATCATTCCAAGGGTTGGAAGTTCTATTATTCTTTTTATACGACACCTTGGAAGAAAATTTGTTAATGGTAGGGGATACGGTTGTAGTAAGATTGTAGTAGATGTCATCAATGTTATCATTATACGTTAAGAAGTATAAATCCCTCTTTAAAACCTATAAGAAGAGATCCATTCCTTTGACTATCACAATTATTTTACATGTGGTTTGTGTGCGTGTCAAGATTTAGGGTTAATGATAGAGGTCAATGGTTAGAATTAGGGTCGTAGTCATTTAGGAGGTAAAAATTTATAATATGGTTGAGAAGAGGGGTGTGTGATATCACATAATCCACAACATTAATACCAGGCCATGAATATAGATCATCTCTCCAAATGTTGGCCACTAATCAATTCCATTACAAATTATCAGGCCTTGGGAACTACAAAGCTTGATAAGCTCAGTACCAAATAGGTTCTTAGTTGTGTCTTCTGAATTTCTTTTGAATCTATTAACTAAGTCATAGTTTTTATCTAGCCATAGATGGATAGGGTTAGAGTTATTACTTAGGAGAGTAGCTTGGTTAGTAGCAGTTCTAGAATTGAAGTCCCCAAGCAAAATGATATTACCTTCATTTGTTAGTTCGTGGATATCATGTTCTAAGGTACTGAAGGAGGAATTCTTATCCAGGTTGTTTTTATTATAGGAGATGGAGTTGATAGGAGAAAAATAACAAATTGCGACAAAATTCCTATTGGCGTTAGAATAAAAAAATTTGATCCACATGTACTGATTAAGAGGGCTGATCTTATGAAGCCGAATGCGAGAAGAAATATTATTTAAATTACGAGATTCAAAGTTCAAATCCCCCATGGATGTTCAACTTACCAAAAAAGACTTTATGAGACAATTTATCCATCAAATAAATATGGTTATTTTTTTCAATTATTATTGTTTTAATAAAATAGTTAAAACATTTTCAAATTTGTCAAAACTATTAAATTTAATGAATAATTAATTTTTGAAGTTATTATTTTACTTGTAAATAACATATAAAATAAAAATAATAATATAACGTTAAGGTCACAATCAAGTCAAATCTCAATTTTATTTGTGAAAAAAAAAATATCTCTTTTAATCAAGATTTGACTATTAAGATATATAAAAATATAGATACTCTACCTATATCTATATATATATATATATATATATATATATATATATATATATATATATATAGATGTGTGGCTTAAAAATATCCATAAAATATACAATTATAATTTTATAAATATTACTTAGTTAGGATTTTGGGGAAAGGAAGTATGTCAGTAGGTTTATCTTTAGTTATAGTTCATATAGTTTCATTGCGATTTTACTACTAGAAGTAGCTCTAATAAATTAATTATATGTGAATGAATATACATTTTTCATTTCTTCCTATTTCTAAAAAAACTAATAATCATATAATAGAAAAGTTTAAACTTTAAATCATTTTGAACTTTAAAAATTAACATCTAAAAACTCATGAATATATTCCTCAAGATTAAATATTCAAATTAATTAAAACTTTTTGAGACATTTGACTTAAAAGAAAATGTAAATCTACATTACATGAAAATCTAAAACTTTAGACGATGGAACCACAAATACAATTTCTTAAAACTTCGACTTTTTAAATACGAAAAAAAAGTAAACAATTTATGGGATGAAATTAATAAGAAAAATTATTATTTAGAGGCCTCTCTCTCTCCAAACCTAAATATTGGTCGACTTGCAATTTTCTCAAACTCATAATAAGCTTTCTAGCCTCCACGACTCCTTTTCTCAATTCTATAATTCATTTGTATGAAGAAACATTCTCCAAGTAGTTTTTATCATAGATGAAATTATCATGGTTTATCTTTTTGGATTTAATTATCATAAATTTAGTCTTGTCGGTATTAATGGTCATACCCATCTTGGAGCAATAGTCATGGAGGATTTTAAGATGCTTGCCAAGATCATCATGACTTCTAGCTAAGAGGACGATATCATCAACATAAACGAGAAGAGTAATGACCATACTAGTGAGCTTGGGGCCATTCCATCTCGTAGCTTCCAAACACTCTTCTAGATTATCAATGTAAATGCCAGAAATGGTAGGGGATAGGGGACACCCTTGCTTAATGCTGATATTGCATTTAATTTTCTTAGACCAACCCTTAGTCATCTGAAGCTTGGTGACAACAAAACTGTATAGTCGAATCACTACAACCCTCAATTCGAGAGACACTATTGTCTCTTTGAGTCTTTGCCATAGCTTATCCCAAGGAACTGTGTCAAAAGTTTTTAGAAAATTAACAAAATAACAAAAAATATCAGTTTTATTATTGCGATATTCCTCGATAATGATCCTAAGAGTGACAAGATGGTCAATAGTTAAGTGATGTCTCCTAAAACCAAATTTCCCTTTAGCTCTTTTACCATGGATTTTGAGCCAAAGGCTAATCTTATTTTCCAAAATGATCCCAAATAGTTTTGGCTAAAATGTGGCTAATCATAATGGTCCTATAGTTAGAGGGAATATTTTTATCCCCACTTTCAAAGATAGGGACAATAAGGATTTGTGTCCAAGGCTTAGGGAAGCCATGTTTTACTACCAAATTGAATTTTTTATGAATATGAGGGATGATGATAAACCTTCCCATTTCAAAATTCTGAGTTTCGTAGTCTTCAACATCCCTAGCTTTCCCATTAGCAAGCTTCTCAATCCTGAACTCCACACCTTTTAAAGAAAATATATTCTCCTCTATAGGAGTGTTTAAGATGTTTCCCATGGTGTCCAAGGAGTCATAAATATTCTTAAGATAAATATCTCAGTTATTTAAGGGGATTTAATTCTTTTGTTTTGTTTTGCAAATAAGTATATTCCACCAAAAAATTCTAGGCTGAACGCTAGAAAGGTGAAGAAGACATTCTTGCCTCTTATTAATATACGACCTTCTCTTCCTTTTGATAAGATCTTTGTATCCACTTATCTTTTCAAGATTTACAATTTCGTTAGAACCATCTATGATCACTTTCCTAGCAATTTTACAATCATGATCATTCCAAGGGTTGGATGTTCTATTATTCATTTTATATGACACCTTGGTAGAGAATTTGTTAATGGTAGGGGAGATGGTTGTAGTAAAATTGTAGTAGGTGTGATCAATGTTATCATTATACATTAAGAAGTCTAAATCCCTCTTTAAGTCCTATAACAAGAGGTCCATTCCTTTGATTATCACAATTCTTTTGTATGTGGTTAGTGTGCATGTCAAGATTTAGGGTTAATGTAGTGGTCAATGGTAAGAATTATGCTCATGGTAATTTAAGAGGTCAAATTTTATAATACGGTTGAGAAAATGCATGTCCGATATCACATAATCCACAACATTAATACCACCAGCCCATGAATATAGATCATTCAACTAGAAGTTGGCCACTTATTAATTTCATTACAAATTATCAGGACTTGGGATACAAATCTTGATAAGCTCGATACCAAATAGGTTCTCGGTTATGTCTTCATAATTTATTTTGAATCTATTAGCTAAGTCATAGTTTTCATCTAGGCATAGGAGGTTAGGGCTAGAGTTATTACTTACGAGAGTATCTTGGTTAGTAGCAGTTCTAGAATTGAAGTCCCCAAGTAAAAGGATATTACCTTCATTCCTTAGTTTGTGGATATCCTATTCTAAGGTATTGAAGCAGAAATTCTTATCCAGGTTGTTTTTATTATAGGAGATAGAGTTGATAGGACCAAAATAACAAATTGTGAGAAAAATCCTATTGGTGTTAGAATAAGAAATTTCGATCCACATGTACTAATTAAGAGGGCTGATCTTATGAAGCTGAATGTGAGAAGAAATATTATTTAAATTGTGAGATTCAAAGTTTAAATCCTCCCATGGATGTTGAACCTACCAAAAAAAATGTTATGGGACAATTTATCCATCAAATAAATATGGTTATTTTTTTCAATTATTATTATTGTTTTAATAAAATAGTTAAAACATTTTTAAATTTGTCAAAACTATTAAATTTAATAAATAATTAAGTTTTGAAGTTCTTATTTTAGTTGTAAATTACATATAAAATAAAATTTATAATATAACTTTAGGGTCACAATCAAGTCAAATCTCAATTTTGCTTGTGAAAAAAAAAATCTCATTTAAGCAAGATTTGACTATTAAAATCTATAAACACACACACACACACACACACACATATATATGGCTTAAAATTATCCATAAAATATAGGCTTATGAACATGAAAATTTTTTGGGGTTAATATTCACAGGTGAGCTAATTTTCCATGATTTTTCCAAAAAAAAGATTCGGCAATTTCCATTTTTTAAAAATAATTCGCCCAAATTTTACAATATAAAATTATTTTATCTTAAAAATCGCCAACATTATATATAGAATATATATATAATCATTATAAATTTGAATAATTTTACAAATATATCAACAAACATTTTATAATTTGCATACTAGAGACTAATGAGATTTTCAAGTGTTTTTAAACTTCAAGATAATTTTTCATCCTTAAAATTTTCCATGATTATAAATATTACTTAGTTAGGATTTTGGGGAAAGGAAGCATGTGAATAGGTTTATATTTAGTTATAGTTCATATAGTTTCATTGTGATTTTACTACAAGAAGTGGCTCCAATAAATTAATTATATGTGAATGTATATACATTTTTCATTTTTTCCTATTTCCGAAGAAAAATAATAATCATATAATAGAAAAATCTAGACTTAAAATCATTTTCAACTTTAAAAATTAGCATCTAAAAACTCATGAATATAACCCTCGAGATTCGTTATTCAAATTAATTACAACTTTTTGAGAGATTAATTTAAAAAAAGATGAAAATCTACATTACATAAAAATCTCAAAGAAATCAATATGACTAAAAAAACAATTTATGGAATGAAATCAATATGAAAAAATATTATTTAGAGGGCTCTCTCTCAAGTACTTAACATAACAAGAACTTGTATGAGTTTGTAACAAAGACCATAACAGGAACATAACATAATTGTAATGCTTCAATATTAAAAGAAAGAACCACTCTCATTTCAAGTATGTTGGATGATTGTGATATACCCATATGAACATTATGATAGCCATGAAAGTCAATATTGGGTTACATACAAGACTTCCTTATGATTACAACAATAATCATAAGAACTACCTAATATCCTGAACATGAGAATAGTGTATCAACAATAACATTATCTAAAATCTAGGGATATCAATGCTTTAAATGAAATAGTGTATTCCCCCATTTTAGAGATACTTGGATTTCTTAAATCGAAATGATCCCAACTAGCCAGTGCTACTAGAATGTGTAGAATGGACATAATTAAACTGATGGGATTTCAATAAGCCTAAAAGGAAGTTGTTATGTTTCCATTTGGATTTATGACACTCACGCACAAGAAATGAATAATTTTGGGTACTTAAAAGTATAGAAATTTCATATTCACTATGATAAAAACACACATATTTATAATAATAATAATAATAATTATATACATTAACATGGAAAATCAGATGGATGTTATGGATTTTTGCATGACTATGAAGTATTTGCATAAGGGTCGTGATGTAGCGCAACTCGAGCCCTAGGCCTAGACATGGTAGAGACAAAGTCTATTCCTATGATGACATCAATAATTCATGCCTCACTCCCATATCATGGAAACAAAAGCTACTTAGAGGGCACCCCGAGACCACATTCACTTAGGCACAAACTTTCAAGATTTTTTCATTGAAGACTAACATCTCTGGAGTGTTGCGACAGGAAACCCATATGTTTCCACATAGGTGGATTTGGGTGGAGGACGATAGGAGAGATCAATAACTCCAATGGATTGGGGCTCTCATATTCACTAGAGGTTCCTTCGATTCATTTCTCCTTAGATCGAAGGATCTTAGACTAAAAATTTGGATTTGGAGAAGGGTTTTTTTATTTTTGTGAAGACCCTAACTCTACATTTATGAAGGAATGAAATAAAATGCAGATTTAAAACAAAGACAAAGAGAAAAAATGAAACTAAACTTCAAATAATAAATAGAAATGTTGAAATATTTACATGCAAAAATAAAGCAAGTTAGCTCATATGGTGGTAGCTTATCTCTCTGAAGAGATGTGATGGCTACACGTCTTCTAAGTTACTATGTTAGAATGATGCTCCGAGTCATTTTTTATCATGAAGACATAATGAGAAACCATAAAAACCCAAATCCTTAACCCTAGGAGATGAAGTGGCAAACGCTTATGGGCCTCAATGGGGTATGTTGAAACATTAACTTCTCAGGGTCATAACTTTGGCATACAATCTCCATTTGGAATGCATGATAACTCTAGAAAGGTCTATACGAGGACAACAAATTTTGACTGAAATCATAATATTTGTCTCATGTTTTATCGTTTCCCAAAAAACACCATTTAGGGCATCAAAATTGCTACGGAAGTCTAGGACTCAAAAACTACCAAAAATAGAAAACTATCAAAATAGGAAAATATGCTAAAAAATAGGAAAATGATAGGAAAATGTGTTGTGAGGAAAGTGGAATAGGTGGGTGGCCACCAATATCCACTTGAACCAATCCTTCCCCCTTAGGAAGTAATTGTCCCCATTGTGTTGAGTGCCCCCATGAGATGAGGAAACTTCTACTGAACTTGGTCCTTAGTGTGCCACTTGCCTTGGTGCAGGAGCTAGCATGCTTTGAAAACCCAATCATTAGAGAACTTTTGAGATCTAAAATGGGCTTCAAAACAAAAATGTACAACCAAAATAAATTTTATAAGAACCAATAGGATTCAAGATGATGATGTCAACAATGGGGGATGATTCGTCATTTTTGGGAAAAAAAAAGTCATAAAGATTAAAAAAAAAACACTTTTTCAACTTGTATTTTAAACTTATATCCCTATTCTTTTACTCTAATATTGAGTGAGAGCCATCATTGGATGAAAAATTTAATTTATCATCCAAGGAGTACCAATGTTGCATACTTTTTATGGACCTTGCTACATGAAAAATGAGAAATACACGAAAAACATTATTACAATCACATTTTTTCATGTATTTCTCATTTTGCATGTATCAAGGTCCATCAAAAGTATGAAACATGGGTACTCCTTGGATGAGGAATTAAATTTTTCATCCAACAAGTGCTCTTTCTTGAAATTTGAGTATAACCGTAAGGAGATAAGTTGAAAATACGAGTTGAAAAAGTAGTTTTTTCTTTTTTTCCTCTAACATTTGATGATCTAATCTAATCTTCTTTATTATTTCCACTATTATTTATAATATTCCTTAGAAAGCCCATTTTAGACCTCAAAATTTCTATAATGATAGTTGGATCCTTTGTTGGCGATTGTTCTTAACATATGTGTCCATGATCCGATCAGTTGTGGCATATTTAATGCAATATGGGTTTAGCTCTATTGGTGTCAACTGCTTGGAAATATCTGATGTGTCCAACAATGATGGAAAGTATCGTTGAAGGCAGTCCATATGAATACTAGGTGTAGGCCAAGGAATGGAAGATAATTAGCTCAAAAGTGTTGTCACCCAAAATCTTGGTGATGGTTTATGGTCCATATTGAAGTGGTTGAAGCTTCTTATGGGCTCTTGCAAGGCATTCCTTTTGCAAATATAAACATACCTTATTGCCCACTTGAAACTTATGTGGCACTGAGTGTTAATCATGACATTATTTTTACTCATTATTGGCCTTGTCCAGGATATCGTGGACCTGCTGGAGGATGTGTTGAATTTGTCCAATAAACTTGGTGGCTTTGTGGACTTCAAATTGAACATGTGTAGATTTTGGTTTGGTAGTGGCAAGGGGTATGTGAGATCGATGGGACATAACAGTTGAAATCCTATGCCCACCTAAAAGGGGTTGTGGCTAGTTGAGCTATGGAGATATTTTTTGTAGCTGTGTTGGACATACGGAAGACTCTCATCGCATTTTTGTGGATGATTAGAGTTTTACATCCGCAATATGTGCACGATTATCTTATTGATGATCTTTGTCTGGCCATCGATCTGAGGGTAGGAGGTAGTCAAATTGGTGAGTTTGATGTCCAACACTGATCATAGGATCGACCATAATTTATGAATTTGTTATCTCGATCTACTATGATGGCCTGCAAAATCCAAAAATGTACCCACAGTTGTTCAAAGAAGAGATTGGTAGTGGCTTTTTTTGTGATAATCTTCTTGCAAGTAGCCAAAATAGACATCTTAGAAAATCTATCAACAAGCACATATAATTAGTCATTACCATTCTTGGTAGAATGAAGGACATACAAATGGTTCATCAAGATGGATTTCCAAGGTCGAATAGGAGTAGGAAGTGGGGTGTATAGATCTTTCTTCTTAATGGCCGGTTTAATGATGACATAGGTATTGTAGGATCTGATATATTTTCCAATATCTTGGCAGAGGTTTAGCCAATAAAAATACTCCAACCATACTGCCACTATCTTCTCCACACCAAAGTGTTGTACGACCCAACTAGAATGTGTCTCCCAAATTAGTGTGGCATACTCACTTGAAGGAACAAAAAGATGTTCCAAATAGCACAACAGTCCATCCTGAAGGTGGAAATTTGGAATTGGATTTCCAGTCACCAACACCTTTTAGCTGGTGACAAATTTTGAGTCATCATCATATAGTTGTGGCCATCCACAGGTCTCGTGTGCATAAGAGTTGAGAATTGTGCTTATTGCCACAATCAAGATTGGTTAAGGCAGTCTGTGACATGATCGGTGCTACTTTTCTTGTATTTAATGTTCAAATAAAATTGTTGCATATATGTGGACCAATTTTTATGGTGATCATTCTGCAACTTCCCTTATGTCTGCATAAATTGAAGAGGTCAGTGATTTGTATGGATAGTCATCTCCTTCCCCATAATATAATGTTCCCATTATTGGCATGTTTGCATGCTAGAATGCATTTCCTTATCATAGGTGGGGTACCTTCGAATAGTACCAAAGAGTGCCTCACTATGATAGGTCACTGGATGCCCTTATTGTGTGAGCACTACACTAATAGCATAGTCAGAGGCATATGTCTCAATCTCAAATTGATGTTGCAAGTCTAGTAAGTTAAGGGTTGGAGCATAGAAAAATTGGTGTTTTATTTTAATGAATGCCTTCTATTGTGACTTGGAATATTTTTATTTTTATTTTTATCCACCCTTGGTAATGTGAATTAAGGTCCAAGTTATATGAGAGAACCCCGACAAAAATCTTTGATAGAAATTAGCAAGGCCCAAGAAGCTACGAAGCTCTATAAGAGTCATCAAAGCTAGCCAAGCCTGAATGACTTAGATCTTAGTTGGATCCACATGCACACCTTTCTCATCAATTATGTAGACCATATATTAGACCTAGTCCATGCCAAAGGAGAATTTATCTATGTTGGCACATAACTTGCGCTGCCATAGGGTTTCAAGGACAACCAACTATGTTGCAATTTCTCTTCCCAACTCTTGTTGAATATGAGAATATCATCCATATATACAACCACTAATGAGTTAGTGAAAGGATGAAAAATGTCATCCATTAGCCTCATAAAAGTTGTAGGGGCATTTTTCAAACCGAACGGTATGACCAACCACTCAAAGAGACCCTCCTTGGACTTGAAGGATGCCTTCCATGTATCTATGGGTTCTATTAGAACTTGGTAATAGTTGGACTTCAAATAAATCTTGTGAAAGCACATAGCCCCATTGAGTTAGTCAATAAGGTCATCAATACATGGAATCATGTATTTTTTACTGACACTAATTTTGTTAAGTGCTCGATAATCAATGCAAAGTCTCAAGGTCACATCTTTCTTTTGTATGCGTACAATTGGGCTCCCACAAGGTGAGGAACTTAGTCGGATGTTCCATTTTTGTAGAAAATCATGGATTTTCAACTTGATTTCCTTGTTTTCCACAAGACAATCGTATTATATTTTCCCATTAGGTAGAGGTGTGTCATGGTTTAGATCAATCGAATGCTTGACTTGACAATTCAAAGGTACCCTTGTTGATGAGGAGAAGATGTCCTTGTACTTTTCCATAACCTTATCCACTTGCTTCTACTACATGGAGTAGCCCTTTCTAGAGGCCATGGATGTGGCCATGATCCCCCCCTTAATTTGAGAGCAAATCAAGAAGAAAACAAATTTCCCAGTCTGGGAGATGATATTACTGCATTACTTAGTAGATATCAAAGAAATGGTTGTAGGTGAGGTTACCTTCAGTATCTTATATAGTTTTCTTCCCAAAGTAATAATAATATTACAAGGTATGGACTCATACACAACATGACACCTCTACAAGTATGGTTTGCCTAATAAAACATCACAAACATCAAGGGGAGAAGCACCACACAATACCTTGTCTATGAAAGGCTTGATGCTATAGGGTTAGAAACACTGTTGACTAGCACAGAGATCTTGACCTTTGTGGAGCCACCCGATGGTGTATGGTTGTAGGTGTGGTGTTGTTGGAAGGCCCAAACTCTTAAAAACTTCTACTAATATAAGGTTCTTTTGACTCCCATTATTGACAATGAATTGCAATGGAGCACCTTTCACCCAACCTTTGTTAGTGGAAG
Source organism: Pinus tabuliformis (assembly GCA_031772625.1). Taxonomy (NCBI): domain Eukaryota; kingdom Viridiplantae; phylum Streptophyta; class Pinopsida; order Pinales; family Pinaceae; genus Pinus; species Pinus tabuliformis. The sequence goes on from CM062804.1 coordinate 1,257,367,223, forward strand.
AGATACTCACCCTCCACCGAATTTTCATGATCACTTTTCTTAACCTTGATGGTGGAAACAGTGGTGTTGGGTTTTGCAACAATGGTTTGTTTCCCCTTGTTAGGTTTTGGCTCAGAGTAAAAAAATGCATCTGACTCTAAAGCTTTCAGCTCTACCACTAGTGACTTATTTGTGTGACATTCATTTGTGTGTGGGTCTCTTATCAAACTCACACCACATTCTTGTGTCTTTCTTTTTCTTTCCATTATTATTATTTTCTTGTAGCTTTGACAAGTTTTCCTAGGGTGCTCCACCCTATCTCTATCCTTTGTTCTGTGTTTTGAGAGTTCCCTTGCCCTGCTTTTGATTCGCAAATCGAAAGCCTTATTTTTTTATAATTATGCTCAACCTTGACAACATATTGGTATGTTACACCAAGTGAGGAAATGTCTAGGAACTCCATTTTTTTCCTAGATGTATTTGTGCAAGAAACCATGGTACTTGACCAACAAATGTCATTAAGAGTCCTTAATACTTAGCTTCGTGCATAGGGTATGAAAGATATTTGTGAACTCTAACACTTCTTGGTCACTTTCCTATCGTAGTGTGGTCCATTTTATGTACTTATCTTCAATGCTTCTAACAGGGTAATATTGTTCCTTAACATCGTCTCAAAAAGAGTCTCACTGGGGTGTGATTGAAAATACTGGAGATTCCTCCCCAGCCCTTTTCTCATAGTAAGTTTCCCACTAGCCCTTGACATGAGGGAAACCTTAAGGAGTGAAAAATTAATCTTTTCTCTATTGGAAAAGTTATGGATCAGAAAATATCCTTCCAGCAAATTTAACAATTTATCAAGAGCCTTTGCATCTATCTAGCCTTCAAATATAGCAGTGTCAAAATTAACTTGTACTTTAAAGAGGGTGGTGCCTCCAAAGTGGTTGTTGGGTGAAGATGCATTGACTATTAGTATTCGTCGAAAAATATGGGAAAAAATATCCATCATCTCATCCCTTTGTTTCCTGAGGGATTCTTTGAGAAACAATTTGATAGGATCTCCTACTCCCTCGTCTTTCTTTTCTTCCGCTAATAGAGGATGTTAGGGTTGGTGAGGCTAGTCTCTCAAGGGTTCAAGCAGTTTTAGTCCCAACTCCTTATACCTTGACCTCTTTACGGACATGCACAAAAAATAGAGAAAGAGCAGACTTCTTTGATACCATTGATCCATATTTATGAAGGAACGAAATGAAATACATATTTAAAAATAGAAACACATATATATAGTAAAACTGAACTTCAATTAATAAATAGAAATGTTGAAACTATTTACATGTAGAAAGAAAGAAAACTAGCTCGAATGGTGGTATCTTATCTTTGAGAAGAGATGTGATGGATACACTCCTTTTGAACTATGTTACAATGAGGGTCTGAGGCCTTTTATCATTAAGACATAATGAGAAACCCTAAAAATCCAAAAACCTAATCCTAGGAGATAAAGCGCTAAAGGCTTACGGGCCCCGATGGGGTAAGTTGGAATGTCAACTTCCCGAGGTCATAACTTTGGCATACGATCTCCATTTGGCATGCATGATAAGTATTAGAAATAAGTTGTCATTGATGACAAATTGATGTCAAAGGAATTGATGGGTGCAAGAAGAGTGATAAAGGAACTAAGACGTTGAAACCATTTTTAGTATAACTGATCATCTCAAGTGATTTTAGAAAGTACTCAGATGGATAGAGCTCTGAAATAGATTTCCAGTGATATACAGAAGTTTGAAAATACCCCCCTAGATCAGAATTTATTGTTAATCAAAGGTGACAAGTTGCAACTAAACATGGTGGGAGAGTCAATATAGTGTTAGCTTTGGCATTTTTCCAAAGTTGGAAAAATGGTTGGTGGAGTGGAGCAGTGTTAAATTCTATGCAAGTTTGAAGTTGGATGACTGCCACATGTCTCATTTGGGTCATCGTGAGAAAAGAGGGGGTCCATGATCCTAGGTGGGTTAACAACAAACAAGGTGTCATAATGGCAAGTTTTTCCCAAACCTTCAATCAATAGATCAATGGTGTAGAATGAAAGCGAGCCCCCCCCCCCCCCCCCCCACACCCCCTCTTCACGAGGAGACAACTTAAGCAAGGGCCCGTGAAACCACTAGCGGCTTTTAGCCTAGCAAGAAGTCAAGAGTAGCAGCTTAAGGTTCGACCCTCGTCCCTGACACCCGACCTCTTCCAGCAGTTTAATTTTATAAAGAAAATTCATTGAAAAATAGGGTTTAGGACACTTTTTCAACCATAAAGAGGATGACACATGATGTTGTTTTATTGGTTGACAGAGGTGATGTGGACACATAGGTGGAGACACAGGTGGATGATGATGTTAGTAGTGACATGGCACCTATGAGAGTGTGACACTTGGCATGTGTTTTTAGTTTTTTCAGGTGTCCAAGTGGGCCAAATCCGAGTGACATGTAGCACCACTGACAAGCCGACATGTGGCACAAATGATGTAAGGATGACATCAGCAAGATGATGTACTAGTCAGGCCAAAGGTTGTGTTTGATGAAATTTTTTCTGTGTAATTGATTTTCACGAAAATACAAAGAAATATAGATGGAGGTTGAGACTCCAGACCAATCCGTTCTCCAGGTAGTGGAAGGAAATTACCTACACATAATAGGGAATACAAGATGACCTCCTTCGTCATCCTCAATTGCGTTGAAGTTTGCGCCAGGATTAGTGTTGGAAATTTTCCAGTTGAAAGTCAGACAATCAACAAAGAAACGGAAAATTGGTAGAGCTCCAACCCCATTTAGCCCTCAACCTAATAGCAACTTGGTCACAGCTCTAGGTCATATGGTGAAATCACAATTTGTAGGCGCTCTAACAGTTAGCGAAGGACACTAGTAGTCTTAAGGATGGAAATATTTTTTAATGTTTAGCAACCTTGGCGAATCTTACTAGTCCCTGATATGAAAAGTGTAAAATGTTTGAAAATATTTTTATAAAAATATTCAAATTTCTTGTGATTTTAGATAGTCCCTATAAAATTTTGGCGATTTTTGAGGTTAAATAATTCTATATTATAAAATTTGGGTGAATCAATTTTAGAAAAACTGGAAATTGGTGAATACTTTTTTTGGAAAAAACATGGAAAATTAGCCCACCCACGAATATTAGCCCCTAAATTTTTTTCTATAGCAGTCAAAGAATTTTAGCAGTGACATGAAAAAGTTGGCAGTATATTTGGCATTTTTTCCAAATATGGTGATACACCAAATTTAGAAAAGTTCTATTAAAACCTGTAAAAATTCCAAAATTGAAAATTTAGATAATTTAAGTACAGAGCTAGGGGAGAAGAGTTATAAGACTTAAATACCACGTGAAAAACACTTAACAAAAATTGTAGATAAGAAAAAATAAAGATTCATGCAAGGAAAAGAGCTAAAGTAAGTGTAGGAACACATGAGTGTAGGAACAAGAGTGCGGGTAGCACGAGTGGAGGAAGTGCGAGTGTCGGGGTAGCTTAGGGAATATCTCTGCCATATTTTCTTGTTGTTTGGATTTCCAGTTGGGCATCCATAGATGTACTCATATTTCATGGTTGCATAATAAAATAAAACCCTCACTCTTGCACCGGTTTTCCAAAGTTGGGTTTTTTCTGGAACATTTGTCCAAAAATAACTGTGTAATTTTATGTGTGTGTGCTAGAATTTCTTCTAGTGTTTATTCTTTTGCAGTTTTATTTGTGTAGGTTACAATGTGAGTTGTTCAGTATTCGTTGTAGGAAAAAGTAAATAAATTTTTAAATTTAATTAACAATTAGGAGAATAATTTACAGGTGCTGCAATAGGATTCAGGTTCCAAATTTTCACACTCCTCTTCCTCTTCTTGTTTCTTGGGACATGGTTCAGCAGATAACTTTACAGCTACAGGAATAGGAACCTTCACCCATTTACTATCCTGCATATTAAACCTCTACAATATTTTATTGACATACTCCCTTTGGTTTAACCAATGCTTCCTCTTTTCCCTATCTCATTTAATTTCCATACCCAAAATATAGTTTGCAGCACCAAGATCCTTCATGTCGAATTTAGAGGACAATTGGGTCTTTAAATCATGGATAATTTCTTTTCCATTTCCATTCAACAACATATCATCCACATACAATACCAGATAAATAACACAGTGACCAATTAATTTAAAATACACATAGTGATCTTCTTTGCTTCTAGTGAAGTCAAGTCCCTATATATATGTATAAAATTCCTGATACCACATCCTTGGTGATTGTTTTAACTCATACAAAGACTTTTTAAACCTGCATACCAGTTCTTTATTTCCCTTCACTGCAAAGCCTTCAGGTTGCTTCATGTATAGCTCTTCTTCCAGACCCCCTGAAGAAATGTTGTCTTCACATCCATCTGTTCTACCTCAAAATCAAAAGCAACAACAACGGATAAAAGTAACCTAATAGAAGCTATCTTGGCAACATGAGAAAAAATATCACCAAAATCAATTCCTAGCACTTGCGAATAATCTTTTGCTACCAACCGAGCTTTGTATTTATCCACCTTGCCTTCTACATTCATCTTCTTCTTAAACACCCATTTGATTCCAATGGTTTTCCTTCCAGCTGACAACTCCACCAGATACCAAGCCTCATTTTTGGCCAAATATGCCATTTCATCAACCATGGCCTCTTTCCAGAGTTTTCCATCTTCTGAATCTATTGCCTCCCTAACAGTTCTATAGTTCCTAAAAGTGAAGAAGAAAATCTAGTGGTCTCTAGAGAAAATACCATGTTATGTCATCAAAGGCTTGGACATACTGGAGAGAAGGGCCTTCGAAATCAGGGACTACTAGATTGATTTTCCATTATATTCCTTTGAATGTTACATTACATATATATACATGTTGAAGCATTCATAAACCCCAATCCATTAACCTTGGATTAGAACATAATTGTAGTTCCCTTGATCGGATCTACAAAATACCACGGGGAGAAAACCATCATGCCCAAAATCATGTGAAAAACCTATGCACAAAACCATAGGTAGCTCCGCCCACCTAATATAGGGTCCAAAATAAATTCTCGAGGCACTACCCCAGACCCCATACAGGGGGGCTGCACCCCCCCTATGACCCCCCCATGCATGCAAATAGTCGTGGAAAGAATATAACACACACCCAACAACTTATATGACATTCAATGGGGATTCATTCCTAGGATGTCTTTTACTACTTTTAGGAAAGAAAATAGCTAGTGCCCTTTCTGCTTCCTCTTGTTTTCTTTTCATTTTGCATGTATCCATTTGCAGGGAAAAGTTATGCAACATTTCTCTCTTTAAATCCTCCAAAACATTCATTATCTCATGCTTCATGTATGTTGTGGAGGGAGAGAAATTGGCCAAGCTTTGGCTAGACCTACCCTTCTTCCTAATAGTCCTAGAGTAATTCTTGAATACGGTTTTGATGTCATCATAAGGCAATTGGTAGATATCTCGTCCAGATAGCATGTTGATGGTTTCCATTACATATTCCTTGATCCCTGGGAGAAGAACTAGCTTGAGTAACTCAGTATCAAGGGTACAGTTTCCCCTACTATAATTGAGTTGAAACCTCTCCCCATAGTTCTCCAAAGATTCATCAATTCTAAGGCTCATCCTAAAGATTGAATCCTTTATTTCTTTGGAGCTAAAGTAATCATGGTATTTATCATTGAAGGTTTGTTGCATTTGGGCCCAGGTAGTGATGCTGCCTCTGTAGAATTTTTGTATAATTTTTCTACAAATCAGCTAGCTCTAATACCATATAGAACTTTTTCTACAAATCAGCTAGCTCTGATACCATGTACAAATTTTTCTACAAATCAGCTAGCTCTGATACCATGTAGAAATTCCCACCTGTAGATCACCTGGTAATGCAATGTACTAAAGAAAAACACTTGATCTACTTCTACAAACAATTTAGCGGAAGCTTAATCGAACATGAGCAACATCAATAAGAACACATATAACTGATATGGAGAAATCAATCACACATAACACAGAATATATCACTGGGGAAAGCACCAGAATAAAACCCCAACACTGTATTATCAATCAAGTGGAAATCCTCTTCAACATAAAAAAAGAATCAACTTAATAACTATCTTGCTCTCTCTGTAATCAGAAGATCCTAATGATCTTTAATCAGAAGATGAAAATCATGGACTACCTAGGCCTCATTATATAGGCTGTAAGTTGTCCTGATCATACCTGCTGTCAGCTCAGGTCCAACTACGTAGTCATAGAAGAAAATAGATTCCTTCCTCATGCAAGGAATACTTACTAGAAATATGCTAGCATCTGATAGTACATTGTCCCTCATCTGATCTCAACTAGGTCTCTAATAGAACTGACATGCAACAGTTATCCATGAGTGAATCCTCAGTTATCTAAAATAATAGTTGTCACATGCAAGCATTAATCTAACTGGACTTGACTAGTTAGAACTAAGTCAACTGATTCTCTCATTATAGAACTCATACTTATTCCCTCAACCAATGGAGGAAATTAAGGATAAATTCCTCAATCAATGGGACAACTCATGTGCATGCTCACAAAGACTTCAAATTCAAATTTCCTTAACTAATTAACTCAACTGAATTAATTAATTAATATTTCCAATTGCTGTTAAGACCAAGATTATTTTACTTCCTATAGATAGACTAGGGACTGCTATAAATAGGAAGGGACCGAGAAATGCTATTTTTAGCAGTTTCACCTCTCACCCAAGGTGGCCAATGACCTCACTGGCCAAACTGTTATTTTTAGACATGCTATTTTTAGCAGGTCTATTTTTAGCACAGTCTAAATTTAACATTTCTTGTTGCACATTTTTCAACACTCCCTCTCAACAAGAAAGGCTTCCTCTCGAACCCGATCTTGTAACTCTGGAATGTTTTGCATGCAACACATCTACCTAGTCCACTTGCTCCAACAACACTTGGAACAAAAACAGTCCCAACTGACCACTCTGTTGAGCTAGGAACATACTCTGATGCTAAAGCTCTACCTGCTGTTAACAAGTGCTCCCTCTATGACATCTGTGCTACTGCAACATCTCCATGCATCTCGCACCATTGCACACCTCTCCGTGCCACCTAACACTGTGCAAAACACTTGTGCCTCTCGCATTGCTGCAGCTTGCTAGCTATGTGTTGTCCTGGGATTCCCTGCACTGTCGCTCTCTCTGCCGCTCCATCCACATCTGTCTCTACCCAATCGGTCAATTCCTGCTACTCCACATCAGGGCTCCTGTAGCAAGGTCTCATCCAAGAGGTTGGGTACCTCAAGGATCCTGCCCCTCCTCCTTGGGACGATCACTCCACATCGCCCCACCTCCTACCTGGAGGTATGGCTGCATGTGATCCCTCAGCCCACCTGGCTCGAAGTTTCCCCCTACTGGAGGTATCTACATGAGTAAATGTCTCCACTCTATCTCCTCTCGGCTTCCCTTGTTGTGGCTGCTCCACAACCTCCTGAAGCTACTGCACCAACCGTGGCTCCTCCACAATTGTCTGAGACTTCTTCTGGCTCTGCATGTTGAGAGGTAATTTACTCTCCCTCTCAACCACCAAGTATCTAACCTTTGCCTTGCTCCTCGAGGCATTGCATGCATCCTGTACCTCAAGTGCATACAGGTTCTTGGCTAGCACACCAATCTATTTCCACTTTCCCGCCGTCACAAAATTTTCTAGAAAAAGAGCTGATTTTAAATCAGCGATATCTCCCTCATCCGAACTTGGATTCAACTGATTTTTTTTCTATTTTTGGTATTTTTCTGCAAGGAATCCAAATCTAATATTTATTTCTGAAAATTTTGTACATAAATTTTCAGACCTGCTCTGCAAACTCTCGGCCCAAAACTCAAAACTTTGAAATCTCCTCTCAGTGTACTGTTCTCTCCATGATCACCTGTGCTCCAATACCATGTAGAATTTTTGTAGAATTTTTCTACAAATCAACTAGCTCTAATACCATGTAGAACTTTTTCTACAAATCAGCTAGCTCTGATACCATGTAGAACTTTTTCTACAAATCAGCTAGCTCCGATACCATGTAGAAATTCCCACCTGTAGATCACCTGGTAATGCAATGTACTAAAGAAAAACACTTGATCTACTTCTACAAACAATTTAGCGGAAGCTTAATCGAACATGAGCAACATTAATAAGAACACATATAACTGATATGGAGAAATCAATTACACATAACACAGAATATATCACTGGGGAAAGCACCAGCATAAAACCCCAACACTGTATTATTAATCAAGTGGAAATCCTCTTCAACATACAAAAAGAATCAGCTCAATAGCTATCCTTCTCTCTCTATAATGAAAAGATCTTGATGATCTTCAATCAGAAGATGAAAATCATGGACTACCTAGGCCTCATTATATAGGTTGTAAGTTGGCCTGATCATACCTGCTGTCACCTCAGGTCCAACTACGTAGTCATAGAAGAATTAGATTCCTTCCTCATGCAAGGAATACTTACTAGAAATATGCTAGCATCTAATAGTACACTGTCCCTCATCTAATCTCAACTGGATCTTTGACAGAACTGACATGCAACAGTTATCCATGAGTGAATCCTCAGTTATCTAAAATAATAGTTGTCACATGCATGCAAGCATTAACAAACTGTATTTTATTATTTTAACGACTTGTTAAAATAATCTAACTAGACTTGACTAGTTAGAACTAAGTCAAGTAATTCTCTCATTATAGAAATCATACTTATTCCCTCAATCAGTGGAGGAAATTAAGGATAAATTCCTCAATCAATGGGACAACTCATGTGCATGCTCACAAAGACTTCAAATTCGAATTTCCTTAACTAATTAACTCAGCTGAATTAATTAATTAATATTTCCAACTGATGTTAAGACCAAGATTAATTTTACTTCCTATAGATAGACTAGGGACTGCTATAAATAGGTAGGGACCCAGAAATGCTATTTTTAGAACTTTCTATTTTTAGCAGTTTCACCTCTCACCCAAGGTGGCCATTGACCTCACTGGCCAAACTACTATTTTTAGAAATGCTATTTTTAGACATGCTATTTTTAGCAGGTCTATTTTTAACACATTCTAAATTTAACACTTCTTGTTGCACATTTTTCAACAGCCTCCAGGTAGACTCATAAACCAGCGCAAGGTTGCATCTTTGAGGGTAGAAGGAAACAACTTCAGTTTCTGCTCATCGAAGGCATAGCCATAGGTCCTACATACAACAAAATACTCAAACATGAAGGTTTCAAGATATTCAAAGGTTAGGCCATGGAAATTTGGAAGGGCAGCAGGGCTTATATTTTTCATTCTAGCCTCTCCATTGGTTTCTATGATAGGGAAAATCTCATTGTTCTAGTTTTCAGCCATAGTTTGAGTAGGTGAGGTAGGTTCTTCTTCTCCAATAGGCTCTTCAAAAGTTTCAATTGACTCACCTAGAGTCTTCTAACTTCCCTACAGTCAGAGAGGGAATTCCACAGCCACCGAAGAAGAGTGAAAGTTGGATGCTTGAGGCTGTGGGGGTTTTTGGTAAGAATTTCCTTGGTTATCCCTAATCCTGCAAGGCATGAAATATTTTTTTGTTTGTCTTTTATTCACTTTTTCAAAGCAATAATACTTATGCAAAACAAAACAAAAAATAATGCTTAAGCAGAAACAACGCCTACTTAGACATACCCCCGGAAACGATGCCAAAACGTGGTGAGCCTTGGTATTGCACCAAGAGTGTTGCAACTTCCAAGGGCTCCTCAACTTAAACTATCAACCCAGGGTTTGTACAAACTTAGAGGTGACAATGTTGTATGCACAATAGGTTAGGTTCTACTCATGCCACCCTCAGCCATGACATCATATCAAGGTGTTTAGAGATCATTCCTCCAACTTAACTATAGTGAAAACTACTGATGAAATGAATTTTAACTATGAAAGTGAAAATGACATTCATTTAACTTGTAGATGCTAATTAACATTACATGAGAGGGAAAGGGCTAGTATACTTGCAAAAGTGAAGCTACTTTGTTTTGCACATTTCATCAAATCAATAAGCTACTTGCATCTATCATTGATCTACTTTAAACATTTGCTTGAAAATGATAAATCTAACTTGTACCATGCTTGTGAATAAAAAAACTAATTCTACTTCATTTTGTAGTGAGGAAAAAAGCAGCTTGGAGTGGTCTAAGAGATCCTCTTAATCATCAAATCACAAGTTGGGGGTCATTATTCATCTTAACCAAGCTAAGGTCGAAGTGAGGAGAAAAATAGGTGGAGGTAAATGGTGCTACAAACCTGCTACAGGAAGTCTTGTATTGGTACAGGAGGCCATGTATTTCTACAAGAGGGGTTCCAAGAGCCTTTTGAGGGTGGAGATGGTGACTTGAGGGTAGGAAAAGGTGGATGAAGGTAGAAGGGAGCGAATAAAGGTTGGGAAAGCCTCCTAGCCGAGCCCGGGACCTCTTAGAGGTTTGTCTTGCACCAAGGTGGACTCCCATAATGTCTTAATTTCCCAAATAGAATGACTGTGGAAACAAAGTTTGAGAGAACTGTGAAGGGTAAAGGGAGAAGATATATAAGTACAATTGGAGATGAAAATATGTGCCCACCCCTGCAGATCAACACAACCTGCAACTGGCCAAATGCATGCATCAAATGATCAATAACACAGTGAGATAAACTATCATGGAAAAGATGAGTTGAATTTGACTAACATCTATTCTATTTCACAACACTACTATGATCACTAAACTAAATCCTAATTTGCAGAAATTAATCATGCAAAAGGATAACTAACATCTATCTATTTCCAAGAAATCATAAACAAATGTTTTTGGACTGAGATTGTAAATCCTTCCAATCACTCTTCCCACAAGAGAGGTGATAGGGAAGCCTACAATCACAATTTTTTATAGCTTAACATCTACTACAACAAAAGAAAGACATGAAATTCTTGGAAACAAGAAAAAGAAAAAAATACAGAAGAGGTACTAAAGCCTTTGGGTTGGGCCCAAACCCAAGGGTTTCAACCCTCTAGAACTAACTTAGATGCAACTCAATAATAAACTTCTCATTAGTACAAAATAGTATTCTCATACATCACATGAAAGTTAACAATAACAAGGTCAAGCCCTAGGCTCAATAGATACTCTTAGTTGAATAAAAAATTTGAATCCTAATGAGCCTTTCAACTGATTTATTTATACAAAAAGGTAGTTGATGGAATCTCCCTTGAAAATAGGAGTGGTTCCCTCCAATAGCTCAAAAATTATGGATATGGTCCTCCTTGAGCTTCACTTGCACTTGCAGTTACTCGGTTGTTAGTGAATTCGAGATTGTGAGTGAGGATTTGGTGATCTCAAGTCGAGTTAGAGAGTCAAGGAGGTGGACATGCCTCCCTAGATTCTCTCCTGGTTGTCTCCATCAAGTCCCTGCATAGTAAATGACTCAGAATTGCTTATTTTTCCTGCAACTTAATCACATTAGGCCACATAGTGTGACAAACACATTTTACTCTTCTTGCTAAGCATATTAAGACTAAAAATGTGCATAAATGTGTGTAAATGACAATTATAAGGGTTGCAAGATAGCATAATGAACCTCAAAGTATACTTATTAATGGGATCCATCAATCAGTAACCCAACTATTAGGGCATGTCATTGGCATATTTTCTTTTAAATGATCAGGATAAGGAACACTTCTACCATTCAACCATTTGAATTCTTTTTTGTCACTGTCCCATTTCCTCCTCTTCTTTTTGTACAATGTGACCCACGATTGCATCGCTTCAATATTGTAAAGAATGAATTTGTTGATGGCTTCAATTTCTGAATTCGCTGATGAAATCAAACCAACATATATATATATATATATATATATATATATATATATATATATATATATATAGATATATATATATATGGATATGGATATAGATAGATATATATATATATATATATATATATATATATATATATATATATATATATATAGTACATATGAGATCAAAATATGCATTAATATGAAGTTCAGTGTGAATATTTATTGTGTAGAAATTTGACAAATGATAAGCCACTTTTTATCATGCGCCTCTTTCCATTCATTTCAAGAAGCTCCCCTTCTCTTTTGTCTTCATCCCTTTCACCACACCTGGTGTGTTGTCGATCTTCTTGATGTACTCATTAGCATAATAGAAAGACTCATATGATATATACCCCTCTTCCATATACCCTTTGGGTTTTTTCCTTTGTCGAACAAAACCTTTCAGTTTATTCATGTACCTCTCTAAGAAGAACAATTAACGATAAGAAACCACCCCAACTAATTTAACCTCATCTACTAGGTGAATTAGAAGATGAACCTGCAAGTCCATGAAACTTTTCGGTAGTTCCTTCTCAAGCATACAAACAATTTCATTTATCTCTTGAAGCCACCATGGAATGTTAGCAAGATGAATCTCCTTTGATATGTTCCAACGTAAAAATGCAGATAATTTAGATATGGCATGTCATATGTATTGGGGGAAGTCATGGTTCGCACACCCATGCATGAGAAGAGGATAATGACATTGCATAATATAAAATAGTACATTATACAAAAATTAATTTTAAAATATCCCATTGACATATTTTCTTAGAAGGTTCAAATGGTCATGTGATTTCAACACCAAAAAATGGTCTTCCATAATGAAGCAGCATTGTAGTGAAGACCCATATAAAGAAGGTACCCTCACAGTCATTAAAACTTCCTTTTCCAAAGAAAAAACATATTTCTTTAAAATTCATGGCACATCACCTTCTTTGAAAGACCAAGAGGGACCAACCTCTCCTCTAGTTTCTTGTCTTGGCCAATGTTTCTTTTCAGTTTTTGAAGAAATAAGATCTCTCCTAACATCCAATGTGTTACTTTCTTTTGATGATATGTAACTCCATAAATAAGATGAAACATGTTGAAATATATGCATGGCATCTAGTAAGTGGGAAATATTAAGATGCTCCCAATATGGGAGCTCATAAAAGACAGATTTCCTTCTCATCCCAATGGGAAATTTCTCAACATAGGTGTCAAAGAATTTTGGATCAATGAACATAAGCTCCCCATTTGAAACACATATTTCTACAAACTCCTTCTCCTTCTCTCTCTCATATGCTCTAATCCATTAAGTTGGTGTCATTATTGTAGGCCTTTGGATTATCTCTGGTTTACTATTGAAAGTGGATGTTGCTCTTCTGTAAGGGTATTCTTCTAATATTAATACCCTGGAGCAGTCATACACTAGCTTTCATAGGTACTCAAACCACCTAGCCTTCAGAGGGTCCACAACATTTACATTCATGATATCATTTTATTACAAGACCTGCAAAATTATTGTAGACAGGATGGCACGTTAGCAACCATGAAGATCAAAACAATTTCAGTGAATTAAATTAATATGTGAAACAATATTGTTGTATATATAAAAAATAAATAAAAATGTAATTTACCAAAGCAAACTCCTAAGCCTAGATAATCATGTATGGTGTAAGAACATATGCCATACAACGTAATACTCATCTTTGTTGCGATGGGTCTTGATACATCATACACATGTATCCATTCGCATAATTCCTTGATTTCATCTACTAATGGTTGTAAGTAGACATCCATATTCTTCACTTGTCTTCTACCAGGGACTATGAGAGCCAACATAATATGTTCATTCTTCACGAACAACCATGGGGGTATATTGTTATTGATCACTACTATAGGCCAAATAGAATAATTGGTGTTTTGGAGGGAATATGGGTTGACGCCATCCATGGTTGTGCTAAGTCGTAGATTTCATACTTCATCCTTGAATTTTTCAGGCCATGTATCCTCTATACGATTCATGGCTATTGAATCCGTTGAAATTCGCATAGCTCCTGAATCACTTCTGTTGGCGAAATTCCATCCCTGCAACATAGCTAATTCTTTGCAACAAAAGAGTCTTTGAATTGTCGAGATTATAGGCATGTGTCTCAATATCTTATGAGGAGTACCATGTGATTTACCCATTTTTTTTAATTACGGTACCTATCATTCCCACATTTCATACATACCTCTTTCTCTGCATATTCTCCTCTATATAGAATACAATCATTCGGACATGCATGATATGATATGTACTCAACACCCAACATTTTCAACAATTGCTTTGATTCTTTGTAGCTACCCAACAAGACATTATCACTCAGAAGAAACTTATCTTTGAATAAATTGTATTTGGTGGGGAATATAATTGTATAATGTCAATATTTAATGTTCGTAAAATTGACAATTTTTAATGTCATTGTGTGACAATATTTCTCAAAATATAAGGGATTTTATTGATCATGTAGGTGAATTACCTCAATATTTCTGAGAAACATGCATTTGACATGCCAAAATTTTCTTTCATGTTGTACAAAAACGTCGTCATCCCCAGCTAAGTAGACTTTAACTTGTCGCCAAGTCCAAAGAGAGGGGTGGTGGAAACATATTTCAGGCTTTCGAATAAGGTATCAGTGATATGAGCATCATCCCCTAGCTCATTATTATGGAATTCATCTAAGAACATTGTCTCCATGGCAGTCCTATCCTGTAAGTAATCATCCATACCAACCCCTATTTGATTGCCTCCATTGCCAACTTTTGATGAAGAACTATTATTGTTGTAGGCATTCCTAATTGGTGAGTCTAGACGTAGTGGGAATTGAATAGGTGGTTGATTTAACCATTCTTTGTATGCTTCCTCTCCGAGTCTTGCTCTTAATGTAACCTTCTCTCGAGTTGACGTTGTAGTGGGGTGCACCGAAAGATGGTAGGTGGGTCGCTCATCATCACTAGAATCTTAATTTCAAAAAATATTGAACATCATTAGTATAATATCAATGATATTAGTAAGCACATCAATGCAATTGGTTTGTTGAAATTACATTATACCAAACAATTATTACCATTGTTGATCTAAGATTACAGATGGAAGATGTCATGTTCTGATTGCCAGGGTGAAGAGGTTGTCCATTTTCATCTACCAACTACTTGTGATATGCTACTCCTGATAAGAGCTTCTGACATTTTTGAAATGGAAGAATATTTTTTGCATCTGAACTCGATTCTGAATCAAGATCCTACAAATTTGGATACATTTTTATTCAAATTGACATGGATTAAAAAAAATCAATTAGATAATCGAAATATAAATAAAATATGAACTTATTGGAGATGGAAAGGGAGAAATCCGTGACTTTGATCAACAATATGGAATGAGTTGGACTTTGAAGAATTGACCATTTGATATTATTGATATTTTATCCCTGCATTTGAGAAAAATTAGAAATAAATTTTGTATGCATATCTAAAATTAATCTCAAGAACCATATAACCACAATCTGAATTTCAATATAGTTTTCCTATCATTTTCAAGAATAAGGCAACTTTAAGAGGAAAATATATATCATGAACTACTATAATTCATATGAATTCATCATAAAGGATAATTTTAGATTAATATGCCATTTTATGTGAAAATAAAATTTCAGATAATTTTTCAACCTTATCGGTGCGCTTATCAGAACAAATCGCACCGATGCATTTAAATCATACCAACATCGAGGCATTCAAATTAACCCACACTGGTTTTCGACGTTTCGAAAAAATTTAAATATGTTATCATATTGGTGCTCTTGTACAAATACACATCAATGTGTTTAAAAAAAAAACATCGGTACACACTTGTTTCCATAATTTAAAAAATAAAAGAAAATTTGACCATCTTGGTGCTCTTATAAAAATTACAACACTGATGATTTTAAATACAAATTACACCATTGAGTTAAAAAAAATTATCGCACAGTTTCGATTTTGAAAAAAAAAACGTATCATGTCGGTGCATTGAAAAACAATGACGCCCAATAATTTCAGTGTGTTTTTCTTATAAATGCACTAGTGCACTTGACTTTCTAACACATCAATTTTTAGATAAATTGAAAAAGCAAAAACGTGATTTTCCTTTTCTTTTTTTTTAAATTAAAAAATGAACGGCAATGGATTTTTCAAAATTTAATTTCATAAAGTCTTTTAAATAGTAAAAAATTATTCACTATTACATTATTTTTCCCAAAATTTCAAGGGAGTGTTTTGCAAAAGAGACATACGAAGAGCACTGTGTAGCAGCAAAACTATTCAGAAGATTAAAAGTTGAAAGGTATGGTGATTCACTCAAAACCCTCCATAGTAAAAATTTTAAATTTTATTATTTATTTTACTAATAATTTTTTTTACAATTTCTCGTAGGGTTTAATTAAAAGAGAGTTACTATGTATAGGACAATTGACATGTAAAGTAGGGGAATCACTTATTGAATTAGCTCCAAACCTTCTCGGCCCTATCCATTTTTTTAAATCAGTTATATGTTCCGCGGTGCACCTTGTGTAATATAAGGCACCGATGCACCCTGTGTAATACAATGCACCCGTATATTATAACATTGGCGGTTATGTCTAGTTTATTCATTGTTGCTCTTGGTGTGATATAATGCACCGACATGCCTCTGCAAAATAGCACCATTAAATCATGGTGGCGTGTTTATCGTTACAAATCACACTGTCATAATTTAAAATTATTTATAAAAAAAAATCCCTGACAATGCCGAACAATTAAACGCTTGGTGCATTTAATGGTATAAACACATTGGTGCATTTATTCATATAAACACACCTATTACCATAATTATTTTTGGCTGAAAATTATTTGATTTATGTATAAAGTATATTTAATGGCTTCTGTATTGAATGGTATAGGTTTTATATTGATAAAAAATGTCTAAGAAGGTGTCAAGTAACAAAAATATTGATCGACACAATGATAACACATCGAAAAAACCAGAGAAGGAAAGTTCTTTATAAATTATTTACAAAAGTAATACATTTGAACTATATGTAAGTTTAACTAATATGCATTGGTTAGTGTGTGTCATTCGGTGCCACAAAATGAAGAAGGTCAATAAGATTATCTCTAATCTAAGTGTAGAAGAGCGTAAAATCCTGATAGAAAAACTATAGAATGATCAATCAGATGAATGACAAAATACTATTCGATATAAGTTTTTTTCCATTAATAATATACTTAAGAATATTAGATAACATGCTTCAAACAATATATTAATTCATAGATGTTTAATGTTCTATAGGGAGAAACAATGAAGGAAAAGATCAATGTCGTTCTAAGAAAAGAAAAATTATAGAACATGTAAATGACGATGAATTGGTCCTTAGCTCATCAAGAGTGGTGTTGTAGGTTAATTAAGGGGAGAATGTTTTTACAAAACTACGAGAGATCTAGTGGAACGAATTTATAGACAGGCTTTCCACTTACAATACAAAAATCAATCAAATGATTCTAAGAACCAAATTATATCTAAACTACCAAAAGTGTTTCCAAAGCAATGGTTAATGATACATGTATTATTTGCAATAAAAGAAACATACAAAAACAAAAAATAATCATTCAAAAGATAATATTCCTAATTAAAATGATTTTCTAGAATTATATGTATATATTACTACAAACCATTCATTTATTAATATCAATTTTGTTATATTTAGTTTTCATATATCAATATAAAAATAGTTTATTACTTTTTTCAATAAGATTATGAAAATCCCAAATGATCAATATGCAAAACATGTAAGTAGGAATGTCCAAAAAAATGTACTAGAAAATGGTAAAATAAATGGACATAATTGCATCACAAGAGGAGCCATCTCAATAACAACGTGCTTCAAATGTATGTAATCGTGATTGACTTTGTACATATAAGAAAATAATTTAGCATTAAATATTAATTCTCAAGTATTTTCTTCTACAAAAGAAAAGAAAATGGAACTCATTGAACACATAAAACAAGATGACAGGGAAGAAAAGGGTTGATATCAAAATTTGTGTGTAATTGTCAATATTTTCTTATAATAACTCAAGGTTTCATTTTTTTATAATTTAAGTTGTTTTACAACAACCATCCTTGAATGTCTTAAAATAGGTGCTAACATAAAAATACGGGTCATCGGAAGAATTGATTGACATTGGGATAAATATGGGTTGTGAGTATATGTTGGCATATCACAAATTATTTGTGGAATTTGTAGGTACCTATGTTGTCTTACTAATCTGATTTTATAATTAATAGAACAAAAAAATATTTTATATTAAATCTATGATTTATAATGGGGTTTAAAACATGCAGGAAACAAAGTATGGAACTACATCAGCAGAAGACTTGTTGCAACAAGGCATGAGACTTGGTTTTGAAACCACGTGCACAATTTATGAGTCACTTCTTTCTATGGTACATTGTTATTCGATTTACATTGATGTATATTATTTATTTCAATTTTCATTATTCTCACCAATGTAGATACACTCATGGCACTTTGTTTTTATGTTTGTAAATGGAACAAGATCAAGAAGACAAAAACAATCGATATAATCAACAAAACATTCCTTCAAATAATCCAAGTCATTGAAGTAGCTCTAGCACTAACATCAGTTTCAATGAAGAATGATGATCTATTTGGGTATCAATGCAACTTGTTGTATTTTTTGAAATAATTATCTATGAAATTAGACATTTTGTTTAATGTAATGGACATAGTGTCCCAATTGAAAAACACGGGGTTACCAATAACAATTCCATTTTGTATGAGAAAGAGCCTCTTATTGATATATAATAAAATACATTTTAATTTATTCTCTTGTGTTATACAATGTCGATGTGAAATGTTACACTACTAATTAAATATATGGATGATTAAATATTATAATGAACAGATGAAAAATATAATAATATAACAAATTGATCCAAATACCACATACAAATACACTAATCAAATTTTAATTTATATGAATATTGTTATAAAATATAGGTTGACTTTTCGATGAATAATGGATTTTAAAGACTACAATAATTGCACTGCGATGGGTCGATGTTTCCAAAAAAGAGAAAATCTCATATAAAAAACCGATGTGTCCATAACATAAAAATGCACCAGTGTGTTATGTTATATAAAAACACGATGAAGACATCCTTTTGCATCACCAGTTCCTTTTCGGAAAATGACAACACCGAGGTGTTTAGTTCTTCAAGCACTGATATTGTTTGCATTTAATGGCTCGGTGCATTAAAATTCTTAACGCACTAGTGCTTTCATAGAAATAACACCTCGATCCTACAAAATACTATTTCCAACCCCAGTGCATTATGAAAATTAACAACATCAGTCATTTTATATAAATAGTGCATTATTGGATTTATACAAACAATATGCATCGCCATTTTGAGTTTAAACAAAAGCACCAAGACTGCAACTATTTTTTGTGTGCCTCGGTGTTGTTCCTTATAAGAACGCCCTGGGGCTTTTTTGTATATTAGCATCGGTGCAGTATAAATTTCATGCACCGGTGCTCTTTTCTTTCAACACCTTGGCGCTTTTAGTTATGTATGCATCTCAGTGCATTTATATATGTATCGCATTAGCGCTACTTGTTCAATGAAGCGCATCGCAAAAAAAAAATCCACTAAAACCTCTGGTTGCAAAGATTTTTTCAATTATGATAAAGTTTCGTTATAATCTCTGCTAAAACATCCGCTATAACAAAATTAATGGATTTTTTTTGTGATAATTTTTGTCAATTTTATAGCGCTAAAAACCTCTGTTATAACCTTCACTAGAAAATATTTTCCTTGTAATAAAACTTTCTACTCTTTTATGAGTATCTTCTCCCATAAGCTCCCTACACTTTTCAGTTAAATACACATGAAAATTTTAGTAATAAGATAATAATAAATGCCATGGATTTACATCATATAAATATGAAGTATAAATATAAATACAAATGGAGGAAAACATTTCCTAAACCCTTGGGCAAAGTACAAAAGAAAAATATAAAATGCGAGAAAAAAATATCCCACCCAACTTTTTTAACATAATTTATTTATTTATTTTTTTTATTACCACTCACTCATTCACATAGATATATCTCTCTCATTTATTTCATTTATTTTAGTTATTATCATCACTCACTAATTTGAACAAAGATATCTCTCCCACTTTATGTTGTAAGAGGACCCAACTTGTGCGATTAAATGAAGAAGGTAATGCTACATAAACAATTACATGTATGTAACAACCCCGAAATTAAAACATGCAACTGATTAGATTAATTATGTGATTTATAATCAACGCGCAATTTATCAAATATTTAACATCGAAATTCGGAAATATGAGCAAAGACAACTTACCTATGGTGATGATATTCCTTACTTGTGATGTCGAAGTTGAACGCTATTTGAATCCTACTAACCGCAACAAAGTTTTGGGGACGACTCTCCACCCAACCATGGGCTCAATTGTGCAAAATCTTGCTACAATTGGCCACCCCCGAGCCCTCAATCAACGTACTACTGCTAGGGAATCCTTTGTCTCACAACACTTTTCTCCCAAGAGAATGGATGATGGAATCATGGAATGATCTCTCATCTTCTTCACCGTCTATTAAATAGAGCAAACATTGGAAGGGGAACCGCATGCACACATTCCATGTGTCAACATGCAACTTTTATTTCTTTATTTTAAGTTTAACTTAATTTAGTAATTCTCTTAATATAATTCTTTCTTATTTTATTCCTTTTTACTTTTTGATAACTTTACTTATTTTTACTATTTTTATAGTTTATTTTTATTTATATTTATTTAGAACTCTAGTATTGTTATTTACTATTTTATTTATTTATTATTATTATATTTTCTTCATTATTTATTATTTATTTACTATTATTATATTTTCTTTATTGTTTATCATTTATTTTCTTATATTTTAATATTATATTATATTATTTATTGTTTTTATTATGAGGGGACATTACATACTCCCCCTCTTTAAGTAACCCCGTCCTGAAGTTAAATTGAATCATTTAAAATTTTATTTATTTAGTTATTTATTACTTCATGTTTGCCCTACACCCTCTGTTGAACTAGTATAACCAGTAGGCATCGAAAGTTTTCACAACACCCAGGAAATCTCAAGGAATCTCTGTCCTTTTTCCCACTTTCGGAACCAGGCATAAGCCTCCCCGGTCTGTATCCTAGTCCAAGGCTGGCCCCTGACTCAAACTTCATCTACCCCAAGGCAGGCATCCAGTACAGTACTCAATGACTCCGGGCATCTCAAAAGGCTGGCCCACTCCCTCCACAACTACTAAGGTGCACAACCCCAGGCATCGAAGTCCTTACACCCCCACTAGACTTTGGCATCCCAATCCAATACTAGGCACCTAGCCTACAATATTAGGCACTTGGCCTCCTCAAGATGGTCCCATAGCCCCTCAAGAGCTATCCATCAAGAGCTATACAAGACAAAGGAACCACTGGCATATGTAGTGTTGATTGAGTATGTCCCCAACCCATATGGTGTTACATATTCTCCCTCGCAGGTATGGGCTCCTACAAGATCATCAAATAAACCGGCCCTCTCGACCCATTTGTGGATTTCTTGTCCATCACCACATCTCAACATACATCCAATGCATTAGAAATAACCATAGTATCATAGAAAATAATCTACATGTCAAGTCTTGCATGTCATCATGAGAACATAACATCATTGTTATCACAAAATTTTGCATGTCATAAATCTACATACAATTACCACATGCTTCACATCATAATATCCTCCTAAGCTATAACATCAAAATTCAACATCAAAGACATATCATCACATAATAAATGAACCCCATGTCAATATACCTCAACATAACATCATAATCCCTATGCATATTATATCCATTATGAGCATACAACAGCATTATCATATCAAATTGAACGAATAAGAACCACATGTGCATCATTATCCACATATAATCACATCATGAAACATCATCAATATGAGAATCATCTCAACACCTATCAAATATAGAACAATAATACACTATAAGCATTCTTTTCATGATTCATCAGAAAAATCAATTTCATTTGTTTATGAAAAAAATACCAATGATGAAATAAGATTATTCAACTAGGTTATCTCATCAATACTATTAGTGTCATGTTTTCATCAAGGTACCAATTACCTTTCAATAATCATTTCCACTTCCTTCCACTAGGAAGTTGGGAATTTTCATAGTAGGTGTAATCATTTAAGTACATGTTTAGCCTTCAAATAAACCTCATCATCTTTAAAACTAATCCCTAGTCATGTATTCCCCCTTCCCCAAGGAACTTTAGTGAATTTCATCCTTAAGATATTAAAATTCCATGATTGTTATACATATTTTGTTTATCCATTCTAGTACCATTCTACTTAGTGACACACAGACACTAGGTCATCCTTGTTTAAGTTTGTTATCGTGCTTAATCAACTTGCATTATGGTTGGTTGATCCCTAGTGATGTATCCATCATTGTGTAATTATCATTGTACATCCTCAAAAGGCTTACTTATCTCATTAGGTTCTCATCTCAATACCACTTGACCTCTCTTCTTTTGTCAATTTATGCATAATTCTTCTTGAAGTCTTATTATAGAATTTCCAACAACATATGTTCGTATGCTTCATGCTCAATGTTTTCTCGTTATTCTACATAGTTTATTTCCTTTTCCATAAGTTTAACAATCATTATCCTTCAAACATTTTCTTAGATTAATCACTTGCCATTTCTAACCAATTATAATTGTTCACAACTTCCAATCTTAATCATTTTAAATCATATAAGTCATCAGTGTGAATTGTACCAATCATGTTGCTTAACCCACCCATCAATATCCTTAGGAGAATGTGCCAGTAAGAGAGAAAATCCTTCACTTCATCGCATAAGTTGGTCATAGGATTATCATAGTTCAACCTATTACTCCCATGTTATTCACTAGGTATACACCCCAAGGAATTTTTCTCGGCTTTAATCAACTTCTTCATTCTAAGAATTTCCATATTGTTGTTTTTCAATGGGGAACTTGACTTTACTATCAATGATAGTTGACTGGGTAGGAGATTATTCCTCTCTTGAGAAGGAACACCCTCAAAGTAATACAACCCCATAGATTTTAATTATGAATTCAAACACTATAGCTTAACAGTCCTCTAACTCCATGGTATATAATATTCATCATTCAATCATCTCTAACTATTCAGTCATCATTACTAGGTTTCCTTTTACACAACTCATCCTCGTTCGATCTCAACGTTTTAAGTTTGTAGGTTCCCTTTCTAGTCTATGGGAGAATTCCCTATAACAACACAACGCACCCATTGATATTGATATTCTTTTCAATCGATGTTCATCCTAAGATCATATCCCTCACGACTTCCATTGATTCCATACGTCATTAATGCAAGATCCTCAACCCACGGACAACACTTTCATTAAAATTGTCAAGCCCACCAATCTTAAGGGGTCAACCTTAATCCACAAAGAACAATATCAATCTTAACAATAACATATCGTCATACATGTCACCACAACAACAATTCTCTATAGGTAATTCCAAATAGATGTAATATTTTTCTTCTTCGCCGGTAAGCATTTTATGGCCTTTGCATAACAACCAAAACTTGTATAATTCAATCTCAATGATTTTAAAGCTAAGGAACCAATCGATCTTCATACTTGATATCATGATTCAACTTAGTTTTTTTTCCTCTCTTCAAAGCATAACATGGTTGCACCTAAAATGTTATTACTATATCACAATTTGGGTAACAGACCCTATAAAAGAATCAATAAAGTGGGTTGTCAAAAGTAATCCACTCAACGTTTACTATTTGAATACATTAAAGGAATATAATTTCTCAATCATACATATGCATGCCCATAATTCAGATATCACTCAATCATTTTAATAACTCTTTGTTTATCTTATCATTTCAGGTTGATCACTGATTATGAAGGCTACCATTCATTTCACCATTAGAAATATTGTAGGGTTCTCATTTTCCCTTTCTCCCTACATAACTTTATTCATTGTTAACATTAGTTATCAATCATAGAAACTTTTCTTCATTTCTTAAAACCCTTGTGGACATACTTATCTTTCCAACTTCTCATTTTAATAATGGGTTTATCCTTCTAGGGCTAGCTTCCCACTATATTCATGTCACTAACAATGCATGCAAATGATACCATAACTAAATTTAACTCGAAAATGCAATAAACATTTTGCAAAATAAATTAATCATCTAATATATTCAACATCACAATCATCTCATGCTACTTATTAAAAACCATTGTTAGTCATCTAATTTGAAGTTAGTAACTCCAAATCCATTACTAATCTACATTACATTTACATTTACTTAATATAAGAATTTAAATCATGTCCACAACAAGTCTAATATATCATTATCTATATAAATTAAATTAAAATAAAATATATCATTCATTCAAAATTTTAAATTTATTCTAAATCTTATATTATTCCTTAACAAATTCTCATTTATCTACTTTTTCTTTTAATTTTATGAAAAATTACACATAATTTTCATCATAATATTTTGTTATCTATTACTTCCTCTTATTCTTATTCCATTATATATTTTAAAACCTACGTATAAGAAAACACATATATTACAATTTAAGAAAAATATATTTTATAAAGTTGCATTATTATGTTACGCTCAACTATATTTACCAAAGTTAACTAGTTGTCAAAAGCATAGTTAACTATATGTTCAATGAAGGATACATGATTGATTTTATTAATTAAAATGGTCATTTTTCGTTTATTTATTTTTAATCGGATGTTTGTTTGTGTTGTTAAAATATCGTGCACCTTTGCAAAATTATTGGTTGCATGTTGTGTGTATCTATTGTTGGAAAAAGTGGTAATCTATTGTGTATGAAAAATTTCAAGGGATCTTCAACTTTATATCAAGGCAATGGAAAAGGGGATTCATTAGTTATAATGAAGGGAATTCTTTAAACGTGAATGAAAAATCTGTTGTTTAAGAATCATTGAAATTTTGGTATTTTAAAATGTACTTTGGCTTTGTATTTCATTTTGTTATTTTGGCAGGCAAGTATCTGGTTTGTTTAGGCATGGCATTACCGTTTAATGTGCGATGGGTACACGGGAGAAATACCCTATTTTTTTTATTCAAACAGTTATTCAGTGGCAACATGCCACACAAGTTAACAAATTTATCATCGGAACACAGAAAATATTTAATTATGTATTAAGCACCCGCCGAAATTATTCCACGTTTTTAGTCCAAGTGGATAGGTCAGAGGCTGTACAATTTGTTTGGGAAATTCCCCAGAGCCAAGCACCACAAATTATTACTATTCTTGAGATAAAGAGGAATTGAGGGTTTGACTACATATTTAATTTTCGTAAAAGGTTGAAGGGTCAGACCCTAGTTCGACCCTCCAAATATAAATTCAACTTGTGCCATGCGCCCAACCCATATATTAGTTTATCAACTTGTCCCACACAGGAAACTTCGAATTATGGATCACAAGGATCAAAGAGACTTGGCAAAAAAATACAATTGTTGGAGAAAATCAACAACAATCTAGAAGTCAATTCACCTACGTGCTTTCATAGGATTATGAAACTAGAAAATGGCGATAATTGGGTAGCAAATTCTCCCTTCCGTAAACCCTTTTCCAAAACAAAACAAAAATAACAGTCGCAACAACAAATTGACAAAAGCGAGTGTGGACAAAGATGGGGAGAAGCGTAATGATATTTATCAATGATTTTAATCCCTGGCAATGTATTTCACGGGATAGATTTTGAGTGTCCATTACAAGGAATGGAAATTATTAAGCTATAAAGAAGGATATTATTTCCTTTATAAAGAATATGTATTTAGAATTGTAAAATAGAACTTCACATAAACACTTCCAAGCTATTATATTTGTATTAATTTTCCCAAACCCTCGAACATTAAAAAGATAAAACCATTGAAGTTAAAAAGCTAAAACCCTTGATTTAAACAAAGAATGTTAAATTATTTTATTTATTTTCCAAAAAAAAAATTGATTAAATTTTGTTTTTATTTTTCTTTTTTTTTACATAAATTATTGATTAATTTAACAGACTATTTTTTTTCTTAATTTTACCTAGAGGTCTCATAGAGTTAAATCACGCTCTGATACCATATGTAACAACCCTGAAATTAAAACATACAACTAATTAGATTAATCATGCGATTTATAATCAACGCGCAATTTATCAACTATTTAACATCAAAATTCGGAAGTATGAGCAGAGACAACTTATTTATGGCGATGATATTCATTACTTGTGATGTCGGAGTTGAACGCTATTTGAATCCTGCTAACCGCAACAAAGTTTTGGGGATGACTCTGCACCCAACCGTAGGCTCAATTGCACAAAAGCTTGCTACAACTTGTCACCCCCGAGCCCTCAATCAACGTACTACTGCCAAGGAATCCTTTGTCTCACAACGCTTTTCTCTCAAGAGAATACATGATGGAATCATGGGATGATCTCTCATCTTCCTCACCGTTTATTAAATAGAGCAAACATTGGAAGGGGAACCGCATGCACACATTCCATGTGTCAACATGCAACTTTTATTTCTTTATTTTAATTTTAACTTAATTTAGTAATTCTCTTAATATAATTCTTTCTTATTTTATTCCTTTTTACTTTTTGATAACTTTACTTATTTTTACTATTTTATAGTTTATTTTTGTTTATATTTATTTACAACTCTAGTATTGTTATTTATTATTTTATTTATTTATTATTATTATATTTTCTTCATTATTTATTCTTTATTTACTATTATTATATTTTCTTTATTGTTTATCATTTATTTTCTAATATTTTAATATTATATTATATTATTTATTATTTTTATTATGAGAGGACATTACATTTTTTCAATTATGATAAAGTTTCGTTATAATCTCTGCTAAAACATACGCTATCACAAACTTAACGGATTTTTTTATGATAGTTTTTGTCAATTTTATAACGCTAAAAACCTCTGTAATAATCTTCGCTAGAAAATATTTTCCTTATAATAAAATTTTCCACTCTTTTATGAGTATCTTCTCCCATAAGCTCCCTACATTTTTCAGTTAAATACACATGAAAATTTTAGTAATAATATAATAATAAATGCCATGGATTTAAATCATATAAATATAAAGTATAAATATAAATACAAATGGAGGAAAACATTTCCTAAACCCTTGGACATTTTTCAGTGAAATACACATGAAAATTTTAGTAATAATATTATAATAAATGCCATGGATTTACATCATATAAATATAAATATAAATATAAATATAAATATAAATACAAATACAAATAGAGGAAAACATTTCCTAAACCCTTGGGCAAAGTACAGAAGAAAAATAGAAAATGCGAGAAAAAATATCCCACCCAACTTTTTTAACATAATTTTTTGATTTATTTTATTTATTACCACTCACTCATTCACATAGAGATATCTCTCCCAGTTATTTCATTTATTTTAGTTATTATCATCACTCACTCATTTGAACAAAGATATCTCTCCCACTTTATGGTGTAAGAGGACCCAACTTGTGCGATTAAATGAAGAAGGTAATGCTACATAAACAATTACATGTAATTGGACATAATTAATAGAAAACCAATTGAAACATAACAAAACGATGAATATTTTAATTATTTAAGTTTATTTTTAATAATATTGTGATTTTTCTTTGTACTTGAATTGTGACTCACAGTTCAAACTTGTAATTCTAACCTAATTCGAAAAAAAACTCAAAATCTAAAATAATTAGACCGCAACTATAAAACTTCAACAGGGTATTGAACCAAATACTTACATCCATTTTAATTAGATTATAAAAGATTTTGTAAATAACATATTATATATTTTATTACAATTTATTCGATATCTTCAAATATTCCACTAGGGAGTCGTTCATTTCAACATTTTCAATATTGCACGCAATAATGTGAACCACATTCACTTTAAGGAATTTGAAAGTCAATAAATAATTGAGTCCGATGACTAAGAACAGTGTAGATCATATCCCAAACTAGGGAATTTGGAGCAAATGTGATTCCATAAGCCAGGGTTGTATCAACTAGCTTGGTAGCATATTCTCCATTAGAATAAAGAGGAAAATTTTATTTAGAAAGAGAATTTTCGTATTTGTGTTACCTGCAGATACTTTAAGAGAGTGCCACATTTCTCTGATAGTGGGAAGAGTATAATTGTAAATTGAAAAATTACGAGGATAGAAAAATTCTAAGCAAATTCCATGGACCTTTTAAGCTAAATGTTCTGGTTAACTAATAAATATGAAATTAGGTGAGAGCATTGATTTTTTCTAGCTCAAATTTTAAATAATAAAAGAAAAAGAACATTTGATATTTTACAAAATTATAAACATTTATTTTCTATGACTCCAAAGAGGAATTCATTTTCATGGGTAAGTTATGGGTCTTCCTACTTCCATTAAGGTTAGGTTGTGGAATCTACCTAGGATCGCTTGGAGATTTAGAGGATTCACCGATAAGACCACTCATCTATACTCATATAGGGTTTTATTGTAATTTTATATTGGATAATTTAATCTGTGTGTATTAACCGGGATGGGAATCTTTCCGTCTCAAACCCCTTCTTGTCTGCATCCGAGCCATGGGCCATCAAACTATTAAAATCACCTTTTATTGGGGCATGATATGATAATGTCTCATTAAAGAACAAAGCGAGAACATAAACATTTTTTCAATATAATCCCTTCTATTGCCACTGCCTAACCGAGAAACATTAAAGAGTTGTGAAACATCGCGTAACCAGGAAACATTAAAGACTTGTGAAACATGGCAATGGGTAGTAGGCAATTTTTTTAATTAATGGGCTAACATATGAAAGTTAATTTCATCAGTGTTTTTTGTTCACCACTGAGTTCTCTGCCACCTGACTCCTTACCGTTAAGATCACCAAGCACTTTCCATAAACATCCTTTTTCCAGTGATGTATTAATTAACGAAATTGAGAGACCAAACTTTTCTCGTCATTCACAATTTTGCATTTTGGTCTCGATATCTCAAGATGATTGAGGTTCTCGAGAGTGAGGACCATACAATGATCTCAGGACAACCTTCCAATGTGAGAAAGGCTCTCATCTTCAGAATCGGGCACCCCATATTAATAGTTTTCTTCATCAAGTGTCTTCCCATTATCGAGATCAAGATATCAGCTTATTTGCAATAATAATTTTTCATGGGGGAACTGACCATTACAAACCGAAAAAAAGTTAACAGAACTCACCAAATGAGGTTCCTAGCAAAAAAAAATTACTTAACAATAGAAATATAATGGAACTTAATTAACCAATAATTAAATTTGTTTCTCCATGTTAAGGCAGGTTATTATATAATAACCTGCCTTAACATGGAGAAACAAATTTAATTATTGGTTAATTAAGTTACATTATATTTCTATTGTATATAATAACTTGCCTTAACATGGAGAAACAAATTTAATTATTGGTTAATTAAGTTCCATTATATTTCTATTGTTAAGTAATTTTTTTTTGCTAGGAACCTCATTTGGTGAGTTCTGTTAACCTTTTTTTGGTTTGTAATGGTCAGTTATATTAACTCTTTTTTTGTTCTTGTAATGCCTAGTAATAATAATGATAACAATAATATATTTTTTTTCTAAGTAAGGTTAATCTATTGATATGATACAAAAAGTAGTTACAGAGTTTCTTGGCCATAAAGGGACCCGGCCTCAATCAACACGCAGCCATGAAAGTTGTCTGAGACTGCCCCAACAAAGGGGAAACCAGTCCAGAAGAAAATATGTCCAAAATACAACCAAATTTAACCCACAGTTTTCCTGACGAGACCAACCGATCAAAACCAACATCAAAAACCACCCAAAAAACAACAGTTTATCCTGACTGGACCAACCAACCAACAGATTATCCTGAGGACACATAAGACTAGACAAAACTAGACCAAGAACTAAAAGAAATGCCACCTGGCAGACGTGACACGCGTCGCAAAGTCTTCCGGAGCAGGTTCCTCCACAATTGGACACGCCCAGTCATCCGGGTTGTCTGACTCGCCACGTCCCACCGCCTGATGGCCTTCCTCCCTGCTTCCTGCCTCAACCTGCGGGCCTGATGTGTCATCCAGACGGCTCTCCACGGCCTGCGTGTCACTTTGAGCACCCATCTCATCATGCGAGCTGCCAACAATGGCTTTACCATGCCTTCTGTTCCGACCTCCATCACCTTCCTGCTCGTCATTGTTGCCCCTGTTCCTGCTTGGGCCAGCTTTGTGCGTCTCCTCCATGGAAATGGTCATGGGAATGTGCTGCTCAGTCTCTTCTGTAATGGAGATGGAGACAGTGGCAACAATAACCGGGCAATTCAAAGAGCTACGGAACCGAAACTGCGTCGTGTGAGGAACCGGATGCGGAGGCAGAGGAAAGGTTGCAGTGCGAACAACCGCCTCTTCGCGTCTTGAGCTGTTGAGGCCAGCTCTGCCTCTGCCACTCCTGGTATTCGGATACTGACCTGCAAGACTGTACTGGTGGGGATTTTCGGCAGAGGAGGCAGGGGAAGCGGAGTTATGGCTATGCAAAGCAGGGGAGCGAGAACTTCCGCCTCGCGTGCCACCGCGTCGGCTACGCATTCGGTGGCGGACCATGGTGGAAATGGGAACAGGTAAAGAGTCAGGAGGAGCAGAAGAGGAATTGACAGAAGAGCTTTGCGCGGAAGTTACAGAGTGCTGGAGGACGTGAGCCGAATTGCAGAGGTTTGTATGGGAATGGTGGAAGCCATTACCCAAATCAATACAACTCACAATCCAGCATCTGCGCCCAGTGCTGGTTCGTTCAGTCGGCTCTCCTGCCTGCGGAGGGCATGCACAGTGAAACAGGGGCAGAATGACAGGAATGTTCTCCAGCTCCATGGTTATGCAGGTAATGGCTTTGCCTTGACTTGAGCAGGCATTAAATGATGCCTACGAGGTGCCATGAATGTCATTCATAGTGACCTTAGGATGGTTGCAGAGGGCCATGTGTCCACCCCGCCCACCGTCGCTGTGTCTCATCATCTTAATAACCTTAATTAACACCCGCATTTGGGGAATGATAACAATAATATTAATATACAAGTGAATAAATAAAATATAATAATAATAAATAAATAATAAAAGAAATATAATAATAATAAATAGTGAAGAAAATATAATAATAGTAAATAATAAATTAGAGTTCTAAATAAATATATATATAAATAACTATAATAATAGTAAAAATAAGTAAAGTTTCCAAAAAAATAAGGCACATATTATTAAGTAAAACTAAAAATAAAGAAATAAAAGTTTGAATGTACGCATGCAGATCTTTTTCCATTTTTGGAATGGTTTACTCTATTT
Source organism: Pinus tabuliformis (assembly GCA_031772625.1). NCBI lineage: Eukaryota > Viridiplantae > Streptophyta > Pinopsida > Pinales > Pinaceae > Pinus > Pinus tabuliformis. The sequence continues at coordinate 1,257,398,684 of CM062804.1, forward strand.
AATGGACTATGAGGAGGATGAGATCATTCATCTATTCTTTGGAAGAAAAGTGCTATGAGACTAAGGATTCCCTGACACTAGTACGTTGATTGAGGGCTTGGAGGTGGCCAGCTATAGAAAGATTATGTGCAACTGAGCCTATAGTTGGATGGACAGTTGTCTCCAATTTTTTTTTGCCATTAGTGAAATTCAAATAGGGTTCAACTCTGAAATCATAAGTAAGGAATATTGTCGCTACAGGTAAGTCATCTCTACTCGTATTGTTTCAAAAATTCCATGCTAATTAGTTGAATAGTTTGTATGTTGATTATTAAGCAGATAATTAATATAATTAATTAGCTATATATTATAATTGTGGATTGTTACATATGGTAAATTCAAATAGAGTTCAACTCTGAAATCATAAGTAAGGAATATTGCCGCTACAGGTAAGTCATCTCTACTCGTATTGTTTCAAAAATTCCATGCTAATTAGTTGAATAGTGTGTATGTTGATTATTAAGCATATAATTAATTAGCTATATATTATAATTGTGGATAGTTACATATGGTATCAGACCATGATTGCAACTCTTGAGACCTTTAAGATCTCGTATAATCATATGCAATTATTAATATTTAGGTTAGAAATTACTTTTAAAATTATTATGGTCGAACGTGATTTGTTTATTCCAAAAGATGGTTTTGTCCATCTGATAGTAAAATATATAAAATCCATCTTTATTAAGAATTTAGTGCTTTAAAAAAAAAACACTTGTAGCATGGGAGATAGATGGATTTTTACATTTTAAACACTAAATTGTACCATGGGAGATAAATGAATTTTTACATTTTAAACTTAGTAATAACCATCGCTGACTGTAAATATTAGGTACTAGGAAAGACACATTTGTCAAAGCTTTGTCATTATAGAGGAAGATTCTATATTTCCTTGCACATGAATATTAGGAAAGGCCAAATATGTCCAAGCTTTCTCATTATGGAGGAAGATTCTTATGCAGGAGCATCCAGCTAAGGCACCATGACTGGGTGTTGGTCTCTGCCAGGTTGGAGAGTTGAGTTAACATGTTGTTTGTCTTATATGTTTAGTTTGTCAGAGTAGGAGGTGGGATTTCGTTTTTGTCTTAATCTCTGTATTAGTCAAAGGTAGTTGGTCAGTTAGGGTTATTTACTTGTTTGACTTTAATAAACAATAGATTAATAATTGTCCTATCATTTTAAGAGGAAAAGACAAATGTGTCTAAATGTAAAATATTGTCATGTAAACATAACCGAATACTTAGTAGTTACGTAACTATATTGTCTACAACCGAAAGTAACTACACATTTCCATTAACTGTAGACAAAGCATATAAATGTAACAAGGAAAATCATGAAGAAGGTTCAACATTTTTCAGATACAAATAATAAAAGAGGCAAAACGCAAATTTCACTATTATCCATCTGTATTAACATCTACATGCTGTGCAATTATGTTTCTATCTATTGTCTAATTGAATTCAAAATAACAAATAGAGTGCAGGCCTACAACTGTGTGTTGTTTTTCCTCTATTAAAATAAAACAGAGTATTGTAGATCGCATGGAATTTCCACAACAAAACGGACAAGCACGCAAGTAAATTTCATGGCCAGGAGAATGCCCACACAGTGAAACAATTGAACGAAGAACACGGAATCCAGGCACCGGTTAAACAAATCAAGACAGAGGTAATTTGGAACGAACTGTCACACCATTTCTTTTCCTTTCTTTTTACGAAACAGAGACAGATAGAATATATATATAACTGTTGTTAAATACATGTCCAATATTACATTATCCAAACGAATGGAGTAAACAGTGATTGTTACACGGGACCAACCCTAGTCAAGGGTTTGATATTAATAAAACCCTCGAGCCAAATTAAAGAGCAAGACCAGAAAGAATTCCACACTGGAATTTGTAAACAGAAGCATGCACAGGTCATGAAAACGACTCAAAATCATATACATCAATCGAATAGCGAGAAGCAGCCACCATAGAATTACAAACCATAACTACAAGCTGACAAACTGTGGAAGACAGAGCCTACCAGCATAGAATTGTAAGGTTTGGAAACCGAAATCATGGAAATCCTTCGCACCCAAGGTCGAACCCTCGACCTGCATAACCAGAATGAAACGAAGTCAGACATACCACACTTAACAGCGAACAAAGAGTGATTTACCACCAGTGAAGGAAGAGCATAACTCACCTGGGAGCATGACAGAGCAAAGACCTTCATGCAACAGAGCCACAGAACACTAGACAAACCTGAGACAAGAGGAGCGAACGTTGATTAGCCCCTAAACCAGAAGAGGGTAGAGATAAAACAAGGAGGGACAAGTTACCCGAAGAGAAAGCAATGAGCCATTGTGCTTCAACCTTGTGCACACAGGAACCGGAAATATAAAACGACTTTAGCACTATAATAGTAACAAGGAACATTGCCAACAGCAGGAAAGAACAACCAGTAGCCCAAGAAACCAAACTAGAGATCGATTCCAAGTAACAGCAGAGAAGATAACTCACTGTGCAGAAAAATACGAGCGAACCAACCTCCAAAGCTCAAAGCAGTTTCATGCAGTAAGGAAATTAGTTGCCAGTAGCACAGGCAAGTCCAGGAAACTATTATACGTTCACAGCCAAGACCAAAACAAAGTTTTCCCATAGAATCCATGACTGGAACAGAGCATTTCGACAGAAACCCTCGCAGAGCTCCCACAGCAGAGCGAAATACCAAAAAATGACCAGAAGGCCCAAAGGTTTTGTGTAAAAGACCAAGCGGGAAAACAAGGATCGAGGCAGGAGTACAGGGCAAGTCCACATTTATGAGCCACATTAAATGATTGCAACTACCCATAAAAATATCCATTGTTCATATATGTAATCAAACACCAAATCATCAACCGAATCGGCACACATCATTAGCATCGGACAAACTTTATACCAAGAGATACGTTGGAGTGTGGGCTGGGTCCCATCATAGTGGTATTAGAGAAAAAATTCTTGTTTTTAAGGAGAGTTAGAGAGGTAGGAAGGCGAGGTCGTGGCAGAGGTGCTTGAAGGATAGTAGAGGAAGGACTGAGAGAGGAGATCAAGTTTCTTACTGCCCGTTTGGAGGCAGTAGAGGCAGGGAGAAGAAGAGACCCAGAGTTAGGCGATGATAGCGAAGAGGAAGCTGAAGCGGCAATAGATGGATTGGATGGCGAGGCCCCAGAAGTGAGACTGTTGAGGTCTGTTTTAGTGGCAAGCAGTAAACCCAAACCAGAACTCCCAAACTATGATGGCAGCCTGTCCATAGAGGTTCTATTGGATTGGATCAGTGAGCTGGATAAGTATTTTGAGTGTGAGGAAGTCAGTGAAGACCACAGAGTTAAGTTCACTGCGACGAAGTTGAAGGGACACGTAGCCCTGTGGTGGGACAGTGTCCAAACAGAGAGAAGGAGATTAAACAAGTTGTCGATCAAAACCTAGTCAAGGATGGTGGCCAATTTGAAGGGCAGATTTCTGCCGAAAGATTATCAAATTGCACTACACAGGCAGGTGCCGAATCTGAAATAGAAAGGAATGACGGTGAGGGAGTACACTGAGGAGTTTTATTGAGTGAACCTAAGGGCCGATTATACAGAGGATACCACAGAAAAGACAGCCAGGTACGTAAATGGTTTAAGACTAGAAATTTTAGATGAAATTAGTATTCTGTCTCCAAAGAACATTGAAGAAGCGTATCAGAGTGCGATGAAAGCTGAAGAGAAAATTACTAGAAGGCAGAATACCCGGAGAGGACGCAGAGTCGACAGGGGAAAAGGCCAGTCCTATGGTAGAGGGCAGACTGCTACTAGTAATTAGGAAGGCAGCAGTTCTAGAGCTTCCGGATCAGTAGACAAAGGTGATAGTGTGAGAGGTGGTAGGCCATATCAGCGAGGCAAGGGAAATGGCCGAGGTAGAGGAGTTGGTTATCAATGTTACAGGTGTCATAAATGGGGACACAGATCATTTGAGTGCCCTGAGGCAGACCAAGATGGACAAAGGAGTGCATATGTTGCACAACCAGAGGAAGCAGAGCACCTCCCTAAGAAGCAGAGAATGCTCCAGAAACAGGGGAAGCCCTGGTGCTGAACAAGGTGTTGTTGAAACCAGCCAAGGAAGCCACCGAACAAACACAGCGAAAGGCTTTGTTTAGAATAGTTTGTAAGTCACATGGTAAGTGTTGTAAGTTAATTATTGACAACAGTAGTATAGATAACTTAGTGTCCACAAAGATGGTGGAAAAGTTAGAATTGAAGCGATTGAAACATCCCACGCCTTACAAAGTTTCATGGTTGCAAAAAGGCCATCAGTTGCTGGTGGATGAACAGTGCGAGGTGGAGTTTCAAATAGGCAGATATAAGGATAAAGTCATTTGTGACATCATGCCGATGGATGTATGTCACATACTGCTAGGCAGGCCATGGCAGTACGACAGAAAGGTGGTGCATGATGGATTGACGAACTGTTATAAGTTTGTCAAGGATGGAATCAAGCATACGCTTGTGCCCATCAAGGAGGAAGGGACAGCAGGGACAAGTGAGCCAAGAGCATTGTTGATTAGTGGAAAACAGTTTCTGAAGCAAGTTGAGGATAGCGAGATGGGTTATGCAGTCGTAAGAAGAGCAAAAACAATGTTGTTGCATACAGAGGCATCAGATTTACCCCCAGAAATTCAGCAGATGTTGCAGGAATTTACAGACATAGTGGTGGATGACTTGCCAGACAAACTGCCCCCCAAAAGAAGCATAAGTCACCATATTGACTTCATACCCGGAGCTAGTTTTCCGAACAAGGCAACATACCAAATGAGCCCCAAGGACAATGAAGAGATTAGGAAGCAGGTGCAGGAACTGCTAGACAAAGGATTGATAAGGGAGAGTTTGAGCCCTTGCGCAGTTCCAACGGTTCTCGCTCCCAAGAAGGGAGGAGAGTGGCGGATGTGCACAGACTCGAGAGCCATCAACAAAATCACCATCCGGTACAGGTTTCCACTGCCACGGATGGATGACATGATGGATTGTTTAAGCAGGGCAGCATATTTTTCTAAGATAGACTTGAAGAGCGGGTATCATCAGATCTGGATACGAGAGGGGGACGAGTGGAAGATAGCCTTTAAGACGAATGAGGGACTATATGAATGGCTGGTCATGCCATTTGGGTTGAGCAATGCGCCCAATACATTTATGTGGTTAATGAATGAGATGTTGAAAGAATACATCGGAAAATTTTTGATAGTATACCTGGACAACATATTAATTTTCAGCAGGACAAGGGAGGAGCACCTTCGACATGTTCGGAAAGTGCTGGAAAAATTACTGTAGAATAAACTTCTGATAAATCTGAAGAAGTGTACTTTCTTGCAGAAGGAATTGATTTATTTGGGCTTTGTAATAGTAGAAAACGAACTGAACATGGATCCGGAGAAGATTACGGCGATAGTTAATTGGCCATCTCCGAAAAGCTTATTTAAGGTACATAGCTTTCATGGACTAGCAAGTTTTTACAAGAAATTCATAAGAAATTTTAGCGAAATTTGTGCACCTATGTTGGATACCATTAAAAAGGCCAGTCAGCCTTTTCGATGGACTGATGCCCGGAGAGAAGTTTTCAGCTACTAAAGAAAAAGATCACACAGAGGCCGATCCTAAGATTGCCAGACTTTAAGAAGCTTTTTCAGGTTTGCTGTGATGCGAGCGGTACGGCTATTGGAGCTGTACTCAGCCAGGAGGATAAGCCTGTTGCATTTTTCAGCAAGAAGCTAAATGAAAGCATATAGAAATATTCGTCTTATGACAAGGAGTTCTATGTTGTTGTACAGGCATTAAAACACTGGAGGCATTATTTGCTGGGAAATGAATTTGTGTTGTTTTCAGATAATTCTGCACTACAATATGTAATGCAACAGCATAAGCTAAATCACAAACATGCCAAGTGGGTGGAATATTTGCAGAGTTTCACCTTCGTGTTGAAACACATCAGCAAGCAGGCCAACAAGGTGGTAGATGCACTGAGTAGGAGAGCTTTACTTCTGCAGGAGAGTACTGTGCAAGTGTTGGGTTTTGAGCACTTGAAGGATATATATCAGACTGATACATATTTTAAGGAGGCCTATGAGGCATGTCAGAATCCCTTGGTGAGAGATAACAGTCCATGGTTGGACTACAACTTGCAAGAGAAACTATTGTTTAAAGGAGGACAGCTATGCATTCCTGACTGCTCGATGAGAGAGAACATTATTCGGGAGAAGCACAGTGGAGGTCTAGCCGAACATTTAAACATAGACAAGACACTCGAGAAGCTCAGTTAGTTCTACTTTTGGCCAAAGATGCGAAGGGATGTACAACGATTTGTGACCAGGTGTAAAGTGTGCCAGTTGGCGAAGGGTCACAGTCAGAACACGGGACTGTACACACCGTTACCTGTTCCAGGCAGGCCGTGGGACTCAGTCAGCTTGGACTTTGTCTTGGGTCTACCTAAGACACAGCGAGGTTACGACTTGGTGATGGTAGTAGTGGACATATTCTCGAAGATGGCGCATTTCATCCCTTGTAGAAAAACCAGTGATGCCACTCACGTGGCCCACTTGTTTTTCACGGAGATTGTCAGGCTACATGGGTTGCCTAAGTCTATTCTTTCAGACAGGGATGTGAAGTTTACAGGGCACTTTTGGCGTACCCTGTGGAAGAAGATGGATACATAGTTGAGTTACAGCTCTGCTTATCACCCGCAAACCAACGGAAAAACAAAAGTGGTAAACAGGAGTCTGGGAAACCTGCTACGAAGCTTGATTGGTGAGAATTCGTGGATGTGGGATTGAGTGCTTGCTCAAGCAGAGTTTGCTTATAATGACTCGCATAATCGTAGCACTGGTTATAGTCCATTTCAGATCGTGTACAGCACGCATCCTCGCAGAGTGCATGAGTTGCGAGATCTTGGATTGCAAGAAAGGCGAAGCGCAGATGGAGAAGATTTCGCTAACGTGATGAGAGATTTGCATGAGCAGGTGAAAATTAAATTGCAGGACAACAGCCAAAAGTATAAACAGCAAGCAGATTTGAAGAGAAGGGAAGTACAGTTCAATGTAGGAGATGAAGTCCTCGCGCATTTGCGCAAGGAACGCTTCCCCAGAGGTGCATACAATAAGCTGAAGTATAAGAAGATAGGCCCCTGCAAAATCCTCCGGAAATTTTCAGCGAATGCCTATGAGATACAGCTGCCACCAGGGATAGGCATTTCACCCATCTTTAATGTAGCAGACCTGTTCCCTTACACTGCTGACCCAGAAGAAGAAGAAGAAGACAGAACTACACGGCCCACACGGAATACCCAGGATGGAGGAGAAACTTGGATGAGACAGATGCCTTACGTTCAGCCTCCCGAGATCGAGAGCATCCTCGATACTCAGGTGGCCAAACGAACTCGGCGGAAGGAGTATCTGCAATACCTATTCAAGTGGAAGAACCTTCTGTTAGGCCCCTATACTACTAGTGTAACCCCTTATTGTTATTAGTATAACCCACTTATTATATTGATGTACCCATGTAGTGCCCATATTGTTACTATTGTGCCCCATAGAAGCCCACTATTGTTATTATTGTGCCCTTACATTATTATTATTATGTCGGCTCTGATTATGTTATGACCCCTTAGACTGCTATATATAGAAAGGAGGTCTTTTCATTTGTATCATCAAAGAATTGTTCATTTATGTAATGTAAAGGAGGTTGCCCCATCGAAGAGGCTGAATTCTAAGGCGTTGATCTATATTTTCTATCTTTTCTTGAGCTGGTTTCATAACATTTGGTATCAGAGCTTTGGATTCTAGGGTTTCGCTGCTCCAAACAGGTCATCGTGGCATTTTCGCTATAACTTTTTTTTCTGTGATGTTTCAGAAGTCGCAAAAAAAACCCATTTGAGAAGAAATCGCGCTGAACCTTGGGTCCGAATTTCAGAGCTTTTTTCATGATATTTGCGGAGATATGATCTGAGGAAGTTGGTATTTTTGCAGACTCCTGAATTACATTCAAAACAGGTGACCTGGGGAAAATCGTCATAACTTTCTCTCTGAAGATCGGATTGAAATTTCGTAAGAAGGTACAGAAAGAGGACAGAATCTAGTTTCTTGTATGTGTGTTTCATATTCAAAGGTTGAAACAGTGACTCGTGGCACGTCGTACAAGTTCGCTCTGCTGAACCCGTCTAAAAGCAAGTCACTGTGGGAGATTTCACATAACTCTTCCTTGGAGAATCCAATTTGGCTCAGACTTGTGGCATTGAAAAGAGGACACAGAAGGCTACTACAGGTAGCAATTTCAGAACTTAAAGATCCGAAAGTACAGAGTTACAGTCGTTTCAAGGTAGAGCTCCTAAAATCAAGAAAAAGCAAGATGAGGAAGTTTGATGGCAAGGATCCGGTAAATTGGATACTTCAGATGGAGCAATATTTTGATATACATGGTGTACAACTGTTACAAAAGGTATGTATTGCATCTTCATATTTAGAACTAGAACAATTTTTATGGTACAAAGAGCTTTGTTCTCGTAAACAACTTGTTACATGGTCAATTTTCATGGAGGAAATGATAGCACATTATGAGGATACAAAGAGCAACACCTTCTTTAGAGCAACACCACAACAATTGGAAAGAGTAAAAGGGCTTTGTGACATAGTGGAAAGAAAAATTATGGAAACCAGGAAGTGTACCCCTCACAACTATAAAGATGGAAGTGTTGTTTCTCCTAGCCTTCTACAACCTACAAGGGTTACACCACAACAATTGGAAGAAAAAAGAGAAAAAGGACTTTGTTACAATTGTGATAGCAAATGCACTAAAGGTCATAAGTGTGCTGAGAAGAAATTATTTTACATAGAATATGAAGAGGAGGAAGAAAAGGATCAAGAAACAACAAAAGAAGAAGATATACGCCAGGACCCCACCCCAGAGAAAGAAGAAATGAATCAGACCATATCTTGTAAAGCATTGGCAAGAATTACCACTCCTCAAACTCTCAAGATAGAAGGACATATCAAGAAGAAAAAGGTGCAAGAAATGAAAGTTCACATCGAGAAAGAAGAAATGAATCCAACCATATCTTGTAATTCATTATTCAAAATTACCACTCCTCAAACTATCAAGATAGAAGGACATATAAAGAAGAAAAATGTTCAAGAAGTGAAAGATCACATCGAGCATCAAGAAATAAATCCGACCATATCTTGTAAAGGATTGGAAGAAATTACCACTCCTCAAACTCTAGAGATAGAAGGACATATCAAGAAGAAAAAGGTTCAAGCAGTGAAAGATCACATCGAGCATCAACAACAAGTTCTCCAACTTTTAAAGGATAATGCCACTTCGGTGCAAAATCAAACGAAACAACAGGCACTTAAAAAATGGCGACCTTACCGAATGGGAAGACTCTTCAAGGATGAGGATGTGGAAGCATTGTTTTGTGCTATTTATATTATCCAACCAAATTGGATAAACGAAACAAGGGATGAATGGAAGAAGGACAAAGAAGTATGGCCACTTATTCAAAAGTTTCAAAATATCCCAATTCAAACAATATTGCCAGAAACTAAAGAGGAAGGAAAAATCATATTGGAACCTGGAGCAGTCATAGAAACAAGAACCCGACAGCTATGAAATCGATCAATTTCAGAGTATCTCATAAAGTGGAAGAACTTACCTGCTGAATATTCCACATGGGAGGACAAGAATTTTATATAGAAGCATCAAGAACTACTCAAGCGTTGAGGACAACGCTTTTTGAAGGAGAGGGGCATGTTAGGCCCCTATACTACTAGTGCAACCCATTATTGTTATTAGTATAACCCACTTATTATATTGATGTACCCATGTAGTGCCCATATTGTTACTATTGTGCCCCATAGAAGCCCACTATTGTTATTATTGTGCCCTTACATTATTATTGTTATGTCGGCTCTGATTATGTTATGACCCCTTAGACTCCTATATATAGAAATGAGGTCTTTTCATTTGTATCATCAAAGAATTGTTCATTTATGTAATGTAAAGGAGGTTTCCCCCTCGAAGAGGCTGAATTCTAAGGCGTTGATCTATATTTTCTATCTTTTCTTGAGCTGGTTTCATAACATCTTCCTATTGAGGACAGTTCGTGGCTTGATGCCAGGCAGATTGAGCAGACAGGTTCTTCAGTCGAGAAGCTCATGGACCGGAGTCATGATTTCTTTTGCCCCGAGAGCTTGATGCAGGAGCATCCAGCTAAGGCACCATGATCGAGTGTTGGTCTCTGCCAGGTTGGAGAGTTGAGTTAACATGTTGTTTGTCTTATATGTTTAGTTTGTCAGAGTAGGAGGTAGGATTTCATTTTTGTCTTAATCTCTGTATTAGTCAAAGGTAGCTGGTCGGTTAGGGTTATTTACTTGTTTGATTTAATAAACAATAGATTAATAATTGTCCTGTCATTTTAAGAGAAAAAGACAAATGTGTCTAAATGTAAAATCTTGTCATGTAAACAGAACCGAATACTTAGTAGTTACGTAACTATACTGTCTACAACCGAAAGTAACTACACAGTTTCATTAACTGTAGACAAAGCATATAAATGTAACAAGGAAAATCATGAAGAAGGTTCAGCATTTTTCAGATATAAATAATAAAAGAGACAGAATGCAAATTTCACTATTATCCATCTGTATTAACATCTACATGCTGTGCAATTATGTTTCTATCTATTGTCTAATCGAATTCAAAAATAACAAGCAGAGTGCAGGCCTACAACTGCATGTTGTTTTTCCTCTCTTAAAACAAAACAGAGTACTGTAGATCGCATGGAATTTCCACAACAAAACGGACAAGCACACAAGTAAATTTCACGGCCAGGAGAATGCCCTTACAGTGAAACAATTGAACGAAGAACACGGAATCCAGGCACCGGTTAAACAAATCAAGACAGAGGTAATTCGGAACGAACTGTCACACCATTTCTTTTCCTTTCTTTTTACGAAACAGAGACAGATAGAATATATATATAACTGTTGTTAAATACATGTCCAATATTACATTATCCAAATGAATGGAGTAAACAACAATTGTTACACGGGACCAACCCTAGTCAAGGGTTTGATATTAAGAAAACCATCGAGCCAAATTAAAGAGCAAGACCAGAAAGAATTCCACACTAGAATTTGTAAACAGAAGCATGCCCAGGTCGTGAAAATGACTCAAAATCATATACAACAACCGAATAGTGAGAAGCAGCCACTATAGAATTACAAACCCTAACTACAAGCTGACAAACTGTGGAAGACAGAGCCTACCAGCATAGAAATGTAAGGTTTGGAAACCGAAATCGTGGAAATCCTTCACGCCCAAGGTCGAACCCTCGACCTGCATAACCAGAATGAAACAAAGTCAGACATACCACACTTAACAACGAACAAAGAGTGATATACTACCAGTGAAGGAAGAGCATAACTCACCTGGGAGTGTGACAGAGCAAAGACCTTCATGCAACAGAGCCACAGAACACTAGACAAACCTGAGACAAGAGGAGCGAATGTTGATTAGTCCCTAAACCAGAAGAGGGCAGAGATAAAACAAGGAGGGACAAGTTACCTGAAGATAAAGCTGAATGAGCCATTGTGCTTGAACCCTGTGCACACAGGAACCGGAAATATAAAACAACTTTAACACTATAACAGTAACAAGGAACATTGCCAACAACAAGAAAGAACAGCCAGTAGCCCAAGAAACCAAACCAGACATCGATTCCAAGTAACAGCAGAGAAAATAACTCACTGTGCAAAAGAATACAAGCGAACCAACCTCCAGAGCTCAAAGCAGTTTCATGCAGTAAGGAAATTAGTTGCCAGTAGCACAGGCAAGTGAAGGAAACTATTATACGTTCGCAGCCAAGACCGAAACAAAGTTTTCGCATAGAAACCAGGGCCGGAATAGAGCATTTCGACAAAAACCCTTGCAGAGCTCCCATAGCAGAGAGAAATACCAAAAAATGACCAGAAGGCCCAAAGGTTTTGTGTAAAAGACCAAGCGGGAAAACAAGGATCGAGGCAGGAGTACAAGGCAAGTCCACATTTCTGAGCCACATTAAATGAATGCAACTACCCATCAAAATATCCATTGTTCATATCTGTAATCAAACGCCAAATCATCAACCGAATCCGCACACATCATTAGCACCAGACAGACTTTATACCAAGAGATACATTGGAGTGTGGGCTGGGTCCCATCAGATTCTATATTTCCTTGCACATGGATGATTTCTTTCACACTCTTTATCAAATCGCTTAAACAAGCCAGCATGAATATACCTTGAGTAAACATAAACATATTGCATATTTTGAGGAGTTGTTCCTTATGGCCATTTTAAATAAATGTCATGGGAAAACACCGTGCCTAGAAACTATGCATATGAGCAGTGTAAATATATGTTCATTAAATTTTTGGGCAAAAGACATGGGAAACTTATTAGCTGTAGAATTTTCCATGGTTAATATTGAATCCAATCTATTGGATAATTGTTCATGTACATATTCATTTTAACCGGGAGGATGCCATTATTATTGGTTATTTCTATTTTATTTCGGTTGAATTTCATCAAGTTGAAGTTCATCTAACCATAATTAATTCATTCCATTGTTTGGAAGAAGAAGTAAAATAGATATTTAAAAATTTTAATTTAATTTAATTAAAATAAATATTTAAAATAAAGAAGTATAATTTTTTTGGTTTTTTCATGCATGCTTTTATATATATATATATATATATATAATCTAAATATAGATTTATTTAGTTATTTAATTATTAATAGATAGTTAAGTCTATTAATATAAATAGACAGTTAAGCATGACTTACGATACTTGCAAGCTAGGTTTGTCAATCTAATTCATGCACGACTTGTGTGTCCTAGTTTGACCGGGAAGAGTCAACTTGACTCAGTTTCCTCACACAGCAAAATTAGACTTGCGGGTCTTTCAGGGATTGTGGTAATGCCGGCTTTGAATATGGGCAAGTGATACTCACAAAGAAAGTGTTAAATTAACTTTCATTGGGAAATATTTTTTCCTGCAAAGTTAATCACTGTGATCGCAGGGCACCGCAAAGTGCAGTTACAAATAGTTAATATTAGTGGAGTGGTCGACGAATATATCTACTAGTGTTTAATACTCTAGCATGAAAATCCTAGCAGTAATTAGTTTATAATTACTACCCTTCAAACATGAGATCCAAGTATTAGCTGGACGAAATATTGGATATCCCAAGAGTATCATTGCCCCTTGCAAGGACAAAACTCGAGATTTGTGGCTAGCCAATTTTCCACTTGTTGCTAAACCTAAAGTTCATGTCCAGAAAAATATAGTAATCTTGCATGGTCACATCAGGCGCTGCCCAGTAAGAAAAGGAAACAAAAATATATAATGATGAATTATTAATTCATGGATGTCAGCCACAAGAATTGCTCAATCCCGCCAATCGTGTCATTATGAAGACATGCAAGTTCATAAATATGCAGTGGAAAAAAGTACCAAATATTGTTACAGAAATTACATATATATAGTTTTATGATTCTTTGGTAATGTGTGCTATATTAGTAGGTAATATTTTAGTTACTTAGTTAACTAAAAGTGGTAATTATTTAAAATTCAATACGTATATGAGTTAGATGTATATTTTTATAATTATGTATCTTATTATATCATTATACATTTTTATTTAATATTATGTTATATAATTTTAATAAAAATAAAATACCAAGTAAAATTTATAGGTTTTATGTTAATAAAGAATTAATAATAATGGATAAAATAAGAAAGTAAGATATGAAAATTATTGTTATTGGGAATTGTTTTGGTATCTTTTAATAATGATAAAAGGAAAACCATGAACCCGTATATTTATGGAAATTTTGAATTAAGATATTATATATAATTTATAATTCAGATGTAATATAAATTTTTTGAGTTATATTTTTTTTATAATTAATAATCATTTCAATATTTTTACATATATTATTACGTTGTTTTTATTATATAAAATAGTTATTATTGCATTATGTAAAAGTTTTATGTAGAGAAATGGAGGATTTGTAATGATCAGTAGTATTGGTTTAAAGAAATCAAATTAGATTTTAAAATAGTAATGGATTTGGGTTTATTAATTTTAGGTTTGATGAATATTAGTAATTTTTAATGACTAGTGATGACATGTTTTTGATGTTGAATATATTAGATGATTAATTTATTTTGCAAAATCTTTATTGTATTTATGGATCTCTACTTAGAGTTACATTTAGTTATGGTATCCTTTGCATGCACTATTAGTGGCAAGAAGATAGTAAGAAACTAATCCTAGATGGATAAACCAATATTAGAATAAGATGTCAGAAAGATAAGAATGTTGACTCGAGCTTAAGAAATAAAGGAAAGTTTATGCGATTGATACCCAATGTTAAGAATGTATGGTGGAAAAAGTTATGTAGGGAGAAATGGAAGGGAGAAACTTGCAAAATTTATAATGATGATAACTAATGGTAGTCATGTGACTATGGCCAACTTGGAATGATTTGATGAAAAAAGAAAAGGAAAATTCTAAATAGATACTTAAGTTGGTTGAGTGGGAGTGTCATAATAAGGGTAAGAAATCAATAAGGGTCAGCCTATTTTAGAACATAATGGAAAATTTTGGAATAATCATAACTTGGTACTCTAAATGTATTCCTTAAATGAATGGTAAATTACTTCGGAATCATAGAATTATCTTCATATGAGAACAACATGAGAATCACTATAAGGTCTATTTAAGGATGATGGATATAAGGAAGAAAATATTGGCAATCAACTAATGAAGTTGAATAATTATGGTAATAATGAAGGTCATTTTCAAGGAGCCTGGAAACTATGATAACATATATTAAATACGTAAATCCATAATAAAATTGATCAATTGAAGGAGATAAGTTGTGGGCATGAGAACATCTATAATAATTTACCCTCTAACGGGAGAGCCACATTGTAAAGATTTCCATAGGTGACAAATTATATGCATTAATTATGGATATCAAGATGTATGATTATGCAATTCTATTCTTTTAATGCCTTAAAATAGTAAATGACAAGTGGATTACATTTAATAGCCACCTTAGTGAATTTATCTATAAGGTATTATCCAAGTTGGGGAATAGTAACAACATTTCCAAAATGTATCAATTGTGTGCATTCAAGAGAGGAGGAAAAGAAACCACAATGACTAGAGGTGATAAATTAAAGCCAATTTGATAATATGTTTTTGAAATTGAATGAAGTGGAGTTCCCATTGTTGAAGCTAGTAGACATGGAATATTGGGAAATTGAGACTAGGGAAAAAGAAATAGATTATATCTATGAATATTTGGTAGGAGGAAGTGAAGGGATGTTTCTGTCAAGAAGAAAGTTATCTTAGGGATATTGATGAGTGAATTGAGAAACATGATTGGTAAGGGTCATTGTAATGATCTACATAGTTTAAAAGTGTCAAGACAGGAACTTAAGAATGCTCATAATTAAGGAATGACCAGCGATAAACTAGGAAAATGTTTAAAGGTTTAAATTGTCAACATAACAATTGAAGTATACAAAGGAATGCTGCTAGAAATTTTATAAGGAGATCTTGAGAAGTATTGTGTACATGTTTACAAAAGAAGTGAGTGTCAACTAATAGAGGTTATACTTGACTGATATGCACTCATTTTTTCATGAGTAAGACTTCACATAGAGAAACATATCAAGTTTTGTTCCTGTTGCGTTAAAAGAAGTTGTTTCCATAGAACACCACAATTTAAAAAAAAATCATGGACAATGATGTTAGTAGTGTTTCCAACTATATCATATTCTAAACTAAAGATAGTATTTAACGAGTGAAAATTAAAGTGGAAGAATCTCTATTCCAACTTGAAGAAGGGTGAATATAAGATAAAGAGATCAAGTGATATTGAGATCGGAATTAGATGAAATAAGCAAATACTTTTTAGGATGAATAATGACAATTACATGAGTGATGAATAAATCACCAGGGGACCACAAGCCCTCAGGTAGGTGGATTAAGCCTGACATAAGACTTAAGTAAGGACGACCTAGTGTATGTGTGCCATTTGGATAAGCAAAATATGTATAGTGATCATGAAATTTTAATTTGATATTGATGATTTAAAGAATGATTATACAATAGGTAATATCTTAACAATGAATTTCACTAAAATTTCCATGGGTAAGGACGAATATTTGACGAGAGATTAAGGCTCAATATGATGAGGCTCATTTGAAATTTAATGATATACTTAAATCAGTATACCTATGACGTAAATTACCAACTTCCTAGTCGAAAGAAGTGGAAATGATTATTGAAAATAAATTGGCATCTTGATGAACACATGACACTAATAATATTGGTGAGATAAACTATATCCTAGAGGGATGTTGAATAATCATATTTCATAGTTGGTGTTCATTGTTTATATAAGAAAATGAAATTGTTTCATGATAAGAATGCATATAATATATTATTGCTATATATTTGTTATGTATTATGATGATTCTCATATTTATGATGTTATGATATGACGTTATATTGACATGTGGTTCCATTTATTATGTGATGTCACGATATCTCTCTGTTACAGATATGTTGGTGTTATAACTTATGAGGGTATTTTATGATGTGAATCATGTGGAAATCACATGTAGATTTTATGACATGAATGAGTATGCAATTATTTACTATTCAAAATGTGGTGATTAATAATGATGTTATGTTATTGTGATGACATGCAGAGTGTGTCAAGAGTTGGAATGTGGATTATTTTCTATTATGCTATGATTATAACTAATGCATTGGGTGCATGTTGAGATGTGGTGACTGATAGGAACTCCACAAATGGGTTGACAGGGCTAGTTTATTTGATGATCTCACGGGAACCCATACCTGCGAGGGAGAATATGTACCACCATATGGGCTAGGAACAGACTGAATCAACACTACATATGTCAATGGTTCCTTTGTCTTGTATAGCTCTTGAGGGGCTATGGGACTATCTTGAGGAGGCCAAGTGTCTGATATTGGATTGAAATTTTGATGTCTGGTGGTGGTGTAAGGACTTCGATTCTTGGAGTTGTGTACCTTAGTGAGTGTGGAGGGAGTGTCCCAGCCTTGCGATATGCCTAGACTCATTGAGTACTGGGAACAGATGCCTGCCTTGGGGCAGGTGAGGTCTAAGCCTTGGCACGAGCCATGGGGTCAGCCTTGGGCTACGGTATAGACAGGTAAGACTTTATGTCTGGTTCCAAAAATTGGGAAAAAGGACAAAGATTCCTTTGGATTTCCCGAGTGTTGTGGAAACTTTTGATGTCTACTAGTTATACTAGTTTAGTAGAGGGTGTAGGGCAAACATGAAGTAACAAATAAATAAATAAAAGAAACAAAAAAGTTAAATAATTCAACTAAACTTTGGGACAAAGTTCCTTGAAGAGGGGCAATATATAATTCCCCATAATGATAATGATAATAATAACAATAAATAAATAAATTTATATTAATATACAAGTGAATAAATAAAAAATAAAAAATAAAATATAAAATTAGTAAATAAATAAAATAGTAAATAATAAACTAGAGGTCTAAATAAATATATATAAAAATAACTATAAAAATAGTAAAAATAAGTAAAGTTGACAGAAAGTTAAAAAATGAATAAAAGAATAAAGAGTTAAATTAAGAGACATATTGAATTAAGTAAAACTTAAAATAAAGAAATAAAGTTGGCACGTTGACACATGGAATGTGTGCATGCAGATCCGTTTCCATTTTTGTAATTGTTTAGTCTATTTAATGGATGATGATGAAGATGAGATTATTCATCCATTCTTTGGAAGAAAAGTGTTGTGAGACATAGGATTCCCTGGAAGTAGTACTTTGATTGACGGCTCAAGGGTGGCCAAATGTAGAAATATTACGTAGAGCTAAGCCTACGGTTGGGTGGAGAGTTGTCCCCAAAAACGTTTTTGTGGTTAGCAGGATTCAAATAACGTTCAACTTTGAAATCACAAGTAAGCAATATTGTAGCTACAGGTAAGTCATATTTGCTCGCATTTTTTCAAAAATTCCATGCTAATTAGTTGAATAGTTTGTATGTTGATTATTAAGCAGATAATTGATATAATTAGTTGTATATTGTAATTGTGGGTTGTTACAGTTCTTCTTAATTCGTAAAGCATCATAAACCTTTAGTGTCTTTGGGAAAAAATTAAAAGGATTGTTTGAGTATTGGCATCTTACCCAGTTGTAACTTATCTATACATTAACATAATTTCCATTTCTTGTCCCCTTATGAGTATCAATCTTATTCACTCTAATGACAACACTCATAGTTCCAATTGGGCTAAAGCAAAGCTTGGATTAAATTTTGGGTATTGACTTTGAACTTAACCTGATTATGCCTACTCATGATGCCATTCAAAATCCAAATATGAGGTGGTTTCATTATATAATGGATGTTCACATGGAAGGAGGATAGTCTTTAGGTGATCAATTGAGGAGGGAGTGGTTAGGATTAGACTATATGATCCAATAGTGGTTATGCCTTCCCTTTGGCGGTTAGGGTAACCATCCCACCCCCTCCTATGTTTTCAATGTCATTTGCATCATGGAGTTTTATTTTCATATCTCTACATGCAACGAGAGATGGAGGTACTTTTCCTATTTTTTCTTGGCACTTTTGTCATCAAGTTCTAAAATAATAGCTTACCAAGCTAGAGCCATGGTGAAAATACAACAATAATATCTAGTTTTGACTTTGCCTTGGTCAAACTAAATTAAAATTAAAATTTCTATTTCAGCAGAATACTTGGAGGTAGTTAAGTGAGGTGACATGGAACTTGTCACTCAGTTAACTCAGTAAATACGAGTTGGAGAAGCTTCAGTTCAGTTCTACATGATTGATTGTTAAGTTTTAGCAATCTATTTCAGTTAATTTGAGTTATTGTCATTTTAACTAGTTCTAACTCTCAGAAGAATTACTAGAGGCCAATTTGTGGAAGTGGAACTGCAACCACACTTAGTGATCAACCAGTTAACTGATCAATCAACACAAAATAATTGTTGCATGCAGAGAATTAAAGTTACCTAGTTGAGATGGAGATTCCAAGGCAATGTACTATCAGTTGTAGCATATTTCCATGTGTACAGATGGTGCATGCAATGGGAGAATGACCTAAGGTAATTGCGCAATTCCTAAAAAATAGGGGAAACTTCCCAAGGGAATAATGTAAGGAAATAGGAGTTTGGGAAGGCTTAAAATTAGCTAAGTGTTGGCTAGGTTTAGTGAGTCAGGCAGAGGAATAGACTATACACTTACAGGGTGTGCTCAAGCTTGAGCAAGCATTGTATTTCTTCTCTACTCTCTAATTAATGAAATATAGATAGTAAGGGGTTTTGGGCAGTTTCTTTCCCCTAGATAAATCTTTGTGCATGTGTGATGTTTCTTTTTTCATGTATATGATTCTTATTTTATACAGTGAATTAACTTTCACGGACCAGTAGAGTAGCTCCAAGTCTTTTGATTTAGCAAATTTCATGAGAAGTATTGAATCTACACATTAATTTCTACATCGTATTGGAGATGGAATCACTGTAGAATAGAGATTTTGAAGTTGTCATTGTAAGAGGTTTGAGGTTGCAGATAAGGTTGCGGGTTTTTTTCAGGACTGAGAAGATGGATTTCAATGGACTAAGGCTCAAGTATTCCCTTGAGGGGAGCTCAGATTATATTGCATGGAAGGACCACATGGAGGTAGTACTAAAGGATAATGGGTTGATGGAATTCGTTGATAATAGTATTCCAAAACCAGCAACATTTGATGCAAATGATATGGTAGAATGGAATAAGTGTGTTGCCAAGGCGAGGAGTATCATATTAAAGGGAGTACGAGAAAATATTGTCTCAAATACCCATGGGAAAGAGACTTTATATGCAATGTGGAAAGCGCTGACAGATCTGTTCTGAAATAGTAGTGACCAAATGAAATTAGCACTCGAGTGTGAAAATTGAAATACCAGAATCCAATTGCAGCAACTAATATTATTTCTCCTAATTCTTAATTAGTTTAACAAATTATCTATTACGAAAAATATCTAAATAAACACACTACGACCTTCACAAATAAAATATAGTGGAAAAATAATGCACTGGAAACTGAGAAATGCTAGCACACACATAAAATATGATACAATTATGTTTGGACAAATGTCCCCAGAAAAAGCCAACTTGGGAAATTTGATGCAGCAGTGAGAGTTTTTATTATTATGTAGCAATGAAAATATGAGTACAATTTGGATGCCTGAAACTGGCAATCCACAATAAGAAATTCTGGGAAAAATTATTGAAGGGATTTTACCCTTCCTCCACCAGCAATACCGTCACAACCTACTTTTAGAATCTCGACCCTCTGTGTTGGGAATCACGATTATCGTTAGACCAAAACCCAGATGTGTTAGTCAATGATCGTGTCGACAAAGATAAGGATACACGAGAGGTTGTTATTCCGTGTCGCAAAACACACAAGGAGTGTTGGTTTATCCAATATCCAACAATCTCCCCCCCAAAACGAGACGTGTGTATCAAACGCGTGGCCTATGCTCTGATACCACTTGTTGGAAATCACGATTGTCGTTAGACCAAAACCCGCAAGTGTTCGTCAGTGATCACATTGCCAGATATAAGGATCCATGAGAGGTGGTTAGTCAATGTTACAAAACAAATGGGGAGCATTGTTTTATCCCATGTCCAACACTCTAACCCTCTGCGTCAGCCTATGTGCTGCTCTACGTAGTCTGCTTGACGTCAAGCCTCCAACTAGTCTTTGATGAATTCGTTCTGACTCCAACTGTTGAGGAAATCATCTCTTCGGCCTTCTGGAACCTCTTCCCAGCCTCTGGAACTGAGAATGATTTTCTCACCAACAAATCGAACTACCCTCTCTAAAGCTACTACATAGTGCTATGTGCTACCTCACTGGGATAACTTGGCCCTCTTACTGTTGCCTCTCTAGATATGGGAATATTCCTCTAGATCATTATCCCTTCCCCTCACTCATTGCTTTGATCTCTGGCTCTCTCCGACGACTGACTACTGCTACTTAGGAAATTGATCTACCAAGAAATGAACTACTTAAGTGTCTCAACTTCACCACATCGACCTCCTCTTATAATCCACAGTTGGAGCACCAATGGCAAATATTAAAACATAATCGATGGCTAGGATCATCTCTGAATCGATATGTGTGAGTTTCTAGGCAATTTCCACCTTATCTCAATTAATAATGATTAATTAACCATATTCCCTAAGTTTAGACTTAGGAAATATTTAAAAAAATGGTTAATAATCTAATTGAGATAGTTCTAGGAATAATTTTAAGAAACGATTTGTGGGTTTTGGATATCTTATGTATTTTATCCTCTCCACCAAATTTCATGGGTAGAACATATCCGATGCTACAAAAACTAAAACTCCCTCTTACCGAGGAATGTGTTCTAGTGTTGCATTCCCTGCCACAACACCCTATCTCTGCATCAACTCCTATCACGGTGCTGATGTCTAGACATACTAACCACCAACCACTGCACAACTGTGATATACACTACATTTTTGTTGTTTTTCACACTACCATACTCATGCCAAGACTACATCTACACTGCAACTCCCTCTCATTTTTTCTTGTTGCAATGACACCATCTACAATTGAAAAGCATAAAATTATTGAATCAAGTGTGTTTGGTATGATGCATATGTCTCCTGAGTCTCTGACTTCTACTAGAATTTGCATTGTTATTGAAGAATTTGCGTTGTTGCTAACTCTGCACTATGCCAATTGCAATGTTTCGAACTCTACACTAAGCTCCCCTGCATCTGACTACTACTAGTCTCTGCAACTGTCATTCAGTCTCTGACTGCATCAACTGCCACTGATCCATCCTGCTACATAATATTATGGGCCCCTATATCAAAGTATTGATCCATGATGTGAACTCCTCAAGGACCCTACCCCAACTCTATAGCTCTCTAGGCTACAGTACCAAATCTCCTCACCTCACTCCCTAAGGTATATCTACAAACATCATGAAGTCTTCCTCCAACATGGAGGACAACCTGTTGATCTCTGTTAAGGCTTCCTATTGGTCTTGCTTCTCCTTCTTGTCCTTCTTCCTGAGAGGACACTAGGTATTGTAGTGACCAACCTCACCACACCTGAAGTAATTGACGTTTGACGAGTCATTCTTCTTCTTCCTCTGCTCCCCCTTCCCCTGACTAGGACCCTTAGATGCGAGGGCCACATTATCCTCCTCCTTCACCATCTTCTTTCCATTTCTATTATTGCCACTGATGGAGCTCTTTAATAGAGATCACTTCAATTCTTCTTGTTGCAAGTCAACCCACATCTTATCCCATTTTGCTAACTTGTCTCTACCTAATATGCTTTGGACAAAGACCTTCCAATCCTTTGAGACATTGTTGAGTTCCAATCTCACTAGCTTCGTGGTTCGAGGTACTACCCCAACAGATGACAACTGGTTTCGGACCTCCTGAATCCTCGTAAGGAAGGGGTCTATGCCTTTGCCTTTGTTATGAAACTAGCTCACAAAAAGATAGAAAAGATAGATGAACGCCTTAGAAATAAGCCTCTTAGAGGGGGCAACCTCCTTTATATTACACAAATGAACAATTCTTGGATGATACAAATGAAAAGATCTCCTTCCTATATATAGGAGTCTAAGGGGTTATAATATAATTAGAGCCGACATAACAATAATAATGTAAGGGCACAATAATAACAATAGTGGGCTTCTATGGGGCACAATAATAACAATATGGGGACTACATGAGCACAACAATATAACAAGGTGGTTGTACTAATAACAGTAAGGGGTTACACTAGTAGTATAGGGACCTAACATGCCCCTCTCCTTCAAAAAGTGTTGTCCTCAACGCTTGAGTAGTTCTTGATTCTTCTGTATAAAATTCATGCCCTCCCATATGGAATCTTCAGCGGGTAAGTTCTTCCACTTGATGAGATACTCTGAAATTGATCGATTTCGTCGTTGTCGAGTTCTTGTTTCTGTGACTGCTCCAAGTACCAATATGATTTTTCCTTCCTCGTCAAGTTCTGGAAATATTGTTTGAACTGGGATCTTCTACAACTTTTCAATGAGTGGCCACACTTCTTCATCCTTCTTCCATTCATACCTTATTTCGTTTATCCACTCTGGTTGGATAATAGAAATGGCGCACAACAATGCTTCCACATCCTCATCCTTTCTTGAGAGTGCATCTACCACAACATTTTTCTTCCCTTTTTTGTAGATGATTTCAAAGTCATAACCCAACATATTTGTGACCCATTTTTGTTGCTCTTCATAGGATAATCTTTGTTCTAAAAAGTATTTAATACTATCATGATCCGTTTTTACCTTGAAGTGTCTTCCCATTAGGTAAGGTCGCCATTTCTTAAGTGCGTGTAGTATTGCCAACATTTCCTTCTCATAAATATCTTTCTTGAGGGACATTTGTTTGTATGTATGTAACCATAAAAATACCCAATTGCCTACATCAAAACTTCTTTCATTGTGATGTTGATCTGCCTATTGTTTCATTCGATTCTGCACCAAAGTGGCGTTATCCTTTAAAATTTGGAGAACTTGTTGTTGATGCTCGATGTGATCTTTCACTGCTTGAATCTTTTTCTTCTTGATATGTCCTTCTATATTTAGAGTTTGAGGAGTGGTAATTTCTTCCAATGCATTACAAGATATGGTCGAATTCATTTCTTGATGCTCTATGTGATCTTTCACTTCTTGAACATTTTTCTTCTTAATATGTCGTTCTATCTTGATAGTTTGAGGAGTGGTAATTCCGGCCATTGCATTACAAGATATAGTCAGATTCATTTCTTCTTTCTTGATGTGGTCTTTCACTTCTTGAACCTTTTTCTTCTTGATATGTCCTTCTATCTTAAGAGTTTGAGGAGTAGTAATTATTTCCAATGCTTTACAAGATGTGGTCGGATTCATTTCTTCTTTCTTCGGGGTTGGTTCCTGGTGTATATACTCTTCTTTTGATGTTTCTTGATCCTTTTCTTCCTCCTCTCCACAATCAATGTAAAATAATTTCTTCTCAGCACACTTATGACCTTTAATGTATTTTTTATCACAATTGTAACAAATCCCTTTTTCTCTTTTTTCTTCCAATTGTTGTGGTGTAACCCTTGTAGGTTGTGGAAGGCTAGGAGAAACAACACTTCCATCTTTATAGTTGTGAGGGGTAGACTTCCTTGTTTCCATAATTTTTCTTTCCACTTTGTAACAAAGTCCCTTTTCTCTTTTTTCTTCCAATTGTTGTGGTGTTTCTCTAAAGAAGGTGTTGCTCTTTGTATCCTCATAATGTGCTATAATTTCCTCCGTGAAAATTGACCATGTAACAAGTGGTTTACGAGAACAAAGCCCTTTATACCATAAAAATTGATCTTGTTCTAAATATGAAGATGCAATACATACCTTTTGTAACAGTGGTACACCATGTATATCAAAATATTTCTCCATATGTAGTATCCAATTTACCAGATCCTTGCCATCAAACTTCCTCATCTTGATATTTCTTGATTTTAGGAGCTCAATCTTGAAACGACTGTAACTTTTTAATTTCAAGTCTCCAAGTTCTGAAATTTCTTCCTACGGTAGCTTTCTAAGCTCTCTTTCTAACCCCACAAGTCTGATCAGAATTTGATTATCCAAGAAAGAGTTATACCAAATCTCCCACGCTGACCTGATTATAGACTAATTCAGTAGAGTGAAATTGTACAACGTGACACGTCTCACTGTTTCGACCTTAGTACCTGAAACTGATATACAGAAAACTACAGGCAGTCCTCTTTCTGAAAATTCTTACAAAATTCAATCTGAAGCTCAGAACAAAATTTATGACGATTTTCCGAAGGTGACCTGTTTGGAATGTAATTAGGGGGTCTACAAAAACCCTAACTTCCTCAGATTATATCTCCGGAAATATAGCAGCACAGGATCTGAAATTTGGAGCCAAGGTTTAGACTGATTTCTTCTCAAATGGGTTTTTGTTTTAGCTTCTGAAACTTTGTAGCAAATGAGTTATAGTGAAAATTCCACGAGGACCTGTTTTATATGAAAGTCTGGAGCTTGCAAAAACCCTAACTTCCTCAGATCATATCTCCGAAAATATAGCGCGAAAATATCTGAAATTTGGACACGAGGTTCAGACCGATTTCCTCTCAAATGGGTTTTGGTTTTAGATTCTGAAACTTCGTAGAGAAAAAGTTATAGTGAAAATTCCACGATGACCTGTTTGGAGTACCAAAACCCTAGAATCCAAAGCTCTGATACCAATTGTTATGAAACCAGCTCACAAAAAGATAGAAAAGATAGATGAATGCCTTATAAATAAGTCTCTTCGAGGGGGAAACATCTTTTATACTACAAAAATGAACAATTCTTGGATGATACAAATGACAAGACCTCCTTTCTATATATAGGAGTCTAAGGGGTCATAATATAATCAGAGCTGACATAAAAATAATAATATAAGGGCACAATAATAACAATATGGGGACTACATGGGCACAACAATATAATAAGGTGTTTGTACTAGTAACAATAAGGGGTTACACTAGTATTATAGGGACCTAACAGCCTTTCTACATCCAGATGCATCTCATCTTCTCCTCTAGGAACATCTTTCGTTGCCCGTAAGTTCCATGGTATAACGTGGAGAGAGAATTTCACATCTATTTCGCAGTATATTTTTAAAGATATATGTGAGACTATATGATCCCGGACTCCATCTAGGATCAACCACTTCACCTGCACCATCTCCTTCCTATATTTTTTGAGCTGATTTTCATCTTTAGGAACTGCCACTACATTATCAATGTAAGCTTGCAGGCCAAATTCATCTAGAAGGAAGGACATCCTTGCCTTCTCGATGAGGTAGTTTGAAGCTCCATCCAACCTATCTTGATCATGAAGCCCTGAGTGGCCATATCAACATATTGTTGAAAACATCCTCTTTCCTTCTGCTTGGCTCATGCTCTGCTACTCACACTCCCTTCTAGAGTGAGAAGATATGCTCACAACTACTGCCAATCTGAAAGAAAAATACAACTTATTGAGGCTAGAATTTCCCCGATGAAACTTTTCCCTCAACTGTGTGTGTTTTTCTCTCTTCCACTGTGACGCTGGCTCTTCTCTGGAAAACTGTTGCAAAACTCTTTGCATCCAACTAGATATTTTCCCAACGAAAAATGAGTTTCTTCCTTTGCCTTTAGAATTACTTGATTTGGAAGGATCGAATATTTTTTCCCCTCTCTCAGAAAAATTGAACTTCCTCAAACAATTCGGCCTTCTGGAAAATATTGCGCTACCCTTGGGAGTTTCTACCTGCTACTCAGAAATTCCTTCATTTCGCTTTTGAGTTCTCTGGATGACCAACTTCTCTTTGATATCATGTGAAAATTCCAATATCGAAATCCTACCATAGCAACTAGTATTATTTCTCCTAATTGTTAATTAGTTTAACAATTTATCTGCCATGAAAAATATTGAAATAAATACACTGCAACCTTCATAAATAAAATATTGCAAAAAAATAATGCGCTGGAAACTGATAAATGCTATCACACACACATAAAATATGAGACAATTATTTTTGGACAAATTTCCACAAAAAAACCCAACTTGGGAAAACTGGTGTAGCAGTGAGGGTTTTTATTATTATGCAGCAATGGAAATCTGAGTACCATATGGATGCCTGAAACTAGCA
Organism: Pinus tabuliformis; assembly: GCA_031772625.1. Lineage (NCBI taxonomy): Eukaryota > Viridiplantae > Streptophyta > Pinopsida > Pinales > Pinaceae > Pinus > Pinus tabuliformis. The sequence continues at coordinate 1,257,425,611 of CM062804.1, forward strand.
ATCCACAACAAGAAATTCTGGGAAAATTTATTGAAGGGAATTTACACTTCCTCCACCAGCAATCCCGACACAACCTGTATTTAGAAACTCGTCCCTCTGTGTTGGTGATCATGATTGTCATTAGATAAAAACCCACAGGTGTTAGTTAGTGGCCACATCACCAGAGATAAGGATCCACGAGAGGTGGTTAATCCATGTCGCGAAACACATGGGGATCATTGGTTTATCCAATGTCCAACAATCTCCTATGCAACGTGAGTCGTTTGTGTATCAAACTCCTGACCTACACTGTGATACCACTTCTTGATAATCACGATTGTCATTAGACCAAAACCCGCAGGTGTTAGTCAATGATCACATTTCTAGAGATAAGGATCCACGAGATGCACTTAGTCCATTTCACGAAACACATGAGTAGTGTTGGTTTATCCAATTTCCAACTCTCTGACCCTCTGTGTCAGCGTCTACGCTGCTCTATGCATTTTTCTTAATTTCAAGCCTCCAACCAGTCTCTGATGAAGTTGTTCTTCCTCCAGCTGCTGAGAAAATCATCTCTCCATCCTTTTGGAACACCTGCTCGGCCTCTAGAACTGAGAATGATTTTCTCTACAGCAAATTGAATTTCCCTCTCTGAAGTTATTGCACAGTGATTTACGATGCCTCACTGGGATAACTCAGCCCTCTTGTTGTTTCCTCTCCAAATCTAGAAATATTGCTCCAAATCACTGTTCCCACCCCTCACTCACTTCTTCAATCTTTGGCTCTCTCCGGAAACTGACTGTTGCTATGCAAGAAATCGAACTGCTCAAGTGTCTCTCCATCACCACATCGACATTCACTTATAATCCATTGTTGGAGCACCAATGGCCAAGATTGAAGCATAATTGATGGTTAGGATCATCTCTGGATCGATCTGTGAGTTTCTAGACTATTCTCGCCTTATCTCAATTAATATTGATTAAATAACCATATTCCATAATACTGATCTGTGTGAGACACCTCTAGGTGGAATTTCCATAAATGATTTCTAGGTTTTGGATATCTCATGTATTTTATTCTCTACAGCAAATTTCATGGCTAGAACACATCTGATGCTAAAAAAACTAACATCGAGGACAAGATTTGGAATATCAAGACGCAGATGAGTGAGACCATTCCACAATACCTGAGTAGGTTCACATAGTTTTGTGATGAACTTGTTCAAGTTGTGTTATTGTAGTAGATGATGACTTGCTGAGCCTAGCCCTTTTAGGCCTTCCCAAGAGTTGGCACAACTACCAAGATTCAGTGAACGGGAGGGGAGAAACTACCGAATTGGGAACGCTTATGGTCTGATTTGGAACAGGAGATAAGGAAGAATATCAAAGAAAACACTTCATCCAAGGGATAGGATGAGGAGAAATGTGCCTTGGATGGAAAGGCAAAGAAATGGAAAGGGAAGAAATCCCAATCCAAAGAAGAATCTAGTCAAGGGGGCAAGAAGAAAGACTTGTCCAAAAACAAGTTCTTTCACTGTCATGAATTCGATCACTATGCAACGAAGTGTCCACACAAGAAGGAAAGAAAGAAGACTATAGGAGGAGAAATGGGTGAAGCTTTGGCTTCATAGTTTGAGCTTGATTTTACTCTCATTACATACATGGCCAGCACATTGATGGGAAGTGTGTGGTATCTCCACATCGGTGCCTCGTTCCATATAATGGAGAATAGATTTTTTTTCAGTGATTTGGAGGAGAAGAATGTGTAGATGCACATAGAGATGGGAGATTATGGGAGGTACAACATGACTATGATTGGTACAGTCACCTTTCAGAGGGAGTTAGGTTCCCCTCTCAGGCTCAAGGACGTTATGTTTTTATCGGGTCTAAAGAAAAATCTTGTCTCTGTTGCAGTTTTGGAAGATCGTGGCTATGATGTGATATTCAACAAAGGAAAGGAATTCTTGAGACACATAGCCATAGGACAGATGAAGCAGATCGGGGTTCGTGTGAAGAACCTCTACAAGATAGATGTAGAGGATTGCGTTGCATAGAGAACAAAGGTGGAGAAGGTGCATAGTTGCGATGTTGGCCAACTTTGGCATAGAATACTTGGTCATTTGCATCATGGCACTTTGAAGATCATGGATCAAATTAACATAGGCCTCCATAAAGGAGCACTAGAGAAGTAGGACACATGCAAAGGGTGTACCTTAGGGAAGTACACAAAATCCACCTTCTATGATTGGGATAGCAAAGCACATGCAGTCCTTGAAAGGATCCACTCTGATGTTTGTGGACCTTTCTCGACAGTGTCCACTGCTAGGAACAAGTACTTTTTTCTCTTTATTGATGACTATTCGTAGAAGTGTTGGATATTCTTCATGCGGAAGAAGGATGAGACTTTCTCCAAGTTCTTTGAGTTCAAGGCACTAGTGGATAAGGAAACAAGAAAGAAGGTGAAGGCTCCTAGGAGCGATAATGGAATTGAATATGTGTCGAATGAGTTTAAAAATTTATGTTAAAAAGAAGGCATTCGATGAGAGTTGACAACACCCCACAACCCACAACAAAATGGGGTGGCTGAGAGTAAGAATAGAAGCATTGTAGGAGTAGCACAGGTGATGTTGCGCAACCAAATCCTACGTCTGCCCTTGTGGGCTAAAGCATGCAACACAAAGGTCTATTTGCAAAACATGAGTTTGCATCAGATTCTTGGCATGATCACACCAGAGGAGGCTTTCTCAGGGAGGAAGCCAAATGTGCTGCACTTCAGAATCTTTTGAGCCTATGTCTATTTCCATGTATCCAAAGATTCAAGGAAGATTTTGGAGCCGACAGTAGAGTTGGGTGTATTTGTGGGACACACAAAAACTCCCCACAACTACCATATGTATTTTCCATCCCTCAGAATGACATTTGTGTGACGATATGTCAAATCTGATGAAGAAAAAGCCATATGGTGCTCTCTTGAGAGGGAGCTTCACATCCCACTAGAGGAGGAGATTTTAGCTCCAATGGAGGAGCCTCAGGATTTTGGGGAGTAGCCACAATTTGAGGAGGAGAGAGTGGAGACATATAATCAAGCAAAATCATCTAGAGAAGGTAGGAAGAGAACCAGAGAAGCTGAAAGACTTATGCAGGATGCAAGGGAGAATGTGGGTGTTCTTTCAAATCAGTGCAGACATAGAAGGTCACCAGATCGATACACTGGCTACATGTCTCTCATGACTGAGATAGCAGAGACTGAGCCATCCTCTTTCGAGGAAGTAGTAGAACAACTAGTATGGGTTGATGCAACGGTGGAGTAGTACGAATCCATTGTGAAGAATAGTGTTTGAGAGGTGGTCCCAAGAGCATCAGACAAATCAATTGTGGGTTCGATATGGATCTTCAAGGTGAAGCGAGAAGCATATGGAAGCATAGAAAAGTACAAGGACAGATTTGTGGCAAAGGGGTACTCTTAGGTGGAGGGGATTGACTATGAGGAGACCTTTGTTCATATAGCAACGTACTCATCCATCAGATCAATTCTTTATTTGGATGCACATATGGGGTGGAAGATCCACTAGCTGGATGTGAAAACAACATGCCTCAATGGATTTATTGAGGAGGAGGTGTATATCGAGCAACCGGAACTATTTGAGACTTATGATCGAGAGTCTCATGTGTGTAGACTGAGGAAGGAATTGTATGGTCTCAAGCAAGCACCCCATGCTTGGTACACCAGGATCGATAGTTATCTCACCGGTTTTGGCTTCACCATAAGTGAAGCGGATGCAAACCTCTATCATATTTTGGTAGAAGGTAAATTGTTTATTATTTTTTTATATGTTGATGACTTGATCCATACTCGTGATGAGAATCTAATCAGATCTTGCAAGGTGGACCTTGCAAGAGAGTTCGAGATGAAGTAAATGGGCATCATGCACTACTTCCTTGGATTGGAAGTATGGCAAGGTGATGGGGAATTGTTTGTCTCTTAGGGAAAGTATGCCAACAAGATAGTTCAAAGGTTCTACATGGACAATTGCAAACCCATCGAAACTCTTCTAGCGACCAACTAGAGGAAAGAGGATGCCACTTTAGGTGAGGAAGTGGATGCAACTTCTTATCATCATTTGGTGGGTTCACTCATGTATATTGTGAACACATGACTAAACATATTTTATGCAGTCAACCAACATAGTCAAGCCATGGTTAGGCCAACCAAATTGTTTTGGAGGGGGGATAAATAAGTTCTATAGTACTGGAAAGGCACTACCTAGTTTGGACTTTGGTAGAGGGACAAAATGAGTGAAGTTGTGTGGCTTCACCAATGTTCATTAGGGGGGAATTCCATCATAATGAAATAGTACATCAAGTGGAATTTTCAGTGTTTGGTCCGCAGTAGTTTCTTGGTACAGCAGGCAACAAAGATTAGTGGCACTCAGCTCAGCAGAAGCATAATACATGGTTGCAAGTCAAGTAGCATGTGAGATGATCTGGATGAGGAAGGTACTTGTTCGCTTGTTTGGTTAGATGATGGATCCTACTATGATTTACTGTGATAATAAAAGTTGTATCAAACTCTTTGAAAATATTATTTTTCATGATCGATCCAAGGATATTGATAATAGGTATCACCATCTACAGGATTGTGTGCAGAGGTGGATTATGTTGTTACAATACATTTCGACAGAGGAACAAGATGCATATATTTTGAAAAATGCCTTGTCAAGAGGGAAGTTTGAGATCCATAGGTGCAAGATAGGGGTGGTTGATAATCCCTTTCCTATTGAGAGGGAGTATTGGAAATGCAACAAGAAAATCTAGTTTTGACTTTGCCTTGGTGAAACTAGATTAAAATTCGAATTTCTATTTCATTATAATACTTGGAGGTAGTTAACTGAGATGACATGGAACTTGTCACTCAGTTAACTGAGTAAATTTATTAGGATATTTCAACACATAGGAAATAGTTAAGTATAACTTGGTCTTGTGTAGAGTTAGATAAAGTGTGTTTCTTTACTATGTACGTTTGTAACTTACAATCTGACGGTCACGATATGTTCTGTTATCATTCAAAATTTTCTCTAGAAGTTATTAGAAGAAAGAAAATGACCAAGGTAGCTACAAACCAAATTTGGAGCATAGGCTCTAGCCAACCTATGGCTCAGAGAGGGCTCTCTCTATAGGATTTGTTTGCTGGGATTTTAGGCTAGTTATAAATGTTCAGGGGGATTTTTGATTTTTATTGAAGATTGGATGGTGGAATCCTTGAAACAGATGGATAGAATGATGTCTTAATACCATTGGGCTATGGAGTCAATAGAAGGGAAACAAAACTGGATCAACTCACTAAAGGGAATGTTCAAAGGGCAAGCTAGCAGAGTAAAGTGTAGGTCTTTGGAACAGGAAGGTGAAATGGTTTTAATCAGGGTGAGAGAGCAATTAAGAATTCTAAGACCAAGATTTAAATATGGAATATAGGGTAATCAAAATAAAGGGCAATTAAGAATCCTTTGATATGGATTAGCAAGAAACAACCTAAACTAAGGAGCAATTAAGAATTCCTTAACTTAGATATTAGTAGAAAACATTTATATGCCTAATTGTTAAAACACAGTGTAATTAAACAAATTCTGAGATATTGTTCCAGTTATAGCATTCAGATTCAGAAATACATTAAAGATTGTGGAAAAACTGTAAGGAAGATAACAACAACATGAGAAAATACTTGTCTGCGCTTCACTCAACACATGAATCCTGTGAAATATCTTGTCTTTATTCATCAATCTAGCTTGCTAGCTCAGTCAGTAATACAATAAATTTACAGCCTTTTGATCAAGAAGTCTATAGAAATGTCTATGAATCCACACTACATACTTTGAATTGTGAAGTATTTATACAAAAATTATTACAAAATATCTCAAACTAATTTGAGATTTAATCTAGGAAATAAAAATATCTCCTTGCAAGAAGATAGACACAACTATTGAACTGCTTTCATGCTGTCCCATTTATTGTGGTGTTGCTGGCCTTTATGGTTTGGTTTTAGCCCTTAATGCTCTTTGTTTTTTGAACTTTCACACTGGAGGCTTTATTTACTTCATGCTTTCATCTGATACTCTTTTACACTAATACTCTTTCACTTTGATGACCTGTCTTTATCCTTTACTGTGTTTTTAGTTTTGTTGTACATTTTAACTATTTACTGTGTGTTTCAACAGTAAATTATTTAGTTTTTATGTGTATCAACATCTGGTAGTTGATATCGGTCAAGTTTCTATATGTTTTATCTGTTTGTCTTCTAACTGTATATTCTATCTGGTTCCTCTGTTTTGACATTCAAGGCTTCTGTGTGAATGTTTTCTTCTCTGTTCTATGTATAATTGTCTTCTTCTTCAAAATACATGTTTTTGAATATGTTTCATGTCGAGTCTTGGAATAAACAAGTTTTGTGACTAGTATCAAACTGTTTATCCAAGGTCTAGTCTTCTGCCAATTACTTGTGAAATTCAACAATTATTAAGAAAACACTGGTCGACAGAAAAGGCAATTGATGGCTTCATTGCACAAGGGTGTCCGGGGAAGGAGTCATGGCAATGTTTTGAAAGTAATTGGAGGTTGAATTGTGTTGTAGAGGTTCAGGGTGGCACCGAAGGGTTTGATAGGTTTTACAGTGGAATGGGCAAAAGGAACGAAAACGAGGGTTTTCAGGGTTTAACAGGTAACTTTTTAAATTTGGCGCGGAAATTCATATTTATGTATAGTAAGTGGTTTATTGGGTTGGTGGGGAGGCGGTATTGGAGGCCGTCGCATCGCTTATGAGGGTCGGGCAGTATTGAGGAGGGGTCACCCGATCTACCTCCGCGATTGACACGTAGCCTTTGGGGTTTGGGGGAAAACCACTTTATCGGGCAGGTAACAATCAGTCATCGGGCATGGATGATATGGCTGTGGACCGTTGGATGAGGGGGATGGTGATCGGATGGCAATCGAGTGAAGGAAGCATGCGGGTGATAAAATCTTGGGCTTCAGGGGGGCCTACGGGTTTTAATCCTCGGCGGTATGGGATTATTTAAGACTTAATCACGGGTTTAAAATGATCGGGTGGAGCTTAATGAAGGTTTAACTTACCTTGGGTAAAATTCAGGCGTCAGGTGAGCCTGATATGGATGCGCATCATCGGATGTGGGCACGGATGATCGGACGGTGGTTGGGTGGTGAAATAGCACGAACGGGATGGGAAAAAGTTTAAGGGGCCCAAGTCTTTAATCATGGCGGATTGGGATTAATTATCAGTAAATGAAGGGTTAAATTGATTGAGCAGGGCAGATATATCCCTAAGTAAAAAGATAATGTTTGTGCATACGCTTTATATTTAGGATAAAATGTTTTTTGTGGGTTTTTTACGTGAAATAGGATTTACATGAGGGTTTTCACTTTTCTTAGGCAAATGAGGTTTATCCTTAGGAAAAGGGGTTTTATTAGAGAAATGAAGGAGGAATGAATTTCATGAAGGGGATTCCAACAACTGATGTCCATAAGTCATTAAGCCGAGGGTCCGATCCCACCAAATGTCAAAGAAATGCTCTAAGCCTCTTTGACTTAAAGGATCAAAAGTACTAGAATATACTTGTAGATAGGAAATTAGTAAGTAAGGGGAAAATGAATGAGGGGGAGTTAATCAAATTAACTTGCAAACCTTTGTTTGTGCTTCCATCGTTGATCATACATGTTGAAATATGTGTCTAAGCATGATGAATTTGTTTTGATTCAATCGACTTTGTAGTTCAACAACCTTTCTTCTACTTACCTCTTTCTTACCCTAACATGTTTTCTCCATTTATTTGGGTGCATTTAGGCTAGCAAACCCTTATCTTATCTTTTCTTTCATAAAAAAAACTATCTCTTTCTAACCTTATATCATCCAAGGGCTCAAATTAAGCTTATGAGCTCCTTTTATTTTCTCTACCTATCTATTGATTTGCCAAGTTTAAACTGTTTGGTCAGATTTTATTCTCTAACTATAAACATAAAATTCAAAGCATGAAGTAACCAAGATTAAGCAATTTGATTACCATGGATTGTGGCATGAATAACAAGCTGCACACAATCATTATTATGCATAGAAGTAAATAGTAGCGGCATTTAAACTTGCAAACTTTCATGGTCTCTTTTTGTTTTTTGGGGTTCATATATTTTCATTTTTTGACTTTCTCTTTTTCTTTTTGTCCCTTGATATTTCTTTTAGGACATACCCTCTTCACATATTTTAATTTTTTAATATGAAAACAATTTGCAGAAAGCAAAGGTATGTACAATACTACAAGGCTTAACCTTAGTCATTCAAAATTATGACTTCTATTGGTATAGGAGCCTAACATGTTCTAGACATGAAGTGATGTGCCGGTTCATTCTCTCATCGGTATTACCAACACTTGATTCATGGCTTAACACCTGATTGTTCCATGATATCTATTTAAAGAGCATGGAGAGTCATTTGTAAGGTGACCGTTCATGAGAGAAGCTTATGTAACTTTTCTTTCTTTTACATTAATAAATTTCCTGAAGTGGCCGCGTTGGCTCAGGCCGTGAACTGTTTCCCTCTTTGAGGGTATTAACCATGTCAAGAATATTAGTTTACTGATATGTGATCTGTTTGTGAGCGGTGTTCTTTGGTTTTCTATCTAAGGAACTTACCATGTAAATTCCTACATGGTATTAGAGCCAAGTTGAGGGCCACATCCATTGGTGATCCAAATCTGAAGCTGGTATAACTACATCTGACTGTCGTTTCCTATATCTATTGTTTCTGACCACTTTCGCACTAAGAGGACTACTCTATTGTGTTAGGAGCATCTATTGCAGTGAGGAACCCTTTTCGTTTCACGCAAAAAGGTTTCTGGTAGCCCTAACTACGTCATTTTTAAGATCTGGAGGTATACAATCTTTATTTGTAGTTTTAGTTATTTATCTCTTTGTTTATTTCGGTTTATTTATCTCTATTTTTTATTACCAGATCTATACCTTTCATTTTTGTGTATGCTCTTTGCCCCGCGACTCTGTTCGATCTGGGCAAATTAGAAACAAAAAGGAAGGATTTTTCTCATGTGTATGCTCTTTTTGCCGCGCCTTAGTGTGATCTTGGAAAATTAGAAACATTGAGTAAAATATTTAGTTTCCGATGAAATTTAGCTTGAAGCCATAAGTTTTGGTTTTTTTGCATGCCCGTGTTGGGTTGTGTGGTTTTTGTTTTGCAGACAAAAAGAGCTTTTTCAAGTAAGCACACAATCCAAAGATTTAGTGACCAAAAAAACTAAAAAATTACTAACCTTTTAAACTAGCTCACTTGGTCCAAAGTTACTTTATGAGAATAGAGGTCTTGGGTTCAAGTCTTTTTTTTGTTGATTTACTTTTTCAAAAAGCACATGTAACTTATGTTTTAAAGTTACTTTATGTAAAAGTGTTATCACCCATTATAAAAATTGAGTCACTTATAATTCTAAAGTCTCTTTATCTTTTATTTAAGTTATAATTTAGTGGGTAGCTCATAAAGTACCATTGTGAAAGTGACTTTCACTTATTTATAAAAGTGGGTCACATAATTTTTTTTAAAAGTGAGCTAACTAGATTCAGTTTGGAAAGAGGGGGGTTTGTTTTTTAAATGTAACATTATCATTCACTTCCGCACATTCATGTACTTCGTCTGTATCTTCAACAAATTTTCTTCAAAAGCCATAACTTCTTCATCCGGAAGCTGTTTTCAAAGCCCTTTTTTTTAATCGGCCTAATTTTTCGAGATATTACCATTGGAACACTTAGTTTTAGCTTCTACAACTTCATTTTCTATTAAAATGGAAAGTCTATTCCAAGTTATTTTTTACAACACCAACTACTTCCAAAGGGTGTCCTACATGGAGGATTTACTTAGAAGTAAAGGTCTTTATAGAATAGCCTCAAGCCAAGAGTCTAAACCTAAAGATGAAGATAAGCAAGACAAATGGGAAAATATGCAAGATAAAGCATGTGGGTTGATAAGGATGTATATTTCTCCAGACCTTAGATTCCATATTGCAAAACTTGATACCCCTGATAAAGCAATGAAACAATTCAATAAAGTTTTTACAATTAAAAATGAAATTAGAGCCCATCAACTCGAAAATGAGTTGCTTACGTTGGACCCCAATAATTTTTCTTCCATTGAGGATTATTTGTCTAAGTTCAAGACCTTAGACTTCTCTTGGAAGGTGTTAAGGTTAAGAAAGAAGTTGGTAACCTTATCTATTCTATTCTTACTAAGTTGGGACTAGCCTACTCTGTGTTTGTTTCCACCTTCCATTCTACGAGAGAAGCCATTATTTCTCAAGGACAAGACAACAAGTCCCCCTCTTTTGATGCCTTTTGTGACTCTTAATAAGAGAACAAAAAAAACTCTTACATCTTAGTCTTCTTAATCTTGGAAACTCTTCTAAGAAAGCCTTAGCCACCTAGTAGCAACCAAGTTCACATAATCCAAAGAAGTAGCATCCTAAAAAGAATGGTCCTAAACCACCAAGGTTCTGTTGTGACCATCAACAACCCCCCTTTTTATTAGTGTTAGCAATAACATTAATAAATGGGGACCCTTCCAAAAAATCAAATCTTAGCATTTAATGTTGCCTTTTTGTTTTTAAAATAAAACAAGATATCAAAGTGGAACTTGCTAAAACATGTAAATTTACCTTTTCATACTCCAAGCGCATGAAACATCACAAACTATGAGTTTCCTTATAAAAAGCGCTATATGACCACAAGACCTAAGAAAAGCTTTATAAGCGGAAAGTCTCAAACATTAAGAGAAACTTTAAAAGAACCCGCTTTTAAACAATATCATCACATTGCAAAATATCACACCGAGCATCTCTTATAAAAGTAACTCCTCAAAAATGCGATCCACAAGAATGCGAGATCACAAAGTCTTACAACCTCATCGCATCGCAAATTCCAATTCCATGGCGCTACTTAACGTAACATGCCTAACTATCGCGAAATGCGATAGCCTCTCGCAAATCGCATATCGCAGCCTCCCAACGAAACAATGATTTTTAACGATAACAGGTTTTGCAATATTGTGATCTACGATACTGCGAATCAAATAGAAAAATCACTTTTATCGTAGATCTAAGGGTTCAGAGTTCTATGCCAGTACTTTCCGTCATTCGATGCAAATTTATGAACATTAAATTTTAAACTTAGCGGTCCATTAGTGGTCATTTATTAAAAAAACGATTTGGATCAGGGTAAAGGACCATTTGACACAAGGTGATATCTTTGATATGATTGAAAAATTAAAGCTTTCCCATCACCTTATTTTTGTCTTTCTATTGATGTTTCCTGTATTCAATAGCCTCTTGATCATATCCTTGCTCTCTGCTTGCAATTCTCAAGAATAATACGCAGAACGTAATACACGACGAAATGGGGAAGAAAGGCAAGGCACCTGCATTTGAGAAAACAAAAATGACTCCATTATTCATAGACACCACTTGTACTAGGGATGCAGGGATATCTACCTGGGAAGCCATGTACCAATTGTTAGAAGAGGAAAACCCAAGAATTATGAAGGTTATAGCTATAGCAGATGGACGTGGCTCTTCTGAAGCATCCCTAACTGAGTTTGCATGCTCGTTTCTACATCGTATTGCTGTGAGGCCGAAGATACTCCCCTACACGGATATGGTGAAATGGATTATAGATCACGCAAACATATCTGATAGAGAGTTCAAGACGGCCAATCAGCAAGTCATGGGGTCACTTGCCCCAAATAATTTTAGATGAATGTATCACTAGCTACAACCCCAGGCTAGCTACAACAAGAAGTTTGTAGAAAAGTTTGCCAAGGAGAACGAAGACATGGCAGAATGCACAAAGCACTAGTCGAACAACGAGGAAAAATTAAAGAAGGATAAAAACGGTATGTACGTCACTGACTCTCTTTCTTCTCATTACTGTTTTGCCACTTCAATGTTGTGTAGACTGTTTGGGAGACCAGACATCAATAGGTTTTCATCAGAGTTGTTTACCTCTATTGGATGCGGCTACCAATGCCACCATAATGGATTGGGCCCAAATTTTATCAGATAATTTAGCCTCTGCTATTTTAGGATATTGAACTAAAAGAAGTTTTACTTCAAGGGTTTATCCTCCATTCTTTTTGAGTGCCTATGTCATGGACGCCATTTGTTTTGTCTCTGATTTTCCTATTATGGGATGGAAGTGGATGGTACAAAATCCTCTTCCCATTCAAGTTTATCACAAAGTATTGTGGGAATCCAATTTCATCCCACATTTCTACAAAATTTGTCATGGATTTATGCTCTGTATTCATAAAATGCTCTACAATAAAGACACCCCAAGATTTTCCCTGGAACCTGAAGTTGACATTCTCCCTGTGGGAAGGTGGTTTGGAGAGGAGTTGTTCACATACATTAGGGTGTTTGGCAACATTTCTTCACCCCATGTGCTTCCTTTTTACGTCCCCGATAAACTAATGGCCAAGGAAATAGCCTACCAGACCTGTGGCGTTGGGGGAATGAGCAAAGTACTGAAAGATTCTAAAAAGGCCATTTTGCCTCCATTTCCTGTAGTATGCGGAGCTTTTGCATTATTTGACTTAGGTCATGCTTTTAAAGAGGTTGATAATATGCTATGTTTACAACTACCAAAGTTCCCGGGGAGGTAGTATGATCCCTTTGGTGTTGTAAGTAATTTTACTACAATGGTTAAAATAAAAGTGTTTACCAATGAAGAAGATCCCTTTGACGATGTCTTTCTGCAGAAGAACACTTTCAGAGAGGTTCTACATATGGCACGAATTCAATTTGACCAAGAAAAACTTCAAAAGTTTGACAATTACAGAAAACAGAGGTTAACAAAGGTCCCTTTGGACCAATTGCTCATTGAACCAATAAGGGAGCCTACTCCCAGTGTAAGCATAAGTGGAAGTTCAAAAGAAGAGAAGTCTAAATCAAATTCCAAAAAAGAATCAGTTGAAAAGTCTGATGATCAGTCCAAGAGTGAACATAGCAGAAGTGAGGGGTCAATTAAAGACAAAACTCAATCTACAGAAAAGCCTGACCAGCAAGTTTTGTCCCTGAAACAAGCTAAAGTTCCCACTCCCCTTACAAAGTCACTTGTAGTGTATCTAGAAGGGGAATGGGAGAATTTTAATAAGTTAATCAACACTGAGGAACAAAGCGCAGAGCCATTGACAAACCTAAGAGAGACAACCACAGAAATGGTGGTAGAAGGGGCTATTAATACTTAGGAAACGGAGCATAATTCTGTTGCTCCGTCGTTTGAAATTGTACTAAAGATAGAGGAGATTCCTCCTCTAGACATATTTTATAGCTCGCAACATAAGGCTGTTGTCAGCAGGAAAAGAAAGAAAAGAAAAATAGATGCCATGCTCTTTCCAGAGGATGAACCTCTGGATGTTCTTTGGAAGGACCCAACCACAGACCCATCGGAAAATCTAACTAGGCTGTCTCAGATTGAAAGAGCATATGCTTCGGCAACAATTGATAAAGCAACAGAAGTTCAAGTGCTACTAAAAGAGAAGGAGGATAGGATTTTGTTTTTAGAACAACAACTACAACAAGTCAGCATCAGTCAAGAAGCAGAAACACAACTAATAAAACTCCAACAAGACTTCCAGTAGATGCAATTGAATCATCAAAGCAGTTTGGCCAATAAAGAAGAACAGTTACAAGCTATGATAGAATTGCATAAGGAGGACCCCCAAGTTGGGGAATTTATCACAGAAGCACTCGCTCTTAATGCCCTGCTCTTGCAACAGGAAGAAATACCCTGCCAGAAGATCTCGTAATGGAATTCCCATTGTGAAACGAGCGATAATATTACAAATCAGGTTGTAGATTTACGACTTGATTATGATTCAATTTTTAAGAAGGTTTCAGAGTTCTTGAACTGGCAGAGATTAGAATAAGGGAAAATAGAAAAATTGTCTAGAATCTACAAATCGCACAAAGAAATGTTATTTGCAAAATGGGATTCTCAGCTTAAAGAAGTAGAACAGGTAATGGAAGAGGCAGCGATAGTAGCAAACAGTGTCATTGAGTGCATAAATGAAAATCTGTACAAGGCCAATTTGATATCAAAGACTACCTTGGGCTTCCTCCCAAAGGCACAACAACTTCAAACAAAGTGGAAACAGACAACGGAGGAAAAGGTAGAGTTGATTAAACAGGTAAAAAGGTTAAACTGGGACACATACTGGCAGTACTTGGTAAAGCCACATAGCCAATGGATGACCCTCAAATGCCTCATAACCTCTGCCGAGAAGATAGTGCCAGCTCTAGCCAACGTCGTATTTGCAGGAAAGTTAAGAGCTGAAGTCGGCCAACCGACACTCTTGAAACTGATGCTGTACATTTGCAATCTAAAGGATTAGATGCAAGATTTATCATAGATACAATTTTGTTTTGCTTTAGTTAATTTTTTCTTAAAATGAGGCAGGTGGTTTAAACCTCCTCATCTATTTTTGTAATATTTATTTTTAGATTTCATTAGAGTAGTATTTAAACCCCTCTCATGCATTTAGAGAGGGGTCCAGAGTTTTATCAAAAACAATTCTTCAGAACGTGCAGTTTGCCCCCCACTGAGGAGGTTTTGATAAAATGAATGGAATGAGATTTATTTTTATATGAGTTTGATGTCTGCTACTGAAATGCACTTTTGTACTCTTAGTGGATGTTGAGTGATTTGAAGATAAATATATATTGCTGTAGCTCATGAGTAGAACTTATTACCAATGGTATTTTTATCTCCTGATACATTTTACTTATGTGCCAAGCAATAAATTATTTTCAGTTATTGATATATGAAAGTCTAAATGTTTAGTTTTCATTATTGCACTTATGTATCGTGATAACTTACTTTTTATGTTGAGTATATGAATTACTCTTATGCGATATGTTTCTCATAATTGTTTCGACTAAATTTTTATATGAAACGATCATTTTTAATGGATTCTTTTCTCGTAGTGATTGAATGATTTTCATTATCAATTGCTGTTAGAAATTATTTTAGATCGCATAAGTGAAACGTTACTCCTGGGATAATTTAAAGTTAGATGTTTTCTTTTATTAGAATAAATTGCATATGATAGTTAAAAGATAGACTAGATTTAGAACAAGCATTCACCCCATAAACCCAAAAAAGAAAAACATCATCCCATTAGTACACCCATCATAAACAGATTGGGAAACTGGTCCCATCATCCCCAGTTGGAGCCACTATTCCAAACGGAAAAGGAGTTGCTTTAAGGTCCGGACCGGGTGGTTATCCCCCTTGTTGTAGACCCGATTTTTCGAGTCTTCAACATATTTGGTGCTAGAAGGAGGGCCTGACTGTGAATGGCAAGTAAATCTACATCTTTACGCCATTCTAAGAGTAAAACTCCCTCACCAACACCCTCAACTTCTCGTTCGTATTCTAAATCTTCCATCACTAAACCAGAGGTTGAAAAGAAAAATACAAAGCACATTACTGAAATCCCAAACAAGCCAAAACATTCTTCTTTAGATCCCCCTGAGTTACAAACTTTAATTCATAAGTTACAGGGAATTTCTTTATCTCAAGAAGAATCTGAGTTTTCCCAAGGTAGTGTCACTTCTCATTTGACCCCGACTCAACGACTGACTAGAGCACAAAGCGAAAAGCTAGGAATCCCACTAGTTGAGTTTCCTTTACCGAGTCGTAAGAAAGCTAGGAAAACACCAGTAGAATCTCAGAGTGAGGTTTTATCATCATCTTCATCTACCATCCCATCCATATCATCACAAGTTCATTCATCCATCCCACAACTCCAGATCGTGGTTCACACCGTACAGGAGCAACATCCTCCTCTACCCAACCACCTTCAATTACTGCAACACCTCCTCCTACTCATACCCCAACAATGGCAGGAAACCCTCCACCAAGGCCATGGGCTAATCCAGGAGCTGTGAACATGCCTGCACCCTTATCGCAATTACCAGCTCATCCTGAGAAATGGCTCCCCAAGTTCAATCCTGACAATGGTCTATCAGCCGAAGAGCACATAAATAATTTCATGCTGTCCATAAATTTAAATGGAGTAACAGAAGAGGATGCAGTTGTACGATTATTCCCTTATACTTTAAAAGGAGCAGCAGGGTCATGGTATTTTTCATTACCATCAGGCTCCATTAATAACTGGGATACATTTCAAGATCAGTTTTTAACAAAATTTGGAGATGACCGATCTACAGCAACTTTAATCAATGACCTCTCCAATTTGAAAGCCGAACCAAGAGAACCAATTAAGGATTTTAATTCTCGCTTCAATAAATTATTAAACAAAATACGAGTAGCTTCGAAGCCTAGTAATGAAGTCCAAAATGAATGGTATATTTCCGCTTTGCCTTCAAATTCAGCCATCTTTGTGGATAGGGCTGCCAAGCCAACACTAGCTGAAAATATGAAAGAGGTGATAGCTATAGAGAAACGTATCCTAGTCGTAGAAAAGAAAAATGTTGTAGATGAAAGAATGTCTAAAAATGTAGCTTTTAGAGATTATCCTAAGAAAAAATAATCAAAGGACCCATTCAACCTGGAAGGGTTACAAAAAGTTTTAAAATCCATGTCCAACGAAATGGTTGAGATTAAAAAACAAGTAGCAGAAACCTCTTCCAAGAAACCTTATAAACCCTTTAAAAGAAATCCTTCAACTAATCCGAAACCTCCAAATGCTATAACAAACGCAGAATCAGAAGGGGAAGATTAAGAAGTTTTAAATGAGGAACAAACCGATGATGATGAAGTTGTAGAACTACAAGGAATGTGGGACTTCATTCTTCCAGATGAAGAAGATCAAGATGCATTACCAGTTACTACCAGAAGTACAAATCAACTTGATCCTCCACAATCCAGTGCTAAGAAAAAAATCCAAGCCCGACTCCTAAGGATAAAATCGTAGGTAAGAAGTCCTCACCAAAGTCTACTCAGACAAACCTAGTCCAATCCGATTCAACAACTCCATCTAAAACACTTATCATCTCTGATGAAATGGAGTGTAACATTGTTGAAGACATGAAGAAAACTAGGGCTAATATTACTTTTCAGGAGCTCAGAAAATTAAAGCATCAACAAAAATTTCTCTTAAAAGAACTGCATGCAGTACCTATTGTTCCTCTACCTGTCGCTGTAATTTCACAAGCTACTCATGAAATGGGAGGACCTCCGACTACCATGTCAAATAAATTCGATCCAAATGACATTGCTTTGATTGGAGGAAGGTCGAAATCCCATAATCTGCCATTTCTCCTTACCTTTGAAGTTTTCAATAAAAAATTGCGTAACTGTCTGGTAGATTCTTGTGCTTCATCTAATATTTTGCCTAATACAGTTTGCGCAAAGTTAAATGTCCAACCTCAGAAATATGCAGTGCGCATAATGCAGCTGGATCAGTCTCAATTCGAGGTTATCGATGAACTTAATCAAGTGATCATAAGGCTTTCATCAAACCCAAAGGTATGTCAAGTCATTGATATACTTGTCGCAGATATTCCTGAATTTTATGGACTAATTCTTAGCAGGGATTGGTCAGAGAAGCTTCACGGTACTTTGCGACCCACTGGTCTCATATGTGACTCCCTTACAACGGTAAACCAAATCAGATAAAGGTTGAGTGAGAAATGCACCAAAAGTATATAGTAACGGAGTTGGAAGGGTAAAATGAACCTATAGCGTACAACAACAATATAATTGGAAACTATTTCATTGATTCATTCTTAGGGAATTTCAACGCTCATACTTCACCTTTTTTAGAAAATTCTGTTTTATCTGAAATGGAAAATTTTTCTCAAACAGATGCTTCTAGATGCATTGATTTTGTAGATAGACCTGTAAATAAAACTTCGTTTTTGAAATTATTTTTTGATGGTTCTAAGTCTAATGATGGAGCAGGAGTAGGTTGTATATTAATTAGTCCAAAAGGAGAGAAAACCATGTTAACTTGTAGACTCGAGTTCGATTGCACAAACAATACTGTTGAATATGAAGCGTTAGTTCAAGGGTTGTATAAGGCAATCGGGCTTGATATCAAATATATCCAAGTCTTTGGAGATTCTGAGATTGTTACCAAGCAGGAAAGAAATATTATACATTGTCTATCAAGACACCTGAAACATTATCAATCGTTAGTACAAGACCTGACTTCACACTTTATAGCTTTTAATATTGCATCTATTCCCAGACTCCAAAATGCTAGTGCTGATCTCCTTGCTAATGTAGCTTCCAAGCTCATTCCATCAGAGGACTATAGTCCAGATAGATTCTCGATTGAATTAATCTTTAGACCCTCCATTCCTGATAATATTACCAACTGGAGAGTTTTCAACGATGACCCTGATATTGTAAGTTTTCTGACTTCAGAAGGCTCTTACAATAATCAAATAATTGATGAAGACCAACATGACAAGCAGCTGGAACAAGGAAGCAGCAATAACGCTATACCTAAATCCATAGTCAAGTTGGAAGACCTATATGATTTAAAAGACAGATTCAAACGGTCCACCAATTCAAAACTTCAGAGTTCAACTCTGAGATATGAATTAGTGAATCTAGGGACTGACATAAAACCACAGAATATCAACTTAGGTCTTGGTCTAACACCCGAGGAAAAATCAGCTTTCATTCGACTATTGAAACAATATAAAAATGTCTTTTCCTGGAATTACGATGATCTCAAAACTTACGACACTTCAATCATACAACATACAATTCCGATGATCGCTGATGAAAAGCCAGTCCAACAGAAATTGAGGAAAATCCATCCTAATTTGGAAAACCAGATTAAGTCTGAGTTGAACAAATTACTGAAAGCCAAAATTATTTTTCCTGTTAGGCATTCTAAATGGGTTTCCAACCTGGTACTAGTCAGAAAGAAAAATGGAGATACCCGAATTTGTATTGACTTTCGAAATCTTAATAAATCTTGCCAAAAGGATAATTTTCCGCTACCCCCTATGGAACGGATATTAAAATCGGTTGCAGGGTCTGAATTGATGTCCTTTTTAGATGGCTTCTCAGGGTATAACCAAATCTTGGTCCACCCAGATGATCAATTGAAGACCACATTTAGAACAAAATGGGGCACTTATGCATATCAAAAGATGTCGTTTGGGCTGATTAATGTTGGTGCCACGTTTCAAAGGGCCATGGACATTGCATTTAAAGGATTAGTGAATAGGTCAGTGGTGATTTACTTAGATGACATAACAGTGTATTCTAAAAAATGCAGTAGTCACCTCAGAGACATAAAACAGATCTTCCAACGATGTCAAAAATATGGGATCTCACTTAATCCAAAAAAGTCATTTTTTGCATTAAGTGAAGGGAAGCTTCTCGGATTTATAGTGTCTAAAGCTGGAATCCATATTGATCCAGATAGAATTAAGGAAATTTCTGAGATATCCCTACCCCATAACAAAAAAGCGATGCAGTCTTTCCTTGGTCAGATTAATTTCGTTAAAAGATTTGTCCCCGACTTTTCAAGAATCGTGTCACCTCTCCAATCCATGATAAAGAAAAACTCTCTTTTCAAATGGGGTCATGCAGAACATGAAGTGTTTGGTTTGATAAAACAAGCGATTATAAATGCCCCATCTCTAGCGAATCCAAACTTTTTTTATCCTTTCATTTTGTATACATTTGCCTCTTAGAAATCATACACTATAATACTCACGTAGGCCAATCAAGATAAAGCTGAAGCCCCAATTGCCTTCTTTAGTTCGAACTTGTAAGGAGCTGAATTAAATTACTCCGACGTTGAGAAACCAGATTATGATGTATTCAAAGCAATCAAACACTTTAGACCCTTCCTTATCAAGACTCATACGAAAATAATAGTACCATTTCTAGTGGTTAGAAATCTTTTGGTACAGAAAGACATGGGTGAACAGAGGGAAAAATTGGGTCACAACCCTGCAAGAATATGACGCTGAAATCAAAACAGCAAGTAGTATAAAAGGTCAAGGTTTTTGCACGATGTTGGCTGGAGCATCACACATGTCAGAAACGCAGTCTCCAGATAGTGAAGTACAAATGCATGAGGTAAGCCTAAACGACACTGAATCAAGATATGCGGATATCATATTTTACTTAAAGAATGGATATGCTCCTTCACATTTGAATCAAACAAAGAGAAGAGCCCTGAGGCTAAAAGCTAAACAATATCAAATTGTAAATGATGTACTCTTTAGGATGAATTATGATTATGTTCTCCTTAGATGCCTTGAGAAATCTGAAGCTGAAAAAGTATTGCAGGAACTTCATGATGGACTAGCAGGCGGACACTATGCAGGAGATGCAACAACACACAAAATCTTGCGCGCAGGCTACTACTGGCCAACGTTATTTAAGGATGCACATAGCTATGTAAGAAGATGTCAAGTTTGTCAAACTGCTGCTGGAAGACAAAGGAAACCATCGTTGCCATTATAGCCGGTCAACATCGATCAACCATTTGAACAATGGGGATTAGATATAATAGGTGAGATCGTTCCTCACTCTTCTAAACAACATAAATACATCCTTACTGCTACCAATTACTTTACTAAATGGGTGGAAGCAGTTCCACTTAAGTCAGCCAACTCTGAGAGTATCATCGAATTCATAGATCAATTCATAATTACCAGGTTTGGCTTACCTTCCGCTTTAATGTTCGATAATGCATCATATTTCTCAGGTAATGCTATGACTGAATTTGCGCTCAAAAGAGGTTTTAAGCTTAAGTATTCTGCCAATTATTATCCGCAAGGAAATGGGTTGGCTGAATCAACAAACAAAAACCTTATTATAATCATTAAACGGACTATTGATCAAAATCATAGAAACTGGCATAAGTCTTTAATGTATGCTCTTTGGGTAGATCGAATAGCTCAGAAAATGTCTATTGCCACTTCTCCTTTTAATTTAGTTTATGGGAAAGAAGTGGTCCTCCCAACTAATCTAGCTATTCCTTCTTTAGCCTTAGTGCAATTCATTAAAGAAACTCCTTCCTCATCCTTGCAATTAAGACAATTGCAGATCCTTAAGCTTGAAGAGGAATGAGAAAAAGCCATAATTACCCATGCGCATCATCAACAATTAGTAAAAGCTTCTTTTGATTCAAACTTGGTATCTAGAAAAGATTTTTAGCTTGGAGACTTAGTATTAAAATGGGATAAAGCCCATGAAGAGAAAGGCAAGCATACTAAATTCCAACGGATGTGGCTTGGACCATTCCAGATTGTCGAAATCATCGGTCCATCAACTTTCATGCTACAAGATTTAGCAGGGAAAAGAGAGTCTTTACCTGTTAATGGACAAATCCTTAAAAAATATTTCCCATAGAAGATGATCTCTTCTATTTTTTGTAAATTATTGTTTTTAGTTTAGTTTTATTTTTGATAATAAAACAGGTTGAAAATGTTTACTTTTGGTTTCCACGAAAAATAGTGTCTCATGTCAATTTTGTTTTTCGCTTGTATAAGTGGGAGCGGTTAGGAAAATTAATATTTATTTTTGAAACATAGGGTCAAGTGCTATCATTCTGAAAATTTTTACTTGTTCTTTTGTTTCAACTATACAAGTTTTGGTTAAAATCAACCTTAGGAAGATTTTTTCCTCATATCAGTCATAAAAGGTATCAATAACAAGACAAAGATTCTCTACAAAAAAGCTATTTTTAAACTCTACATTTTTCGTCCAGAAGAATTCTTAAGGAACCAATGACTTCCTCCCCACTTTAGGAAATTGCGAGATTCAAAGAGTAATCCAACTATGCACTTTAAACTTAAAGAATAAGAGGTCTCATCAAGAGCCGGCTTATCATGATCATAAAGATTATAACTAACTGACATTGCCATACTGCATACCAAAATAGGGCAATGACTTGAGATTGTTTCAATCAAAAGACAAGGGGTCTCATCACGAGCCAGCTTGTTCAGTTAAGTTATAAATCAAGTGAATGGCACTGTCAATTTTGGCCACCAAACCAGGACATTGTTCTTTAAGAATTAAAAGAGAAATAAGAAAAGAAAAAGCAATAAGTGTATATTAGGATTTATCTTTGAAAATTGCATACTTCTTGAGTGGGATACTAGATCATTGTTGGGTAACAGGTAACTCTGTCGAGGCTATGGACGCCTGCTGGCAGCAGAGGCTCTACCTACGACAAATGAGTATACCTAAACTGATATATGGAGATGTCTTTGTGTTTATCTTTACAAACCAAGTAATGACTGATGTGAGTACAATGAATACCTCTCAGGCGAAGATAATTAGAATAAGGATAGTTGGAACAAGATGTTGTTGTTAGCAAATAGCACTATTTACCTTATATTTCTACAATAAAGTTTCATTTTCAAAACCATTTCTATTTTAGAAGTTTTAGAAAATTCAAAAACCATCAGAGATAACTGGTTCTTTCAAGTGAATCTCCAATTGTTGTGACCATCAACAACCCCCCTTTTTATTAGTGTTAGCAATAATATTAATAAATGGGGACCCTTCCAAAAAATCAAATCTTAGCATTTAATGTTGCTTTTTGTTTTCAAAATAAAACAAGATATCAAAGTGGAACTTGCTAAAATATGTAAATTTACCTTTTCATACTCCAAGCACATGAAACATCACAAACTATGAGTTTCCTTATAAAAAGCACTATATGACCACAAGACCTAAGAAAAGCTTTATAAGCGAAAAGTCTCAAATATTAAGAGAAGCTTTAAAAAGCCCACTTTTAAACGATATTATCGCATCGCAAAAGGTCACAGTGGGCATCTCTTATAAAAGTAACTCCTTGAAAATGCGATTTGCGAGAATGCGAGGTCACAAAGTCTTACAACCTCATCGCATCGTAAATTCCAATTCCATGGCGCTACTTAACATAACACACCCAAATATCACGAAATGCGATAGCCTTTCGCAAATCGCATATCATAGCCACCCAACGAAACGATGATTTTTAATGATAACAGGTTCTGCGATATTGCGAAGCAAATCGCAAAATCGCTTTTATCGCATATCTAAGGGCTCGGAGTTCTATGACAGTACTTTCCATCGTTCGATGCAAATTTATGGACATTAAATTTTAACATAACGGTCCATTAGTGGTCATTTATTGAAAAATGATTCGGATAAGGGTAAAGGACCATTTGACGCAAGGCGATATCTTTGATATGATTGAATAATTAAAGCTTTCTTGTTGCCTTATTTTTGTCTTTCTATTGATGTTTCCTATATTCACTAGCATCTTGATCATATCCTTGCTCTCTGCTTGCAATTTTCAGGAAGAGTACGCAGAACGTAATACACGACGAAATGGGGAAGAAAGGTAAGGCACCCGCATTTGAGAAAACAGAAATGACTCCATTATTCACAGACACCACTTGTACTAGGGACGCAGGGATATCTACCTGGGAAGCCATGTACCAATTGTTAGAAGAGGAAAACTCGAGAATTATGAAGGTTACAGTTACAACAGATGGACGCGGCTCTTCTGAAGCATCCCTAACTGAGCTTGCATGCTCGTTTCTACACCGTATTGCTGCGAGGCCGAAGATACTCCCCTACACGGATATGGTGAAATGGATTATAGATCATGCAGACATATCTGATAGAGAGTTCAAGATGGCCAATCAGCAAGTCATGGGGTCATTTGCCCCAAATAATTTGAGACGCATGTATCACTTGCCAGAACCCCAGGCTAGCTACAACAAGCAGTTTGTAGAAAAGTTTGCCAAGGACTTGGAAGAATGCACAAAGCACTGGTCGAACAATGAGGAAAGATTAAAGAAGGATAAAAACGGTATGTACGCCACTGGCTCTCTTTCTTCTCCTTACTGTTTTTCCGCTGCAATGTTGTGTAGATTGTTTGGGAGACCAGACATCAATAAGTTTTCATCAGAGTGGTTACCTCTATTGGATGCGGCTACCAATGCCACCATAATGGATTGGGCCCAAATTTTATCAGATAATTTAGCCTTTACTATTTTAGGATATCGAACTAAAAGAAGTTTTACTTCAAGGGTTTATCCTCCATTCTTTTTTAGTGCCTATGTCATGGACGCCATTTTTTTTGTCTCCGATTTTCCTATTATGGGATGGAAGTGGACGGTACAAAATCCTCTTCCCATTCAGGTTTATCACAAAGTATTGTGGGAATCCAATTTCATCCCACATTTCTACAAAATTTGTCATGGAGTTATGCTCCCTATTCATAAAATGCTCTACAATAAAGACGCCCCAAGATTTTCCCCAGAAGCTAAAGTTGACATTCTCCCTGTGGGAAGGTGGTTTGGAGAGGAGTTGTTCACATACATTAAGGTGTTTGGCAGCATTGCTTCACCCCATGTGCTTCCTTTTTACGTCCCCGATAAACTAATGGCCAGGGAAATAGCCTACCAGACCTGTGGCGTTGGGGGAATGAGCAAAGTACTGAAAGATTCTAAAAAGGCCATTTGGCCTCCATTTCCTGTAGTATGCAGAGCTTTTTCATTATTTGACTTAGGTCATGCTTTTAAAGAGGTTGATAATATGCTATGTTTACAACTACCAAAGTTCTTGGGGAGGCAGTATGATCCCTTTGGTGTTGTAAGTAATTTTATTACAATGGTTAAAATAAAAGTGTTTACCAATGAAGAAGATCCCTTTGACGATGTCTTTCTACAGAAGAACACTTTCAAAGAGGTTCTACATATGGCACAAATTCAGTTTGACCAAGAAAAACTTCAAAAGTTTGATAATTACAGAAAACAGAGGTTAACAAAGGTCCCTTTGGACCAATTTCTCATTGAACCAATAAGGGAGCCTACTCCCAGTGTAAGCATAAGTGGAAGTTCAAAAGAAGAGAAGTCTAAATCAAATTCCGAAAAAGAATCAGTTGAAAAGTCCGATGCTCAGTCCAAGAGTTAACACAGCATAAGTGAGGGGTCAATTAAAGACATAGCTCAATCTACAAAAAAACCTGACTAGTAGGTTTTGTCCTCGAAACAAGATGAAGTTCCCACTCCCCTTACAAAGCCACTTGTAATGGATCTAGAAGGGGAATGGGAGAATTTTAATAAGTTAATCAACATTGAGGAACAGAGCGCAGAGCCACTGACAAACCTAAGAGAGACAACCACAGAAATGGTGGTAGAAGGGGCTATTAATACTCAGGAAATGGAGCATATTCCTGTTGCTTCGTCGTCTGAAATTGTACTAAAGATAGAGGAGATTCCTCCTCTAGACGTATTTTATAGCCCGCAACATAAGGCTGTTGTCAGGAGGCAAAGAAAGAAAAGAAAAATAGATGCCATGCTCGCTCCAGAGGATGAACCTCTGGATGTTCTTTGGAAGGACCCAACTACAGACCCATCAGAAAATCTAACTAGGCTCTCTCAGATCACAGGAGCATACGCTTCGGCAACAATTGATAAAGCAACAAAAGTTCAAGTGCTACTAAAAGAGAAGGAGGATAGGATTTTGTTTTTAGAACAACAACTACAGCAAGTCAACATCAGTCAAGAAGCAGAAACACAGCTAATAAAACTCCAGCAAGACTTCCAGCAGATGCAATTGAATCATCAAAACAGTTTGGCCAATAAAGAAGAACAGTTACAAGCTATGATAGAACTGCATAAGGAGGATCCCAAAATTGGGGAATTTATCACAGAAGCACTCGCTCTTAATGCCTAGCTCTTGCAACAGGAAGAAATACTCTGCCAGAAGATCTCGCAATGGAATTCCCATTGTGAAATAAGTGATAATATTACAAATCAAGTCATAGATTTACGACTTGATTATGATTCAATTTTTAAGAAGGTTTCAGACTTCTTGAACTGGCAGAGATCAGAAGAAGGGAAAAGAGCAGAATTGCCCAGAATCGACGAATCGCACAAAGAAATGTTATTTGTGAAATGGGATTCCTAGCTTAAAGAAGCAGAACAGGCAATGGAAGAGGCAGTGACAACAGCAAACAGTGTCATTGAGTGCATAAATGAAAATCTGCACAAGGCCAATTTGATATCAGAGACTACCCCAGGCTTCCTCCCAAAGGCACAACAGCTTCAAACAAAGTGGAAATAGACAGTAGAGGAAAAGGCAGAGTCAATTAAACAGGTAAAAAGGTTAAACTGGGACACATACTGGCAGTACCTGGTAAAGCCACATAGCCAATGGATGACCCTGAAATGCCTCATAACCTCTACCGAGAAGATAGTGCCAGCTCTAGCCAACGTTGTATTTGCAGGACAGTTAAGAGCTGAAGTCAGCCAATCGACGCTCTTGAAACCGATGCTAGACATTTGCAATCTAAAGGATCAGATGCAGGATTTATCATAGATACAATTTAGTTTTGTTTTAGTTCATTTTTGCTTAAAATGAGGCAGGTGGTTTAAACCTCCTCATCTATTTTTGTAATATTTATTTTTAGATTTCATTAGAGTAGTATTTAAACCCCTCTCATGCATTTAGAGAGGGGTCCAGAGTTTTATCAAAAACAATTCTTCAGAACGTGCAGTTTGCCCCCCACTGAGGAGGTTTTGATAAAATGAATGGAACGAGATTTATTTTTATATGAGTTTGATGTTTGCTACTGAAATGCACTTTTGTACTCTTAGTGGATGTTGAGTGATTTGAAGATAAATCTATATTGTTGCAGCTCATGAGTAGAACTTATTGCCAATGGTATTTTTATCTCCTATTTACTTATGTGCCAAGTGGTAAATTATTTTTAGTTATTGATATATGAAAGTCTGAATGTTTAGTTGTCATTATTGCACTTCTATATGGTGATAACTTAATTTTTATGCTGAGTATATGAATAACTCTTATGTGATATGTTTCTCATAATTGTTTCGGCTAACTTTTTATACAAAACAATCATTTTTAATGGATTCTTTTCTCGTAATGATTGAATGATTTTTATTATCAATTGCTGTTAGAAATTATTTTAGATCGCATAAGTGAAACGTTACTCCCAGGATAATTTAAAATTAGATGTTTTCTTTTATTAAAATAAATTGCATATGTTAGTTAGAATATAGACTAGATTTAAAACAAGAATTCACCCTATAAACCCAAAAAATAAAAACATCATCCCATTAGTACACCCATCATAAACAGATTGGGAAACTGGTCCCATCATCCCCAGTTGGAGGCACTATTCCAAACAGAAAAGGAGCTGCTTTAAGGTCCAGACTGGGTGGTTATCCCCCTTGTTGTAGACCCGATTTTTCGAGCCTTTAACAGGTTCCTAAGAATTTTCAGTCTCAAAATGAAAAATCAATTCAACAAAATGATAAGGCAAATAAAAACAAAGTGGAGAAGACTCATAGACATTGCAACTTTTGTAATCGAGATGGTCACTTAGAATCCAAAAGCTTTAAGAAGATGGAAGCCTTGGAAGTAGCAATGAAGAAGCATAACATCCATTTGGATCACTCTTAAACTTCAACTTCATCTTCCGCAATAAAACTTTCTATATGTGGTTTTCAAGCATCTTGGTTTGGTTATGCACTAAATGTATCTTCTTCCTCTCATTCTCATGAGTGGATCATTAATTCTAGAGCTTCTTATCACATGGCCAAAAACAAAGCCATGTTTTCTTCTTTAAATGATTGTAACACCAAAAATATATATGTCGGTGATGATAGATCTCCTATTGTTGTAGGGACTGGAACTATTCATCTAGAAAATGGTCAATTTAATGATGTATTATGTGTTCCAACCTTATCCTGCAACCTTCTATCTGTATATCAGATAACTCATTCAGGTGAAGGTAAAACCATTGAATTTTCACCCCACGATGTTGTAATTAAGGACCTAAGAGATCATAGACAAATTTTAGTTATTGGAATTGTTGATGATTATACAAGGTTGTATAAGTTTAACAAATTTGGGTCATCAACTCTTCCCTTGGTATTTGTTGCTCACAATGATGAAGTGAGCAAACTTTGGCATGAGCGATTTGGTCACTTAAACTATCACTCCCTTCAAAATCTATGTAAATATGGTGATAGGTCTTCCTATGGTATCTTGCAGAGATGGTGTTTGTTCCAGATGTGCACTCGGAAAACATCATCGGGATAGTTTTGAAAAATGTGCCCCTTAGCATGCCTCAGCCCCTTTACAACTTGTGCATAGTGATTTATGTGGTCCACTTCCAGTTGTTTCATTCTCTGGCTACAAGTATTTACTAACTTTCAATGATGATTTCTCCATACGCACTTGGGTATACTTCTTAAAACTCAAGAGTGAAGTATTTAACATGTTCTTGGCCTTTAAGGCCTTTTTTGAGAAACAATCTAGACATCAAATTCTTAAGCTAAGATCTGATAATGGCAAAGAATATGTTAACAACAAATTCATCAACTTTTGCACTGAGCATGGAATTCAAATGCAACATACTATTCCATATACTCCACAACAAAATGGTGTAGCTAAAAGGAAGAATCGCACCTTAAAGGAAATGGCTAATTGTATTCTTCAATCTAAAGGACTTAGTCTTAATTTTTGGGCAGAAGCATTTAACTGTGCAAATTACATAGTAAATCACACTCCTACTAAGGTTTTAAAAAATATCACTCCAGAAGAAGCATGGAGCTCAATTAAACTAGATGTAAGTCACTTTCGTGTTTTTGGAAGTGAAGCATGGGCCCATATTCCCGATGAGAAACATAAATCCTTAGAGCCTAAGAGTGAAAAATGTATTTTCTTTGGATATTCTGAAGATGTCAAAGGGTATAGACTTCTTCCACCTAAACCAAAAAATGTTATCATTAGAAGAGATGTAAAGTTTGCTGAAAATATATCGGCCTACGAGCTTAGTTCGGCAGATTTGCCACCTCTCTCTATCCCTTCTACTTCTAAAAATATTTCTTATTCGGATGATGATAGCGAGGATGAAAATGTTCCTGCACCTTCTCAGGATCCTACTTCAGCTCCTCATCTTCCGAAATGGGTCTGTGCTACTAGGGATGCAGCAGGTGATCCTACAGATCAGCGACGTACATGTTCTTAGTTCGATAGAGCCTCTTCTTTATTGGCTCAAGCTTCAACTAATTATGATCCTGACACCTTTGCAGAAGCTTCAGGTCATCCATATTGGGATGCAACTATGAATGAAGAATATTGTTCATTATTGACAAATGATACATGGGACCTTGTTCCTCTTCCAAAGGGACAAAAACTTGTTAGATGTAAATGGGTTTACAGAACCAAGTATGGACCAGATGGAAGAGTTGATAAACAAAAAGCTTGTCTTGTTTCTAATGGTTTTTCACACGTTGAAGGCATTGACTATACTGAAACCTTCTCCCCTGTTGCCAAAATGAACTCTATCCACCTTGTTCTTTCCCTTGCTACCTCTTTCAAATGGGAAGTCCATCAAATGGATGTTAAATATGCCTTCTTGCAAGGGGACTTGCATGAAGAAATCTATATGGAACAACCTCCCCGCTTTATACAAACAAACTCCAGCCTTGTATGTCGGCTTAAGAAATCCCTTTATGGTCTCAAGCAAGCCCCTCAGGCTTGGTATGCCAAAATGGATAGCTTTCTTTTAGATACTCGCATTTCTAAGTGCCATTCTGATAATATTGTCTACACCAAGAAAGTGGGTAAGTCTCTTATCATTATTGTTCTTTATGTTGATGATCTTATCCTTACTGGTAGCGATCCCAACCTTATAAACCATGTGAAGACCAACCTTAAAAGGTAGTTTGAAATGACAGACTTAGGACACTTGCATTATTATCTTGGTCTTCAAGTCTTGCAATCCAAGGAAGGTATTTCACTTTCCCAGTCTGTATGCATGTGACCTTCTACGCCAATTTCACATGGAAGACTGTAAGCCAACCCCTTCTCCCTTTTAGTCTGGAGCCAAACTTTCAGTCACTTTTACTTCCTTTGAAGTTGATGCTACCTTATACCGCCAACTTGTAGGAAAACTTTTGTATCTGACCCATACTCGTCCT
This sequence comes from Pinus tabuliformis, assembly GCA_031772625.1. Classification (NCBI taxonomy): domain Eukaryota; kingdom Viridiplantae; phylum Streptophyta; class Pinopsida; order Pinales; family Pinaceae; genus Pinus; species Pinus tabuliformis. The sequence continues at coordinate 1,257,455,603 of CM062804.1, forward strand.
GACCTTTCCTTTGTTGTTGGACTTATTGCTCGGTTTTTGAAAAATCCACATGAAAGTCATTATAAAGTAGCTAAAAGAATACTTCGTTATTTTCGAGGTAAAGTTCAGTTTGGGATTCATTACAGTGTAGAAGCATCGCCTTTATTGGTTCGTTTCACTGATTCTGATTGGACTGGTGACCCTGCTGATCAGAACTCTATTGCAGGTTATGTCTTCACTCTTGGCTCTAGACCCATTACATGGGCTTGCAAGAAACAAAGTGCCATTTATCTTTCTTCAGCAGAAGCAGAGTATCGCGGCGTTGTAGAAGCTAGTAAGGAAGCTCTATGGCTTCGTCAGATCCTATCAGATGTTGGTTTCCAGCAACAGCATCTGACTACACTTTGGTGTGTTATCAAAGTGCCATTTAGCTATCCAAAGATCCAGTCCAACATCAGTTCAACAAACACATTGAACTACACATGCACTTCATCAGAAAGATCATTCATGACCATGTACTTGAAGTGTAATATTGTTCAACCGATGATCAAGTTGCAAACATCTTTACAAAAGCTCTCACAGAGGCGAAGTTTACTAAACTTCGATTTATGTTTGGAGTTCAGGAAGTTGTTACTAAGGGGGGATAGGATCTAATGCCTCCTTCCTTCTCCTATTGTGTCATATTTGTACATCATTCAATCTTATCCCAAGTTGTTCTTAAGGGGGGATGTTAGGATATTTTGACACATAGGAAATATTTAAGTATAACTTGGTATAGTATAGAGTTAGGTAAAGTGTGTTTCTTTACTATGTACTTTCTAACTTACAATCCGACGATCACGATATGTTCTAGACATGAAGTGATCCGATGGTTCATTCTCTCCTCAGTATACAAAGTTTTTGAAGAAAAAATTGTAGGGATTTTGGTTTCAAAATGTTTCTAAGTAGTTCGGTAACTTACTCTTCTTCTCTCGGTCCTCAGATTTAAGTTATAGGTTGTACCTCAATACAATGAAGTTATGCCCATGCCTATTAGAGGCCTCAGTTAGCCTAAGTACAATAGGTTAAATGCATGTGTAGATAATTTACTATACTCAACCTTCGAGTTTAGTTTTATGCTATCTTTATGTTTAAAGGGTTCCATAAAAAACTATTACGGGTCCTTCATGACCACTAGATTGTATAAAATTAAGCCTCAGTTGGGGATGGGTATGGTCTGCTACTATTTTAGGTTTATGAGTATCACACATATTTGTACTTGAACTCAATCGATATTGTATATTCATCATGCAATGAAATTGTGAAGGTTTGATTTAAGTTTTTCTTACAAAAGAAAAATTCTTGTACAATACTATTTATTCCTGGCTAGATTATGTTATTTTTATTTCTTCTTATTTTACAAACTATACTCTTTTTGTACATTTAAATATTTGTGAATGTACCGAAATAATTCTAGTTGTAACTCTACTTCTAGAATTTCCCCTTGAATTTTTATACATGTTACTTCTAGATTTGACACATTTGGAATATTTGTTTTCCTGTTTAGTACTATATCTATATTTATATAGTAGTTATGGATTTTTTTTATACTCGGAAATTAGAGTTCAAGACTCTTGATTTATGCGTTTTTGAACTCCTATTTTTCTAAGGGACTTCGTCTCATGGCAAGGATTTCTTGCTCACTGGCATTAACTTGAGAACCTTAACTTAGTGTTAACATGTGACCATGATAACCCTGTCATGTATATTATTTTATTTTCATATGTACACAATTTTTTTATGGAAAAAAATATGTAGAACAATCTCCTATTAAACTCATACTTTTATGTTCAGTGTCATCTCTGTAAATTTAATTGCAATAGAATTAAACTTTATTTTTCAAATAGAAACTTATATCCAACATCTAATTGTAATTAGTTCTACCTCCTACTTAGAAAAAAAAATATATTAGCATGCATGACCTTTACACAACATGAAACATAACCCAATTACTTATTTGAATCTTTAAAATACAATAGGAGTTATCACGCTCCTCCCAACCAATGAACCTTTGTCTCAATAGTTCTCCCCAAGCTATAGTCTCCTTTCTTGTGAGGAAACCAATCCATAAATTTCATAGAATCACTTCCTCAATCCCTTAGCAACCTCTTGCTAAAACTAGGCTAAATACCTATTAACATGGGTCCAATCTTTATCTCCCACTGGAACCTTGTTTTTATTTTCTAGATTGCCTTTATCTCTCACTATCTTCTCACTCATATTCCACCTGTGACATTTCTCTCCAACCATGATAACTCTAGTGGTCAAGAAAATCATTCCCTTCTTTTCCAAAAGGGAGGATTTTATTTTTCTATGTTCATGTCCTTTCTTGGACTGTAATTGATTCAAGTTATTTCCTCACAATTGGTAGTCTAACTACTCAAGTGGTGGTTCCTCTTGTATTTTCAAACAAACAAATACGTGAAATAATATTTATTCCTAACAATATATTAACATTTAAATATGTCACCCAAGTTTAGTCTTGGCCCCATAACTAATTATTCCACGATATTTACAAGTAAATACAAATGATATGTTGATTTGTGTAGCTTGGGAAGTACTCCCACAACCCTAGGGTAATGGGTTTCAGAGAAATTTACCCACAATGGCTTTGTGGGTAGTGTACCCAAGTAGTGGGTTTTGCACCCAAAGTTGTGGACATGAAACCAAGTGAAGAAATAATCGTTTAATCATCATAATCATGAAGGGAATCCTTGAAGGGCTAAGGAGCTCCTAAGGGTTTGATGATGTGCCAAAATCAAATGACATAGATTTATTTGCTTAAGTTAGTTTGGGTTTTCCTAGAAAGTTCAAGTTAGCCTTGGGTTTAAGTGATACCCCTTGAGGGCTAGTTGTTGCCCTCATGAAGACTATAAGAAGAGGCCCAAGCTCATTTGCATCCATCCAAGAGCATATTCTCAAGAGAAGCTCAAGTAAAGAAGGGATTGATCTACCTCAAGAATAAGGTTGAGCTTGAAGGGAATACAATTTTATTGTTTTAGTGGTTAGAAAATGACGAGTTGAGCTCAGCAAGGGAGGAAAAGGTTTGAGGTAAGTCCTTGTGATTATTTGTTATGTTTCATGTCAGCGTTGGAGGGATAAGGAGGGCCGCGAATTAGCTCTGGTTAATAGTTTTTGTTTTGTGCATTTTGGGAGAAAGCCAAGCCTAGAAGGAGGCTATTACAGGCCTCAAATGTCTTTCCTAGAGATGCCACAATAATTTATGGGCCAACATAAAACATTCTAGGGAGTTTGAGACCTAGAAGGAGGTATGATCTAACCTTAGATCCTGAACAAAACTAGTGTTTCACCTCTAACTTGTAGATAGGTATGAAATAGGGTTGTGCACTTGTTTTGCATGGAGAAAAGATGTTTGGTGATGGCCTGTCTTAAGGGATTAGGAAAATGGTTTGATGCCCTAGTTTAGAGATGCTTTAGTGCATGATAAATCAATGTGGTCTTCCCTAAAGTTTGTTGAAGTTTTCTCAAGATCTGTCCACACAAATGAAGGTCGATACCCTAGATTGGTCGGGTGAAAATCTAGACTAAACCTTTGATTAGGGTCATAGATTACAATACACTCGCATAGGGTTTATATGGATGATCTAGGGCTGAATGTTGGAGTGGTGTGAATAGAAGAGTGTGAGTTAGTGATCTAGGTGGATATTGGTGGCCACCCACATATTTCACTTGGACCCCCACCACTATACCATTATTTCTTTCAATTTCTGTAATTATAGCACAATTTACTATTTTTGGCTATTTTTTGGGTCCTGAACTTCCAGAGCCGTTTTGAGGCCTTAAATGACATTTCTTTGGAAAATATATAAAGGGGAGATAGTGACTGACGTTTGCAGTTGAAATTTTTAATCCTTCGATATATATTTCTAACGAGGTATCGTACGCATAAAAAAGAGATCACATGCCAAAGTGATGACCTCGGGAAGTTGATGTACCAATTTACCCCAATGGGGCCCACAGTTTTGGCGCTTCATCTCCTAGGTTTAGGATATTGGATGTTTAGGGTTTTCCATTGTTTCTCAATAATAAATAAGTCTTCGAGCCTCATTGTAACGTAGTTCAGAGGCATGTAGCCACCACATATCTTCTCAAAGATAAGCTACCATCTCCTGAGCTAGTTTATTTCCATTCTGTATGTAAGCATCTTTCAGTTCTTTGATATTAATGAAATGAATATTTATTTATGTTGCATCTCTATGTTTATGCTTATATATGTATTTTATTTCATTCCTGCATAATTCTGGATCAGTGGTATCAAAGTGGTCTGCTCTTTCTCTGTTTTTCTTTTCATGTCCCCAACGAGGTTGGGGTATAAGGAGTTAGGGATTGAATTGGTTGAACCTTTGCAATATCACCCTCACAAACCATGACGGACTTCTATGGAGGAAGAAAAGAAAGATGAGGGACAAGGAGATCATTTCAAAATACTACTCGAAGAAGTCCTCAAGTGACAAAGGAACACGATGACGGATAACTTTTCTCAGATCCTATTGTAAAAGCCAACAAGCAACACATCTTCATCTGGAAGCCAGTCTTGAGGCACCACTCCCTTCAAGGTACAATTCAACTATGGCATTCCATATTTGAAGGCCATATAGATTAAGATGCCATATATAGATGGTTAAAAATGCTGGAAGGATATTTTTTGGTTCATGATTTTTCCAATACGAAAAATATTACTTTTACACTCCTCAAAGTTGCCCCCCATGTCAAGGACTGGTGGGAAACCTACTGTGAATAGAGGAACAAGAGAGAACCCTCATTATTTTTAGCAGCACCCACCTAGAATTATTTTTGAGATTACATCAAGGAACAATATTACCCCGTGGGGAGCTATGAGGATAATCTAGATCTTGGGGGGAGGCCACCAAGATCTAAAAGATTGAAATGGATTTTGGGGGAGAGGCCCCTAAGATCTGAAAAATTGAAATGCCAGAAGAAAAAGAAGAGAATTCCCAATAAACAAAACTAGAAAAAATTTGTATTAAAGAGGAGAATAACTGTAAAAGCTACATTGTGGTGGACAAACCTTTTACAAAATGCGAATTGTTATTTATATAATTTTTCGGTTACAATACCATGAGTAAATTCCATGGGTGAATGAATATCATGGGTGGATGTCACAATACCATGGGTGAATGAATACCATGGGTGGATGTCACTTACAATACCATGGGTGGATAAATAGCATGGGTGGATGCCACTTACAATACTAGGCGTAAATTCCATGGGTTGGATGAATAACGTGGGTCGATGAATACCATGGGTTGATGCCATTTTCCATTTGGATCATTCCTTCCTCCTTAAGAAGCAATGGTCCCCATTGCACGAAGTTCCCTCCTACGAAGCCTTTGTTGAATATGAAGAGCCACTGAAGAGTGTTAGGATATTCCGACACATAGGAAATAGTTAAGTTCAACTTGGTCTAGTATAGAGTTAGGTATAGAGTTAGGTAAAGTGTGTTTCTTTACCGTTGTACATTTTGTAACTTACAATCCGACGGTTCACTCTCTCCTCGGTATTACCGACACTTGATCCGTGGCTTGACACCCGATTGGTCCATGAGTTCTATTTAAAGCGCATGGAGGGTCATTGTTCGGGTAATTCGTGCATGAGAGAATCTTATGTAAATTTTCATTCTTTGATTAATAAATTGCCTGTAGTAGCCACGTTGGCGCAGGCCGTGGACTGTTTCCCTCTTTGAGGGTTTTAACCACGTCAAAAATACTGGTGTATTGATCTGTGATCTGGTTGTGAGCGGTGTCCTTTTGGTGTTCTTTCTGAGGAACTTACCCTGTAAATTCCTACATGGTATCAGAGCTATTTGAGGGCCGCGTCCGTTGATGATCCAAATCTGAAGCCGGTAGAACTGCATCCGACTGTCGTTTCCTAGATCTGCTGTTTCTGACTGCTTTCGGGCCGAGAGGACTGCTCTGTTGCGTTCGGAGCATCTGTTCTGTTAACACCCAGGTTGTTCCCTATGACTCCCAAGGGAATACGGCCGGGGTAACCACTAACCAATCTTTGGATTACAGCTTCTAGCCAAACTGTAATCAGAGAGGGCTCTCTCTTTATGATTTGTCTCTGTTCTGATAGTATTTTAGGCTAGTTATGATGTTTAGGGTTTTGTTTTATGTTTTGGTTGAGGGATGTCTTCTGCATCAAAGGTGCAAGTTTTCGGAGAGTATTAGTCCATTGGGCAATGGAGTCTGTAGCTAAGGGTTGTCTGGAGTCTTGTGTAGATTTGCTGATACTGCAGGGCCATTTAGATATCTCAAGGAACAGTTTTGAAATTGTGATTATGAGGTGTGTTCAACCAGTGAAAAGCAATTAAGAATTTTCCACTAATCTGAGATGTGAGGAAGGGATATGTTGTACAGGAGCAAACTTGAATTCCTGAAACAACAATCACTGTGAAAGCTATAGTTTGAAAGTGCAGCAATTAAGAATTACACCTTATGTCTATAACTGAAGAAAACATTCATAACAACATAGATTGAGTTCAGGGTATTCTGTGAATAAGTCCTGAAACTATTCTTTTTCTCTGCTATTAACTACAGAATATAGAAGCATGAATGAGCTATGAAAAGATAACAAAAACACATAACGAAAGTTTATAGAAGACTTATTGTGCCATGAGAATACACAGGAATCCTGTAACATTCAGCAACACTCCACAAAAACTCAGAAAACACAGTGCTTTGGAAATTCCATCACCCTTTGTATTAATAATCTGGAAAGTTACAGCATAAGAAACTCTTGAAGAGAAATCAAAACAACAACCCCTGCAAACTTATGCGAGGGGGGAATATATACAATTGGTTATACAAAATATCTGAGTGCTGAGTTATCTCAGAAATAAATACGTTCACCAACTCTTTGAGATATTAGATAAGAAAGTTATTACATCATTGAATACAAAGTAAATGCTATTTATGCCTGTCAGAAGATATTTTGGCCTTTGGAGGCCACTGAGTCGGTTTGAACGTTCTGCTTTAATGCTGGAAAATGTGTCTTTATGGCTGCCGTGTTGTAACTTCTCGGCCCTGTCACCTGTAGCTGTCCATCTTGCTTTGCTGGTCGAATAGTTCTGCTGAGTTGGCTCAGCCTTTACCTTTTCATGCATGCTGATTTTATTAAGTTTTCTTGTGCATGATTACTTATGAATCTGAACAAAAAACTTGATTTACAGGATCTGGCTTACAATATCAGCTGTATCATCTTGGTCCAGTATTCCTGTGTGGGCAATTGGTGTCTCAGAATTGCCTCCAATGTCTCATCTGCCTCTGTGTATTTATAGAAATCGGGAGGCACTTCAAACAGATGTTTGACCTCATCCATTATGAAAAATAAGTTCTCTACCCTGTTGTAGAGACTTTGTCCTATTGCTGGCCCTGTTTCCTCTGAGGTGCTGGCCTTCTCTGTGATCTGATTTGTGGCAAAGGTGTTCACCCTCTTGGCATAGTTCTCATGTGAAAGTAGTCTTCCAGCGCTGTTCAGTAAGCCTGGAAGACCTTTGTTCTGCAATGCCACAAATTTATCCATGAATCTGTTCACCTCGGTCTGCATATCCTGAGTCCTTCTCTCTAGTGTCTGCACTAGGCTTCTCAGTGTTAGGACCCTCTTTATTAACAAAATAGTCTCAGTCCTGTTGGAGATTCCCATAGTTGCCAACTGAGCACTTGTCCTGTTGTTGAGCACATTGATCATTATGTTGGCAACCTCAGGCATGTTGCCCAGAGATGCCCTTGCTCTTTGGATCTCTCTATGTGCTTTTGCAATGAGCTCCATCTGCTCATGAATTGTTTCAATGTATTGCCATTGGTCCGTGATGGATTGGCCAATGTTGGCCCATAGGACTGTCTTGAGCTCAACCACTACTTTGTCCAATGTGAGCTCCTTTTCTAGCTCCTTTATCCTCTCCTTGAGTGCTTTGATCTCTCTCCCTTTCTCAGCAACACTCTGTTTGGATTTATCATATTTTTCATTTATCTTGGCAAGGCTTTCCCTGGCCTCATTCAGCTCTATCATTTGTGCTTCCAAGGCTTGAATCTCATTCCTCAGCTTTTGCATGTCCAGGCTTGGGGCCTGCTCTGTTGTTGGTGCTAGTGCTGAAGTGGATGGTGCTGCCTGCTCTGTTTGTTGAGTAGGGGGAGCAGTGGTTTGAGGAGCTTCCTCCAGGTTAATAATTTCAGGAGGAGGCTGAGAGGTTTGACCTCCTTCCTTTTGCTGCAATGCTTCCTGGGCAGCCTCTGATTCTCCTAACTTCTCTTGGGTTTGGATCAGCTGTTTGTATAGGGATACCAGCATAGCTGCTGCATCCTGATCATGCCTCAGTTGAGCAACTTCCTCTGTTTGTGGATGAATGGTAGCTGGGATTTTTATCATTTTTCTCAGTGCTACCATATCAGCATCCCTTAGTTTTAGCAATGCCCAGACAGCCTTGATATCCTTGGGATCATGCCCAAGTTCTATTATTATCTCCTCCAAGGCCTTTAGTCTGTTATCTTTTGCTTGAGAGGATGCTTTTTCCAACTCAAGCTAGGCAGCTGTATGATTGAGGCTATTCTCTAGCCTGTAGTTTACCAAGGTTTTGTCTGCCAAGGAGGCATACACCATCTCACCTGTTTGTTTGTGGAGTTCAATCTGATCCATTGGGTGGATGTCCTTGGCAAGGACCTCGAGATTGGTCCTTATGTAGTCTGCAGGGGACTGTGGCTGCAATACAGCTGGCATAAAGTGACTCATTATCATCTTCCCCTCATGTACATCATAGGCAGACATGAGTCTTTGCTGGTTGGTAGGAGCCATTTTCAGCAGATGATTATAGAGCTGTATTTTTAGTGGCTCATTTCTCCTTTTGATGTCAATAAATTGCTGTTTGATGCCTCCTTCAGCTTCTCTTTGGTGGCTTGAGGAGCTGACTTCTCCTCCCACTGTCCTGTCTAGTCCCTGTTGGAAGGAACTTGCTGATGCTTCCTTACTAGGTGGGCCCATGCCCAACGATTGCCCTACTAGCATTTCCTCCTCAGAGAGGGGATTCATTCTATGTCTCTTCTCTCCCTGATTGGTGGACGCTCTGAGGGGAGTCTCTCTGTCCCTTTTTCTGCTTATGTCCTCCTTTTGTGGGGTTTGGAGGACTGAGGCTTCCATGGTTGATTCTTGCCTAGGAGGCACCATGTCCTGAGCCTGCTGCTCAGTGGAGATTGGGGCCTTAGTTGCCTCTTCTTGCTGTAAGGGCTGCTCTTTCTCTTGCTGCCCCTCTTCTTGCTGCTGTTGTTGCTGCTCAACCTGCTGCTACTGTTACTGCACCTCCTCATGAGGTGGCTGTTCTGTCTCCATCTCTTTTTCCTTGCCTTTGCTGGATGTTTGCTCACTAACTTTGGCTGCTTGCTGATTTGCAGTTGAGGAAGAGGCAATTGCTCCCACTTGTGTGCTCGGAAGGGTAAATACCTGTGAACAAAGTTCAAGGTCAACCATCTTCTTTAGATTTCTCACTGCTCTTTGATTCAGCTCTTCTTGTGTAACAGGCTCCTCTAAGGTTCCTCTCCTCCATTTTACTTGGTTTGCATATTTTTCAATGTGAGGAATCCTTACATGATCATAACCGGACAACCTATATTTGACCCTTCTTAAAGTTATGAACTGATTAGGGTCATAAGGTTTCCAAAGGAAACTGGTCTGAAGGCCAAGGGATTCAAGCATTCTGTCTGCTTCTTGCCAACCTTCCTCCCTCTTGTTATAGATAAAGTGGCCAAGTTGGTTCCTGACCTTCAGCTGTGCTTTCTTGCCTTTGCCTGAAAAGTGAAGCACATCAGCATTCCCAAATTGCCTGAAGTATTCCAGGGAAAATAATCTCATGGGCACATATCTGGGCAATCTGTAGGGAGGCAACTCACACCCATATATCCTGATGACCGTGTGGTTCTGGTGGAAGTACTAGTCCCCAATGCTGTATGATTTGGATAATTGGAGGACCCTTTGCATCTCATCAGTGAGTCTTGGAGGAGGTGAGCTCATCAGCATAGACATGGCTGGGTGGATGAAGAGATCTATGAACTCATAGTAGGTGTATGGAGATTGAGATCTGCAGTGGAAGGCAGAGGACCAATAAACCACAGACCTTGGATTGCCTTGAGCATCCACTCTTTTGATTGCAAAAGAAAACTTCTCATGTTGATAGTATAAAATCAAATGGTAAATGTGGGAGGTGTATCTTAACACCTTTTCTCTGGCCAAGTTCATCAGCTGCTCATGTATTTTGTCAGAAATGTAGGTGGCATAGTCATAGCAGATTGGAGACTTGCCAGGAGCGAACACGAGCATCATCACCAGCACGGTTTCATCCACAAACTCAACTGAATTATAGCCCAAAATGGGACTAATCATGTCTACCAGGTCTCTGCCCAACTGGTTGAGGTATACTTGGTTCAAAGGAGGGTGCTTCACAGTGTCAGAGTCAATGTACAACTGATTGAGTTTGGTGACCTGAGCATCTGTCAACCTAGCTCCTTGATTTATCAAGTCTATCAGTGATAGAGGGACCAATTTCTTCTCAGTTTTGAAGCAGAGCATCTCTTTGATAGCTTCAGGGGTGATGTAGAAAACAGCTGAGCCTGAAGGGTCAAGCACAGCCCTCTGAGTAGGGTCATAGTTTTCAGCACACAGATGGATCAAATCAGGGAATTGGTTGACCTGAGGGAGCTTGAAGATAGGGAGGAAGGAGTCCCAAATGCCCAGCACATCTGTTCCAGTCTCATGTTTAGCCTTCAATTCATTTAGGAGGTGGATGTGGAACTTTGTATTCATCAGCATTTCCTCTGAAATTTGATAGTCCAGGTCTGCCAGAGGTTGCCACTCCAATTCTCTCTGAGGGGCATTTAATGGGGCAATGTTCAATGCTACAGGAGCTACTGGTGCATCCATGATTTCTTTTAGGATTCTGTTGTTTATGGACTGGTGTTACTATGCAGAGCAACACAAAGAGTTTTCTTCGACAGGGAAATGTGATTTACTCAGGAACAGAGGATAAATGGTCAATTGCAGCAATTGAAATACTGCTCAAAGGATGGATAAGACAAATGCTTGGTCTTACACTCTTTCTCTCAGTCAAAGGGTGCAATTTGGATTACCAGTTCGCGATTGCGCGAACAGAATGCAGTTTTCATAAAATTTCAGGTAAACGAGGCTTAGCTGGTGAATTTCGACGTTATAGGTGCAAATGGGGACCAGGCACAGGGGAATTGCCGGTGAATTATATGTTTTTTCACTGTTTTAAGTTATTTTGGCAATTTACAGACAAAACCGGGTGCAGGAGGGATTTGCAGGGATAAATACCTGATATACAGTCAGCAATGGTCAAGAATGCAGGTGAAATGGCATGCCAACGGTCTCCAGGTTGAATTCAGCAGGTTGGTGAAGGCTCGGACGTGAAATTCATGCAGAGGATACAATAGCGTTTTTTGCAAAAAGTGCAAAAAACGCGACATTTCAGCCAAAATATGGTTTTTTCGGGACTTTGGCGCTTTTTTTGGATGACGTCAACATGACGTCATCAGGTGGGGTCAAAGTCGGATGACGTCAGCATGACGTCATCGGGTGACGTGGCGGCATACAAGAGGTCCACGGGGATGGTGAAGTGGTAGATAGGTGGAGCAACTGGAGGACGGGGCGCTGACACGGCGGTGACGCAGGCAGGGCGGATCAACCGAAACCGGAAGTGGTTAGCGGTTTCATATCGCACCGCTTTTGATACGGAAGCAGAATTGTCAGATGTACCTCCGATACGCTGTGGGGGTGACGCGTGGCAGAGGCCTGACGTCACCCTCTGACAGATATCGGAAGCTATCTTTCGGACGTCGGGGCCGGTCCGATATGCACGAGGGTCGTCGGATCAAAAGGGCCCGATCCGACGGTCGACGGATCGTTGAGGTGGCCGAACGATACGGACGGAGGGCGGGAATAAAATAATATATTCTTTGAGATCTGCGCCCGGCGGGGACTTTGGGAATTTGGCGGATTTCCATGGTTTTCAATGTTTTTTATAAAAAATGCGCATAGCGCCAAACTTTGGGTAAACGGGAAAAAGTGGGTTTTTATATGTTTTTTGCAATTGAAGCGGGTAAGGGGTAAAAATGGGTTTTTACAAGGTTTTTTAGCAAATGAGGGGTTAAATGAGTTAACTGACTTCAGAAGGGGAAAGAGGGGTAAGGGTTAGGGCTCTTAAACTGACCAGATGTCAATTCAATCCCTGATAGTGGACATATGGCTATAATGCCAAGGAGAGGGATATTTATACCATGTTTGGGGTTTATACACTATAGTGTTATAATAGTAGGGAAAGGGTAACATAGGGGATTTAGATAATAGAAGTTAGGGGTTAATATGGATGGAAAGGGTGAATGAGGAGTGATATCACTAAGTTTATTTGAAAACCACTTAGCTTAGGGAGTAGATCAAAATGAAAAGATTTTTAGACAAGAAATGTGGCTACTAAAGGAATAAGAGCCACCATAAAACCTCAAGTTCTTCCATGAGTCTCAACTGATGAAGGGATGTTAGTAATGAATGGGAAAGGGGAAAATGGGAAGTTAGACATGTTTCTTTGTTTAGCTGCTACATGATGGAGAAGAGAAGCTTCTCAATCCACTGATATTCCTTTGTGAACAGTTCAGCACACATTTACTTGCAAGGGATGATCTTTCTGCAACCCCAACTGCCTACCCATCTATTTGCCTAGCATTTTTTGTTTCTTCATGGAGGGTGCACTTAGACTTGCAGACCCTTATGTGCCTTTTCTTTTCCTTGGCTTTTTTTCTTTTGATTTTCTATCTAATGCTACCCTTATTGCTTCCAAGGTCCCAGATTAAGCAGTTGGGAACCTTACTTCTCTACCTAGCTACTGGTCTGCCAAGATTAAACAGTTTGGATAGACTTCTTTCTCTTTTCTACAACAGAAAATTGAAACATGGCATGATCCAGATTAGGCTTTTGGATCACCCATCAAAATTGAGTCAACATAGAACTATGTACATACATTGTTTTCCCTAGGAAATATGGGATCTTTGCATCGCCAAAGCAGGGCATATTTGGACCTTTCTTTGCCAATCATGAAATATGAAACCTATTGATATAGGTAGCTAACATGTTCTAGTGAGGAACCCCTTTCATTTCACGCGAAAAGGTTTCCGGTAGCCCTAGCTGCATCATTTTTCAGATCGGGAGGTATACAGTGTTTATTTGCAGTTTACTGTTATTTTCTCTCTGCTTATTTCGGTTTCGGTTTATTTAGTTTTTTTAACCGGATCTATACCTTTCATTTCTACGTATGCTCTTTGCCCTGCGACTCTGTGTGATCTAGGCAAATCAGAAACAGAAAGGAAGGATTTTTCTCATGCGTATGCTCTTTCCCCTGCACCTTAGTGTGATCTCGGAAAATCAGAAATATTGAGACAAATATTTAGTTTTTCGGCTAAAGCTAACTTTGAGCCGCAAGGTTCATTTTTGAAAATATTTAGTTTTTTGGGTAAAGCTAACTTCGAGCCGTAAGGTTCGTTTTTCTTTGCATATTCATGTTGGGTTTTGTGTTTTGTGTTTTGTGGGGAAAAAGAGCTTTCTCAAGGCAAGCACGCAAACCAAGGCCCCCCCCCCTCTCTCTCTCTCTCTCTCTCTCTCTCTCTCTCAAATTTTTTGTATAGATCAATTGGTTCAAAGCTATTTTAAGAGAGTAGAGGTCTTGGGTTCAAGTCTCCATTTTGTGGGGGCGGATTTTTTTTCATTCCCGCACATTCGCGCACTTTGCCGACAACTTCAACAATTTTTTTTTTTCAAAAAGCCATAACTTCTTTATCCGGAAGCCTTTTTCAGAGCCGTTTTTTTTAAAACAGCCTAATTTTTTGAGATATATCCATTGGAACACTTACTTTCAGCATCTTCAGCTTCAGTTTTTTTTAAAATGGAAAGTCCATGCCAAGTCATTCTTGACAGCACTAACTACTTCCAATGGATAGCCTACATGGAAGATTTACTTAGAAGTAAAGGTCTCTACAGAATAGCCACAGGCCAAGAGAAGAAACCAAAAGATGAAGACAAGGCTGCAAAATGGGAAAATAGACAAGATCAAGCACATGGTTTGATAGGGATGTCTATTTCTCTTGATCTTAGATTTCATATTGCAGAACTTGATACTCCTCATGAAGCATTAGAACAAATCACTAAAGTTTTTGGGATTAAAAATGAAATTAGAGCCCATCAACTTGAAAATGAGTTGCTTACATTGGATCCTAATAATTTTTCTTGCATTGAAGATTTCTTGTCCAAATTCAAGACCCTTAGATATCTCTTGGAAGGTGTTAAGGTTAAGAAAGAAGATAGTAACCTTATTTATTCCATCCTTACTAAGTTGGGACCAGCCTACTCTGTATTTGTTTCAACCTTCCATTCTACAAGGGAAGCTTTCATTTGTCAAGGAAAAGACTACAAGGCCCCTTCCTTTGACTCTTTTTGTGATTCTTTAATAAGAGAACAAGAAAAACTCTTACACCTTGGTCTTCTTAATCTTGGAAACTCTTCCAAGAAAGCGTTAGCCGCCCAGAAGCAACCAAATTCAAAGAATCCTAAGAAGTCATACCCTAAAAAGAATGGTCCTAAACCAAACAAGGGTCCTAAGCAAACTCAGCCTCAAAATGAAAGATCATTTCAGCAAAATGATAAGACCAATAAAAACAAATGGAAGAAGACTGATAGACATTGTAACTTTTGTAATCGAGATGGCCACTTAGAATCTAAATGCTTTAAGAAGATGGAAGCCTTGGAAGCCGCAATGAAGAAACATAACATCCATGTGGAGCATTCTTCAACTTCATCTTCAGGAATGGCACTTTCTGCATGTCGTTGTCAATCATCTCAGTCTGGTTATGCATTAAATGTATCTTCTTCTTCTCATTCTCATGAGTGGCTCATTGATTCTGGAGCCTCTTATCACATGGCCAAAAACCAAGCCATGTTTTCTTCTTTAAATGATTGTAACACCAAAAATATATATGTTGGTGATGATAGATCTCTTAATGTTGTAGGGACTGGAACTGTTCATCTAGACAATGGTCAGTTTAATGATGTATTATGTGTTCCAACCTTATCCTGCAACCTTCTATCTGTATATCAGATAACTCATTCAGGTGAAGGTAAAATTGTTGAATTTTCACCTCATGATGTTGTAATCAAGGATCTAAGAGATCCTAAACAGATTCTAGCTACTGGTATTGCTGATTCCACAAGGTTGTATAAGTTTCACAACTTTGGGTCATCAAATCTTCCCTCAGTATTTGTTGCTCATAATGATGAAGTGAGCAAACTTTGGCATGAGCGATTTGGTCACTTAAACTATCGCTCCCTTCAGCATCTATGTAAAGAAAATATGGTGACAGGTCTTCCTATGGTATCTTGCAGAGATGGTGTTTGTTCCGGATGTGTACTCGGAAAACATCATCGGGACAGTTTTGAAAAACGTGCCTCTTGGCACGCCTCAGCCCCTTTACAGCTTGTGCACAGTGATTTATGTGGTCCACTTCCTGTTGCTTCATTCTCTGGCTGCAAGTATTTCTTAACTTTCATTGATGATTTCTCCAGACGCACTTGGGTATACTTCTTAAAACTCAAGAGCGAAGTATTTAACACTTTTTTGGCCTTCAAAGCCTTTGTTGAAAAACAATCTGGACATCAAATTCTTAAGCTAAGAACTGATAATGGTGGAGAATATGTTAAAAACACATTCATCAACTTTTGCACCGAAAATGGAATTCAAATGCAACATACTGTTCCATACACTCCACAACAAAATGGTGTAGCTGAAAGGAAAAATCGCACCTTAAAGGAAATGGCTAATTGTATGCTGCAATCTAAAGGACTCAGTCTTAGTTTTTGGGCCGAAGCAATTAATTGTGCAAATTATATAATCAATCGCACTCCTACTAAGGTTCTAAAGAATATCACTCCAGAAGAAGCTTGGAGTTCCATTAAACCAGATGTAAGTCACTTTCGTGTTTTTGGAAGTGAAGCATGGGCCCATATTCCAGATGAAAAGCATAAAGCTTTAGAACCTAAGAGTGAGAAATGTACTTTTGTTGGATATTCTGAAGATGTAAAAGGTTATAGACTTATTCCATTTAAGTCCAAAAATGTTATCATTAGAAGAGATGTAAAATTTGATGAAAATAAATCGGCCTGCGAGCCTAGTCCGGCGGATGTGCCACCTCTTCCTATCTCTTCTACTTTTGAAAACATTTCTTCTTCAGATGATGAAAGTGAGGATGACAATCCTCCCCCACCTTCTCAGGATCCTCAACTTCCAAGATGGGTCCGTGCTACTCGGGATGCAGCAGGTGATCTTGCCGGTGATCCTACAGATCAGCGACGTACACGTTCTCAGTTTGAAAGAGCCTCTTCTTTACTGGCTCAAGCTCCAGTAAATCATGATCCTGACACTTTTGCAGAAGCTTCAGGCCATCCACATTGGGAAGCAGCTATGAATGAAGAATATCATTCATTGTTGGCAAATGATACATGGGATCTTGTTCCTCTACCAAAGGGACGAAAACTTGTAAGATGTAAATGGGTTTACAGAACCAAGTATGGACCAGATGGCAAAGTTGATAAACATAAAGCTCGTCTTGTTGCTAAGGGATTTTCACAGGTTGAAGGCATTGACTACACTGAAACCTTCTCCCCAGTTGCCAAAATGAACTCTATCCGCCTTGTTCTTTCCCTTGCTATCTCTTTAAAATGGGAAGTCCATTAGATGGATGTTAAATATGCCTTCTTGCATGGGGACTTGCATGAAGAAATCTATATGGAAAAACCCATTGGCTTCACCCAAATAGACTCCAGCCTTGTGTGTCGACTTAAGAAATCCCTTTATGGTCTCAAGCAAGCTCCTCGGGCTTGGTATGCCAAAATGGATAGCTTTCTTTTAGAATCTGGCTTTTCTAGGTGTCATTCTGACAATACTGTCTACACCAAGAAAGTGGGCAACTCTCTTATCATCCTTGTTCTTTATGTTGATGATCTTATCCTTACTGGTAGTGATCCCAACCTTATAAACCATGTGAAGTCTAGCCTTAAAAGGAAATTTGAAATGACAGACTTAGGACACTTACACTATTTTCTCGGTCTTCAAGTCTTGCAATCCAAGGAGGGTATTTCCCTTTCCCAGTCCAAGTATGCTTGTGATATTCTTCGTCATTTTCACATGGAAGACTGTAAGCCATCCCCTTCTCCCTTTCAGTCTGGAGTCAAACTTTCAGTCTCTTGTACTTCTCCTGAAGTTGATGCTACCTTATACCGTCAACTTGTCGGAAAACTCTTGTATTTAACCCATACTCGTCCTGACCTTTCCTTTGCTGTTGGCCTTGTTGCTCGTTTTATGCAAAACCCCCGTGAAAGTCATTGGAAAGAAGCTAAAAGAATACTTCGTTATGTTCGAGGTACAGTATAGTTTGGGATTCGTTACAGTGCCAAAGCAGCTCCTCTATTAGTTGGTTTCATTGATTCTGATTAGGCTGGTGACCCTGATGATCGGAAGTCTACTGCTGGTTATGTCTTCACTCTTGGTTCAGGACCTATTACATGGGCTTGTAAGAAACAGGCTGCCATTTCTCTTTCGTCAGCAGAAGTAGAGTATCGTGGTGCTGTGGAAGCTAGTAAGGAAGCCTTGTGGCTTCGTCAGATCCTATCAGAGTTTGGCTTTGAGCAGCAGCATCCAACCACACTTTGGTGTGATAATCAAAGTGCCATTAAGCTATGCAAAGATCTAGTCCAGCATCAGCGCAGCAAACACATTGAACTACACATGCACTTCATCAGAAAGCTCATTCATGACCATGTTCTTGAAGTGCAATATTGTTCAACAGATGATCAGGTTGCAGACATCTTCACAAAGGCTCTCACAGAGGCGAAGTTCACTAAACTTAGATATATGCTTGGAGTTCAGGAAGTTGTCACTAAGGGGGGATAGGCTCTAGTGCCTCCTTCCTTCTCCTATTGTGTCATATTTGTAAATCCTTCAATCCTATCCCAAGTTGTTCTTAAGGGGGGATGTTAGGATATTCCGACACATAGGAAATAGTTAAGTTCAACTTGGTCTAGTATAGAGTTAGGTAAAGTGTGTTTCTTTACCGTTGTACATTTTGTAACTTACAATCCGACGGTCACGATATGTAGTGATTCGACGGTTCACTCTCTCCTCGGTATTACCGACACTTGATCCGTGGCTTGACACCCGATTGGTCCATGAGTTCTATTTAAAGCGCATGGAGGGTCATTTTTCGGGTAATCCGTGCATGAGAGAAGCTTATGTAAATTTTCATTCTTTGATTAATAAATTGCCTGTAGTAGCCATGTTGGCGCAGGCCGTGGACTGTTTCCCTCTTTGAGGGTTTTAACCACGTCAAAAATACTGGTGTATTGATCTGTGATTTGGTTGTGAGCGGTGTCCTTTTGGTGTTCTTTCTGAGGAACTTACCCTGTAAATTCCTACAAAGAGAAGGGTTTTATGTGGTTAACCCATAACCATGATGAACGAAGATCCGAGGATAGAGATACCCTGTAATGCTTGTGGTCAATTGTGGTACTGACAGTGTGTGGCCTAGCAAATGGACTTCGATGAAGTGTGGGTTTGTGGATGACCCATAACCATGATGAACGAAGATCCGAGGATAGAGATACCATGTAATTCTTGTGACCAACTATGATACTGACAGTGTGCAACCTGGAGAATGGACTTTGATGAAGTGTGGGTTTGTGGATGAACCATAACCATGACAAAAAAAGATCCGAGGATAGAGATACCCTGTAATGCTTGTGACCAACTGTGATACTAACAGTGTGTGGCCTAGCAAATGGACTTCGATGACAAGGATTTTGTGCAGTTGATCCATAACCGTGATGTCGGTTGTTGATGAAGTAGCAGGTGCCTACATAGCCTGGGGTGGGAGGGCACGTCTCCAAAAAACGCAAGACGAATGCTGATATACTGAAATTGAGGAATGTGAAGTAGGTGCCTACTAAAGCGAGGTGGTAGGGCACGTCTCCAAAGGGAACCCGCTCCGAATGTTGCTCCAGAATTAAAATGGACATAACTTGGTCAATATAACTCAGAATATTTATTATAACATGTTTTTGGAAATAGAAGGACCATTTTGCATCTTCCCATGTGTTGGAAATCCTTATCTGGACACTCTAGAATCTCATATTCGTGCTGCAACTTTTCCGCCATCACAAAAGTTTTGAAAAAAATAGCTGATTTTAAATCAGCAATATCTCCCTCATCTAGACTCTGATTCGGCTGATTTTATTTTTGAATTTGGGTGGTTTTTCGCAAGGAATCCAAATCTGTTACTTGTTTTTGTAAATTTTGCACCAAAAATTTCAGATCTGATTTGCAAACTATCCGCCCAAAAACATTCATACAAAAAAATGAAAAAAGAAAAATTATTCCCGCAGGGCCCAAGAAAATGCTCTGTGGTGGACATAGCACATGCCTGAAGTTTGTTGAATATTGCTGCAAAATTTGAAATTGAAATATGCATCAAACCCTCATTCCCATGGAATCATAACCTGCTTTGATACCACTAATCCAGATCTTGGGGGGAGGCCCCCAAGATCTAAAAGATTGAAATGGATTTTGGGGGAGAGGCCCCTAAGATCTGAAAATTTGAAATTCCAAAATAAAAAGAAGAGAATGCCCAAGAAACAAAACACAAAAAAATATATTAAAGAGGAGAATAACTGTAAAAGCTACATTGTGGTGGACAAACCTTTTACAAAATGCGACTTGTTACTTATAGTATTTTTCAATTACAATACCATGGATAAATTCCATGGGTGAATGAATACCATGGTTTGATGTCACAATACCATGGGCAAACACCATGGTTGAATGAATATGATGGGTGGATGTGACTTACAATACCATCGCTGGATAAATACCATGGGTGGATGCCACTTACAATACCATGGGTGGATGAATACCATGGGTTGATGCCACTTTCCATTCGGATCAGAGGAGAAGTATATACAATGGACCACTCTATGGAAACAATGAGATCAAGATTTGCATGAGATGACGAATATTTTCCATACCCTACAAACAAGTTTGGGTATCAAATATTCTAAGAAACATCTGGTGCTCAAGTACCCTATTTGTTTGCACAAATATAATCAAAAGGAAAAAGAGTTCTTGGACATCTCTTCGCTTGGTGTGATATATCGATATGATGCCAAGATTGAGCATAAATTCAAGCAGAAGAAGTGGGACTTTGTATCTATGAACTCAAAGCAGAGAAAAGGTGCCCCCAAGCCATAGAGCAAAGGGAAAAGTCAGGCTAAAACCCCCCAAGACAAATCCTCAAAGCATCAAGCCAATAATAATGGGAAGAAAGACACTAGAAAGTGGTGTGAGTTCCATAAAACTTCCACTCACAACATGAACGAATGCTGCGTGAAGCAAGAACTAGTGGTCGAGCTAAAAGACACAAAGACAGACGCATGCTCTGATTCTGAGACGGAACTTGACAAGGGTGTAACACCCCCTCCTCCCACATCTACCCAAGTAACCAACCAGCCCGAGTTGACATGTGACGAGAGAGGCCACTATAAGGGATTCAACCTCCTTGGTGAACTTAAGGAAATGGAATCGACAGAACATATCAACCAAACCTTGAACAACAACAAAAACAACCCCAGTAGACATGTCATCTACTCAGAAATCCTATCCTTGGGTCCCAGTGATGTTTTATTCATCTTAACCTCTAGTCGCTCTCATGTTATAGGCATGCTAGTGTCCAGAGACCTCCAGTCGCTCTCACAGGCCTATGTGCCAGTGTCCAGGTACTTTTCCCAGCAGACCTATGCCAACATCTACATAATTCAAGGCACTTTTTTAGTCCATAATTCTAGCCACTACCCAGAACTTGTTACAACTTCCAGAATCCATAAAAGACATGATGACAAGACTAAAAAATCAAAAATAAACCTTAGGACTAGGCCTGAGCATCCCCAACCAAAACTGACATTCTATTAAATATTTGGCATTAACGCAACCTACAGGTCTAGGATACAAGAAAAATAATGAATGACTGAAAGCACTTATGAAACATAACAATAAGGATCACCCCCTTCTCCATTGAACTATTATAACATCAATTAGATCATGCATCCATCATTGTAATAATTACAAGTAAATACATGAAATAACCATTACATGATCCAATCATATAACCATTCTTATAACTAGCATTAAACCATGTAAATAGCATACATATAAACAAGTGAAAAGGTAAGAGAACTTAGCTTTCATTGATCATAGGCAAATTTGATCAAGTTTGGGACTCCCACGTACCACCCAACTGTAAACATGGTTGAACCAAATCTTTCTTTCATTCATTCATTCTCGTGTCATATTCCAAGCATGAATGTGGGATTTCATAGAACAACCAATCCAAAAAAACCAAAGGATCGAGAGGTTAAACCATCTCCACACTCATCAAATTGTCATCACACCAAAATCGGTGCTCTGATCACAACCAAACTAAACCTGCATTGCCATCTAGAATCCATGACTATTCTTGAGGAATTTTTTGTCTCCTTTTCTCTCAGGCTTTACCACAATCTAATCCTGGATCACTAGGCCCTAAACCGGGACTAGTCTATCAGGCTTTACCACAATCCAAACCCAAATTACTAGGCCCTAAACCAAGACTTTCCCCTCACACTTTATCGTGTATCCTGCCAAAATTGTTCAAGGTATTCCTAGGCCTTTGGGAATGAACCTTGAGACCACCTCAGCCCTAGATTTTGAAATCCATCCAGCAAAACAAAGCTCTAAACCGAATAAACATCCCCACACCATGGCATCTAGAAAAAGGCAAGGCTAGGCTGAAAACCACTGTCGTAACCCGACAAAACCATGCCACCAACAACAAGAGAACCATACACCAACATCCAAATCCATGCATGTCCAAACCAGCTAGGAAATCACACATGCAATATGTTACCTACAAGTATTCACATTGAAACTGTTTGATCCTACTATTCTTCCTTGATCATTTCTTTCCTTCCTTTCCCTTTTCTTGTTTTTCCTTCCTTGATCCAAAGCTAGAGTTCTCCAAGAAAACTCTAAGTGACCAAGTGTGTGTGAGAGAGAGAGAATAATGAGAGAGCTCCAAACTTGAACTAACAAAAGGTTACCAACTAATCGTCAGAAGCCTTTTGATGAATGAGGCCTCTAATTTCTTCATTTTCCATTATTTTCCTTCAATTTCCTCCTTATGTGAAACTTGTGACCTTTCACCTTACTTTTCCTGTAATTTCATTTATTTTCATAAATAAATGTGTCAAGATGCTTTTTTTCCTTTTAATTCCTTTATCTCGGCCTTTGCTAATTTTCCTTAGCCAAAAACACATCTAGTGATGCCCACTAGGATATCTTTTCCCAACATTCAGCTTGGAATAAGTTTACCTTAACCGTGGTCTTATTTTTCCTTTATTAAATTTTATTACATGAACTTTTCACCAGGGTTGTTACAAAGCCCTCCACCTTGGGGAACACCATTCTCAGTGTTAAACCACACCAAGGCCTCAACAAAACCACTGAAAAGAAAACATACTGCCCATGGAGCTTTATAACTTAGCTCATTGTAGTATTTACAATGAAAGACCTACTCAAAACAAAACATCATGACAACATGACAATATAACAACCATACTGCTTATTGGATCTTTATAACTTAGCTCATGGCAGTATTTACATCCACATACATATACCAAAACATCAGCAAAACATATGTCAAACATATACCAAAATCAAACCAAAACTGCTTTGCTTCAACTGGAAAACAATGAAGGATATAGGGCCCACATCTAATCCGCCATCTCCCATGGAGCTTCTTCATGTATAAAGTGCTTCCACTGCACTTTAACTTGCTCTATGGCTATGTTCCTGAGCATGATTTGCTTATGCTGCAATCTGCATTGAGGCTCTGGCTGGAACTCTCATTCTTTCTTTACCTGCAATACAGACCAATTAATAACATGATCATCATCCTTTATATACTTCTTAAGCAATGAAATATTGAAAACATCATGGAATTTCACTGTTGGAAGCAATGCAAGTTTATATGCCACTGGTCCAATCCTCTCAAGGATCTCAAAAGGCTCAAAATACCATGGTCCCAACTTGGCACATGAACCAACCCTTAAAGAGATCTTCTTGGGCTTGATGTGCAAATACACATGCTCCCCAACCTGAAACTCCTTGAACAACCTTTGCTAGTCTGCATAAATCTTTTATCTATCTTATGCTGCCTTTAGATTCTTATTTATAACCTACATTTCTTGTTCCATGTCTACCAACATATCTGACCCAATAAGCACCCTATTCACTGGATCACTGCAACTAATGGGAGTGTTACAACTTCGTCCATACGATGCCTCATAGGGACTCATCCTCAATGACTCCTGATAAGCATTTTTGTATGTGAACTCAACCAATGGAAGATACTCCTCCCATTTCCTCTGTTGGTGCATCATGTACATCCTCAACATATCCTCCAAGATCATGTTGACCTTCTCTGTCTGTCCATCATTTTGTGGATGATAAGATATACTGAAGACCAACTCTGTACCCAAGCCTGCATATATCTCCTTCCAAAACTTGGAAGTTAACTTCGCATCCCTATCCGACATAATCTTCTTCAAAACACCATGTACTTTCACTATCTCTTTGATGGACACATGTGCTACCTCACTAGCTGAATATGTAGTCTTCACTATAATGAAGTGAGCTACCTTGCTCAAGTTGTTGACCACGACCATAATAGAATCATGTTGTCTCGCTGTCCTCAGAAGACCTGTAATGAAATCCATGGAATTGACATCCCATTTCCATTCTGGAATCACTATAGTTTGTAGTAAACCACCTAGATGCTTACATTTTGCCTTTACTTGCTGACAATCTAAGAATCTAGCCACAAACTCTGCCACGTCCTTCTTTAGATTCGACCAATAGTAGAACTTCTTCACCATCGTCAATGTCTTCTAATATACTGGATGACCCAAGTATGTCTTAGCATGAAAAACCCTCAAGATGACCTTCTTGAGCTCACTTCAATTCGACACATAGATCTTGTCCCTAAATCTTACCAAACCATCTGACGTGAGATGATAGTCTTCATCCTAATCACTTGTACCTATACCTGCACTTGTACTTGTACCTGAACCTACACATATGCCTGTACATACACCTACACCTATGCCTGTACCTATACCTGTACCTGTACCTGTACTCTGTTGTAACCTGTGCATGATCTCCATGTACTTGACATCCCGTTGTCTTACCTGCAAGATCCTATCCTGTAGCTCTGTCCCATAAGAGCTCATAGTTTCTATATGATTTACCTATACCTTCCTTCTAAGAGCATATGTAACCTTGTTCTCCTTTCCTTTGATGTATTTTATCTCGAAGTCGAACTCACTAAGGGTAACCAACCATCTAGCTTGTCTCGCATTTAGATTCGGCTAGTAAAACAAATACCTCAACCCACTCTGATCTCTTATCAATGTAAGCCTCCTGCCAAGAAGATAGTGCCTCCACATTTTCAATGCATGTATGATCGTTGTTATCTCAAGATCATGCGTTGGATAGTTCTACTCATGCTCATTTAGTTTTTGTGACTCATAGCACACTACTTTTCCTTCTTGCATGAGAACTCCACCACGTCCTCTCTTGAAAGCATTTGTACACACTACAAACTCTTTGTCTCGACCTGCAGTCTTTAGCACTGGTGCAAGTGTCAACAACTGCTTAAGCTGCTCAAAACTAGCCTCACACTCCTATGTCCATTCGAACTTTTTACCTTTCCTCTACAATGATGTGATACGATATGCAATGCGTGAGAAGTTCTTGATGCACCTCCTGTAGTAACCTACCAATCCCATAAATGATCTCACCTCATCCACATTATTAGGAGTTTTCCACTCCATGATGGCCCTTATCTTTTTTGGATCTACTGCTATGTGGTCCTTGGAGACAACATGCCCCAAGTAATATACCTCAGTCTGAAAGAAGTTTCACTTGCTAAGCTTAGCATACAAATAATTATCTCTTAGCAATCTCAATACTGCTACCAAATGTTCAACATGTTCTTCCTCATTCTTAGAATATACCAGTATGTCATCAATGAATATAATAACAAACCTTTATAGATAAGGACACAACACAATATTCATCAAACACATAAATGTAGCTGGAGAATTAGTCAAACCGAATGGAACAATGACAAACTCATAATGCCCATACCTCGTCCTGAACGCGGTCTTGAATATATCATCTTCCTTTATGCGTACTTGATGGTATCCTGATCTCAGGTCGATCTTAGATAAAACTATTGCTCCCTTCAACTGATCAAACAAATCATTAATCCTTGAAAATGGGTACCTGTTCTTGATCATTACCTTGTTCAGCTACCTGTAATCCATGCACAATCTAAGAGTGCCCTATTTATTCTTTACGAACAACACCGGTGCACCGCAAGGCGATGCACTCGATATGATGTATCATTTTTCCAACATTTCCTTCAACTGCAACTTCAACTCTACCAACTCAGGTGTGCTCATCCTATAAGGTGCCTTTGATTCTAGAGTTTCCATTGGCACCAATTCAATAGAAAATTTTACCTCTCTATGAGGTGGAAACTCTATAATTTCCTCAAGAAATGCATTCTGAAACTGTTGTAGAGTTGGGTACCTTCTCAACACATAAACATCCTCAACCTCCTTACCTTCATCGCTAGAAATGTGCACTGCAAACATCACACAACCTTTTCTACGACTACGCTTAGCCTGCATAGCGGTAACCATCCTCACTCATGTAGGCTTCCTCTTTCCCTGCAAAGTCCTCTTTTCTCCACTATCATCCACACACTCAATGGCCTTGTCGAAGAAATTCACTTTGGTCCTGTGAAGGTATAGCCAATCCATACCCAAAATCATACTATATGATCCCAATGGCAACACATTTAAGTGTGTTACTATAGGCATACCATTTAACTCAAATGCACAATCTCTTACCCATTGGTGAACTCATTTCTTTGCACCCGTGGACAAATGTACCAACCAAGATTTTGCAGGCACCTATTTTCTCAAACCACACTTATCCAATATAACTATAGTTATATCTAGGATTAATCAAAATAGAAACAAATTGATCATAAATCTTACTGCCCATCTCAATGATTGATACCTGATGATCAACCTGCCTATTGTCCACAACTGCATAGATCCAAGGAATGCTATGACCAACATCACCAACTATATGTGCCTCCTGAGCACTATATATCTAGGGTCTACTACCACTCTGATACTGCGAACAAACCCTCTTAGATTATCGCTACCACATATCCAACACCGCAATGGTTCCCTACCATCGCTGCTAGCCTGCTTCTCTCTAGGGCCCTTTTTAGTTGTAATGAACCTCTTGTACAAAACTACATTTTCTTTCTCAGTTTCATCTTTAGGTCTTCCTCGCTTTGGTGGCCATTTTCCTTTAGCTTTCTCATTTCTTCTCAAGTCATGCTTAGGCTCAACTTTTCACTTCGACTGCTCATAACAATGATTCAAGTTTCAGATGGCCTCCTCCAATGATCTAGGTTCATTGAACTCAATCCAGTCTCTATATGCTACTGCCAGTCCACTAATGAATCTTTGAACCTTGGCCTTTTCCTCCTTGAGGTAAGTCACATATCTCAACAACTCCATGAACCTGCTAATATACTCATCATCTTTCATGGAACCCATCTGCAACTCATAAAATTCCTCAGTTCTATCATCAAAGTATCTTTCCGAAAATTGCTTCTTCTTGAAGAGCCTCTCAAACTCATGGCAATTCAAATCCTCCTCATGTATACCTTTGACATTCTTCACATCTTCCCACTAAATATTTTCTTTACCTTTGAGACTGAAAGTGGTTATCTTTGCTTTCATGTTTTCTAAATAATCATGCAATCAAAAGAATTTCCTCATACCAAGCAACCATGCCTCTGCGTCCTATGATTTCTTCATCTCTCCATCAAAGGTGGCTTTGCCTTCTTAAACTCATCTGACAAGTATCCCTTATCACTCCTCTTGTAAGGGTGATAATGATGATGATCATGATGCCTGTCAAAACCAGAACTAGAATAATACATGCGTCTATCAACTCTCCTATCCAGAGTGTCCAACGACCTGCCATCTCTTATCATGTCATCTATGTCTTACCTGTGACCACCATAAGACCTACTACC
Organism: Pinus tabuliformis; assembly: GCA_031772625.1. NCBI lineage: Eukaryota > Viridiplantae > Streptophyta > Pinopsida > Pinales > Pinaceae > Pinus > Pinus tabuliformis. The sequence continues at coordinate 1,257,482,974 of CM062804.1, forward strand.
ATATGACCCTTTAGTTTTTTCCTCCTTCTCATGGTTGATCTGAAGTGGTCCCTATCACTGCAATTTTGAAAAACTCTGAAGTATTATTGCATTAACATCTTCTTGTTTCTCTTGTGCCTGCATGATTTTTCCATTGTCTGCTTTGAAACTCCTTATCCCCTCCTTCAAGCTTCTCAGTGTATTTTCCAAGTCAAAAGAGTGCTCAACGCCATGTTTCTCATCTGATTCATAGGGAGATTATTTATAGTCTACCATCTTGCTATCCATTTGATCTCTTTTTTGCAAGGCATACTATGTCAACTAAACCAAATCACCATAAATCAACATACCTTAGCATAGATCAGGGAGGATATCTCATCTGCAATATCATCAAATCAACGTGATGCATGTATAACATAATCACAACAGAATATTAAATATAACACGTAGGAATGTAACCATATATCCATCATTCTAGCTAGGGTCTAATCATCAATGCATGAAAATATCAACTACACATACCATGACTACATGCATGACAACAACAACCATGACACCACTGTATACATGACCACATGCAAACACTAACATGCATAAGCAATGTATAATCGACCACATGCACACATGACGCATATAATCAAGCATAAGCGAGCAATACTTGAAACCAAACTTACAAGAATGATACATGCAACCAAGCATGCAAGAATGTACCCAACATACAAGAATGTAATCAAAGCCTACAAAATGATAAATGTAAGCGACGAATAACAACATGTAACTAGTCATACACGCATGACAACATGCTTCACACAATGACATCCTCATTCCCGTGGTGACATCATTATGACGACGACCAAAACCATGCATATGCAACAAGTATTCAAGGATGACTGACACATGTACAACCGACATAAATGCATGACAAACGCCTTCACCCAAGGAGAGCGCAACCACACTCTCATACCACTCTGTAAAAACCCCTCGTCCCACATCTACCCAAGTAACCGACCAAATGGGGTAGACATGCGACAAAAGAGGCCACTATAAGGGATTCAACCTACTTGGTGACCTTAAGGAAATGGAATCGACGGAACACATCAACTAGACATTACACAACAACAACAACCACCCCAGAAGACATGTCAACCACTCAAACATCTTATCCTTGGGTCCCAATGAAGTTTTATGCATCTTAATATCTAGTCGCTCTCATGTTATAGGCATGCCAGTGTCTAGAAACCTCTAGTCATTCTCACAGACCTGTGTGCTAGCATCCAAGGACTTTTCCCAACAAACTTGTGCCAACGTCCATGGAATTCAAGGCACTTTTTTAGTCCAGAATTCAGACCACTGCCCAAAACTTGTTACAACTTCTAGAATCCATTAAAGACACGATGACAAGACTAAAAAATCAAAAATAAACCTTAGGACTAGGCCCAAGCATCCCCAACTGGGACTGACTTTTTTTCAAACACTTGGCATCAATGCAACCTACAGGTCTAGGATACAAGACAGAGCATGAATGATTGAAAGCACTTATGAAACATAACAATAAGGATCACCACCTTCTCCATTGAACTGTTATAACATCAATTAGGTCTTGCATCCATCAATTTAACAATTACAAGTAAATACATGAAATAACCATGACATGAACTAGTCATATAACCATGCTTATAACCAGCATTAAAGCATGTAAATATCAGAGATATGACAGCCATCAAATCGACATATAAACAAGTGCAAAAGTAAAAGAACTTAGCTTTCATTAATCATAGGCAAATCTGACCAGGTTCAGGACTTCCACATACCACTCGACCATAGACATGGCTGAACCAAATCTTTCTTTCAGCCAGTCACCCCCATGCCATATTCCAAGCATGAATGTGGGATCTCATAGAACAACCAATCCAAAAAAAACCAAGGGAATCCAAATGTTATAACCCATCCACACTCATCAGACCATGATCACACCAAAACCAGTGCTCTGATCATAACCGAACCGAACTTGGAATGCCATCAACAATCCATCAGTATCCTTGAGGAATTTTCTGTTTCCTTGTCTCTCTGGCTTCACCGCAATCCAATCCCAAATCACTAGGCCCTGAACTGAGAGAAACCTCTTAGGCTTTACCGCAATCCAAATCCAGATTACTAGGCCCTAAACAAAGACTTCTCCCTTAGGCTTTACGTGTATCCCGCCAAAATCGGTCAAGGGATTCCTGGGCCTTTGGGAATGAACCTTGAAACCACCTCCGCCCTAGATTTTGAAATCCATCCTGAAAACTAAAGCTCAAAACTGAAAAAACATCCCACACCATGGAATCCATAAAAAGGCAAGGATAGGCTGAAAATCACTGTCGTAACCCAGCAAAACCATGCCACCGACAACAAGAGAACCATACACCAACATGCAAATCCATGCATGTCCAAACCAGCTAGGAAATCACACATGAAATATGTTACCTGCAAGTATTCCTACTGAATTTTCCTAATCATGCTCTTCTTCCTTGATCCTTGCTTTCCTTCCTTTCCCTTTGCTTGCTTTTCCTTCCTTTATCCAAAGCTAGAGTGCTCCAAGAAAACTGTAAGTGACCAAGAGAGAGAGAGAGATAATAATGAGAGAGCTCCAAAATTGAACTAAAAAATGGTTACCAACTGATCCTCAAAATCCTTTTTATGAATGAGGCCTCTAATTTCTTCATTTTCCATTATTTTGCTTCAATTTCCTCCTCACATGCAACCTGTGACCTTTCACCTTACTTTTCTCCCAATTTCCTTTATTTTCATAAATAAATGTGTCAAAATGCCTTTTTTCCTTTTAATTCCTTAGCCTTTGCCAATTTTTCTTAGCCAAAATCACATCCAATGATGTCCACTTGAATATCTTTGCCCAACATTTAGCTTGGAATAAGTGTCCATTAACTGTTGTCTTATTTTGCCTTTATTAACTTTTATTACATAAACTTTTCATCAGGAATGTTACAAAGGGAAGAGGAAAGAGATATCAAATCATTATTTTCGAACCCACTACTATGGTAGCCACCACCAAGCTCCAAAAGGCAGAACCTGAGGATCCAGAGGAGTGGGAGAACCTCTTCCACTCACATATATGGGTAAAGGGTTTGTTGTTGCAATTCATCGTTGATAGCGGGAGCTAGAAGAATCTGATCTCAGTCAAGGTTGTTGAGAGAATGAATCTTCCAACAATGTTGTAACCACATCTATACACCATCGGGTGGCTCCACTAAGGGTGAGATATCTGTGTCAGTGAGAAGTGTCACTTGCCTTATAGCATTAAGAAATTTGCAGAGGAGGTATTGTGTGATGTTGCCCCTCTAGAAGTATGTGATTTTTTATTAGGTAGGCCATACCTATGGAAGCGTAATGTTGTATACAAATCTATACCTCGTTTTGTTATTATTACTTTGGGTCAATAATTGGACAAGATACCAAAGGTATTGTCACCTACCGCCTTTTATTTGATCTCTGCTAAACAATGCAATAAGATCATTTCCCAGCCCAAGAATTTTTTATTCCTTATGATTCACCCTCAAAGCAAGAGGAATATTGCGGCCACATTCACAGCCTCAAGACAGGGATCCTTCGCATGAAGGTGGTGGAGGCATATAGGGACATATTCATCTTACTAATAGGGGTACCCTTATCATGTGAGATCAAGCACTCCATTGGTCTGACTACGAGTGCTTCTCTACCCAATGATTAAATCTATCAACACTATGTTTTAGAGAATGACGAAATCAAGAGGTAGATTCAAGGGCTATTGCGGAAAGGGCGGATTAGGCCAAGTTCATCACCCTATGGGAGCCCGATCATGTTGGTACAGAAGAAGGACAGAATCTGGAGGATTCGTTTTGACTATTAGGCGTTGAATAAGATCACTGTTTCTAATAGGTATCCAATCACACATATTAACAACCTTCTAGACAAGATCAACGGGGCAAAATATTTTAGAAAGATTGAATTGAAGTCTAGTTATCACCAAGTACCAAATGAACCCTCTAATGTGTGTAATACTGCCTTCAAATCTGAGGGCCTTTTCAAATGCTTGTTCATGCCTTTCGGGTTGACGAATGCTCCCTCAAACTTCATGTGGTTGATGGACGACATATTTTAGCCCTTCACCAACTCGTTCGTGGTAGTGTATATGTATGAAATCCTAATATTCAGCCAGAGTTGGGAATTGCACATACACCATATTTGACAGGTCCTCCAAACCCTGCGACAACACAAATTGTGTTAATTTGGATAAATTCACTTTTGGTATGACCCAGGTTCAATATCTAGGGTACATCATTGATGAGCAAGGTGTGCATATAGACCTAGCCAAGATACAAGTTATTCAGGATTGGCCAACCCCAACCACTCTAACAGATCTCTATAACCTTCTGGGTCTTGCCAATTTCGATTGGAAGTTCATGTTGGGATTCTCTCATATCACTTGGCCTTTGAGTCAAGTCACCGAGGAAGAAAAAAAAGAAAGGTTCTTTTGGTCTAAATCCCAACAAAAGGTGTTTTCCAAGTTGAAGCATCGCCTCTCCTTTGCACTAGTGCTCACATTACCTGACCTACAACAGCCATTTAAAATTGAGACCAGTGCCTCCGACTATGGTTTTGGTGCAGTTCTTAACCAACATGTGCAACCAATGGCATACCACAATAAGACACTTTTAGATACATTCTGAAAGTATTCCACCTATGACAAAGAGATGTATTCCATTATGCAAGTCTTCTGACAATGAAAGCATTACATTCTAGGGAAGGAAACTGTCATCCACATAGACCAGCAACCCATGCATTCCATACAAACAAAAGGAATGTTACAGTATGATCACCATTAGAAATGTTCCACATATATGCAACAATTCCATTTGAATATTAAGTAAAATAAGGGAAAAACCAATAATGTTGTAGACTACCTCAATCGAACGCTAGTTATGGCACTGACCACTGTGCTCGACTCTTGTGGGCAGAAGACTTTGGGATGGCTGGATATTTACGTGAGTGATATAGAATTAGGCACTGCATACTAGATGCTCCTAGAAGGTAAGAAAGTTCCAGACTTTCACCTCCAGGATGCATTGTTATGCCACCTGGGACACCTATGTGTTCCTTCAAGCGAGCATGCCAAGATGATTTGGGAAGCACACTACAATTAGGTCGATGGACATTTTGGTGTAGAAAAGATAGTGGCAATGCTACATAAGTGACTTTATTGGTCGAACCTTCGACATGATGTTGGGAAATACATCATATCCTACACTTCCTACGCCATTTCCAAACCTACAATTAAGAAGAAAGGCTTGTATCCTCCTCTGCCTACTCCTAGCCGGCCTTGTGAATCCATCTACATGGATTACATGTCAGGCCTTCATCTACCAAGCATGGAAATTATTGTATTTTCATGGTCATCGACAGATTCTCTAAGATGGCCATTTTGGCAACCTGCAAGAAGAGGATCACAGCATAATCCATTGCTAAACTCATTTTTGAATGAGTATGTGTACACTTTGGAATAACATAGTCCATTATCTCATATTGGGAGAATAGGTTCCTAAGTACGTTCTGGTCAAAATTCTATTCATTGTTGGATACCAAGCTCACAAAGTCCACGACCTTCCACCCCCAAACTGATGGCCAGACAGAGGTCATCAATATGATGATTGTGCACATCATGTGCATTCATAACTCAAAGCATTCATGCACATGAGATGAAATCCTTCCCTACGTTCAACATAACTACAACATAGCTCTCCATAGCTCAACTGGCCACATCCCCTTTAAGGTGGGATTGGGATTCCAGCTATTATGTCCCATTAATATTTCCATAACACTTGTAGCTACCTAGGTAGATTCATCTCATGTCTAGTCCAAAGCTAACAGAGCTACTAGCTTCATTGAACGCATTTAGCACATCTGCCAACAAGTCCTTGACATATTGGATAGAGAAAATGCTAAGTACAAATAGCATCATGATCAACATTGGGTGCCACACAAGTTCCAGGTGTGTGACAAAGTTTGGTTACATTTGTAGAAGGAGCGCCTCGTTGGGGCCCACAACAAGCATCGGTCGCTCCGATATGGGCCTTACACCATCAATAAGGTTGTCAGAGATGATTCTTTCCACCTCCATCCCATAAAAAAATTCCTTTCTAAACCATTAAACATGTTATCATCATATGCATAGGGAAGAGGTGATGGTTGCGTTGTAGCGGCTACAATCACCCTCCAAAAATTCTCCTATTCTTCGATTTTGGAGCCTTCCTTCTTATCCAAAGGAGCTCATCTTGTCCTAATCTACGTATTCATGCTTCGACTGAGACTTATATTTTTCATTTGTTCTTGTGCTTTCTTGTTTTCACACTTAACTTGTCTTTCTAAGTCACAAGTTGATCTCCCAACTTGGTCTCACAACAGTTCTAGGCTTGCCTACAAAAATTGCACAATCCTTGAGGGAAAGCAGCATTGATGATAGGAATTGCGTAGTTGTGACTGACAGTCATCCTTAAGTTCAAAAACTACGCATTCATGGAAGACATCCCAGAAACTGTGCAACCCTCACTAAGTTCAGAAACTGCGTAGTGCACACTGAGCCGGAAAGTTTCCTAGTTCCCCAAAACTATGTTGTCTTTCCTAGCAATGTGCATGGCAAGTTTCCCCCCAGAAAATAAATAAAACTAAAGGGAAAAAAACATCCCTAGGAAGTACGGATCTATTATTAGTTTCCCGAAGATGGCACATTACTATTTTTAGAAGTTTTTCCAAGTGTCGCCTTTGTCCTTGATCTCAGGCATGCGCGTCATAAAACCTCATTTTCAAAAATCTAGTTAATTGGCACCTATAGATCTCATTTGAGCATTCGATCTTAGAGCTAGGAATCTTTGGTCGGTTTATCGTCACTTTTATGGGTGATTTTTTCTTTTATCACTTTTTGTCGACTTTTCTGCCGCTTTTTATCATTTCGCTTCTGTGAGTGTTGTTTATCTTATTTCTATTCATGGTTTCTTGTGTTTCAACTTATTTTAGCTTGTAGAGTGTTGTTTCAATTTATCGGTTGCTTTTCATAGATGTCGCATTGGTTTTCCTGTCTTTTCACTAATGGTCGTCGTTGCAGTGACTCTCTTGACATACTTGATTTTCCTTCTGTTTGATCTGTTTTTGCACTTGATCCACATTGATTCATTCACAATTAGTCAGTTTTTCACTCAAGCTCACATCATCATTCACTTTTTCTCATTTTTAACACTTCCATCGGGAAGATCTGTACTTCCCTTAGGCGGATTTTTCCTCGCCCAGTTGGGCACTGCACAAGCCACATACTTGGCCTCTGGAACTATGCAGTGTGCAGTATAGGTTGGCTCCAACTACACATTGCTCAGTTTCTAGGGTCAGCCTATCACCTTGGCCACTGAGACTGTGCAATGTGTAGTCCCTCCCAGTCTCTACCCAAGATGGGACTGTGCATTGCACAATCTCAAGCCACAAGGTTAATCCCTAGCTGCTGGGACTGCACAGTTCCCATAAGCAACCAGTCCCTCCTTCCAATTAAAATTGCGTAAACCTTCCCATATTATGCTAGGTTTGTTTCTTAATTATGCCTTGAAAGTCAATTTATTGAAGCTAATGTTTGATTGCCATGACTGTCGTTTTTGTCCCACGGGTACCACACTTGTTGAGCATTTCTCTCTAGCAGTAATTGTGACCATGGCACCAAAGAGAGTTTCTTCAAGAGATACCACTGAAATAAGTACTGGGGAAGAAGTTGAGCAAGCTCTAGTTAACTTACCAATATATGTGGACACTCAACTGTTTATAGAAAAGGAGTCAACACTAACATGGCAACAAGTCTAGTAGTCATAGTTGAAGGAATCAATCTAGTATAAGATTAAGGAATGAGAAAGGTTGTTGACAAAATAAAGGGAGAACAAAGATATACAGTGAAAGCGGATTTAATCCTTATGCAAGCATATTTGATAGAGGAAGCAAAGGAAACAAAGAGCAGAGTAGAGGAAGAGAGAAAAGAAGAGCTTCCAGGAAGCATAGCTAAGGGCGCAGAAAGAAAAACAAGAACTGAGGGAAGAACAGGAACAAAGGAGGAAAGAACAAGAGGAGAAGCAAAAGCAAGAAGAATAAGAAAGGTAAGGTGCAACGTCAATTCAAGTTGAAGAGTAAGGATAAACCAACCAGCAACAGTGGGGAGAGCGAACAAATGTCGGATCTGGAGATTTCTCAACAAATTGAAGACTTGATTGAATTTGCGGACATGGAGTTGGAACCAGAACTACAGGATGAATATGTTGACCAGATGCCCAATGCACAACATGTCATTCTTCAATCTCGACCACCTTTAGCTGCAGAGTAAGCCCTGAGTGACGAAGGGGACATAGTTCCTCTTGATGATGATCCGGTAATGTATGTGTACAATTTGTCATATAATGAACTTCAGAAGAGGATTGTACAAGTGCATAGAGAGAATTTTCTGGATGGTCATGCATCACTTCCATTCATTAGATAAAGGGTGATAGTGACAGACACTAGCAAGAATCCAAATTCCATTTCCGAAGACAACTTGTCCTTCGCAGGTGTGACAAGATAAAAAACTCAATATTTGATGACTGGGAGTAAGAAATTTGTACAAAATCTACCGGCTGCCCGGAAAGAGATAGAACAACTCTGCGTAGTAGCACAGGATTCAGTTCTACACAGATCTACTTGGGGAAAATGAGAGCAGCAATACTTGGTGAAGTATCAACACTTAGAGAGACCATGTGAGACCTCTATGAGGAGCTCATGACTATACATAAGGCAATTGTCTGCTTTCATACCTCACAAGACCAGAGTGAGGAATTTGGCAAGACTCTTAGGAATGTGAAAACTGCCATCACTGTTGTGCAAGAATGGATAATGCGATACAAAGCAACATTTCTTACTTTAATAAATAATATGAGGCCGTAGGAAAATCTGAAGAAATAAAGAGTTTGAACGTTAATTAATAACATCAAATAGCTCTCTTTGTTCATTGGAAACATTCAGGCCTCATATGTACAGTTGTAAAATTATTTAAATTTCATGGTGAGAACCCACAAGATCCCATCATCCATCTCACACACAGAAGATAAACGCAAACACCAAGTCAGGAAGGATATTGAAGAGTACTTGGAGCAGCTGAGACAGATTGCCACCAAGGAGGATTTAGAGCTAAACAGACAAAACATGCAGAACTACATCGGTGGTCCCATCCAGATCAGAGCCATGTTGCTCCTATTCAAAAAATAAGTTAAGACTAGACTCAAATCATTGTACCCGGATGCTATGGAAGCTAGAGCCTGCTTCCAGCCTGACACCATCATGCTATTTGGGGATGTCATCATACAGTGCCAAACTTGGCATCAATACGTGATCGACAAGCATCAAGTAGAAGTTGTCGAGCTAGAGTGTTCCCAAACTCAAGCATCATAGTGTTTTGTCTTGTTAGGCTGTCAAGTTGTCTCTACACTATTTTTTCCTATATGGGTATGAGTGTAAATAGTAATATTATTTGTTTTTTTGTTGTAAATGAAATTCCAAGTGTCAATATTGGAATATGAATATTCGTGCTATAATGTAATGAGTCGTTTTGTAAAGAAGTTGAAGAGACATGAGGGTAGTCTAAAGGTCACAAAGGGGAGTTGAAGAGTCGCCCACTCTTGTTATAAATAGAACCTCATAACTCATGTAACAGGCTTTTGGGAGCAAACATTTTGGCTAGACTTAGGCTTAGAAAAAGCTTGGGAGTATTATGAAGAGCCTTGACTTCTCTGTAGCATAGAGCGAGTATACTTCTTTGGAGGAGCAGGTGTTCTTAACTGTAATGTTCCATTATTGGGGTTAGTGGTCATCAATGGTATATTATGTATTAATGGAACTTCCACTTATAATAATAAAATTAGAGCCAACATGATTTCATGCATATGTTGTGAATATAGTAGGACTATTCTTGTTGTATTTTTATTGTATGTTATTTAACTTATGCATATGCTTATGAAATATTTCATTTTCATTTGTACTAATATTGTTGAATGTGTGTTGTTCTATTAACTCATCACTTTAACTTGTGGACTATTCCGCATCTTAGCTTGTGATGTCATTTTGCTCATGTGTTCTTTTCAAGTTGCGTACTATTACACGCTTCCAAGGGGCACACTTCCTTCTCCCTTCATGTGTTGGAACCTTCATGTATCACACTTGACTCTTCGTAGGGTCACACACTTACTCTCACCCAAATTTATCATCTTTCCCTCTATGTGTTTCTGTAGTCATGGCAATTCATTACCACTCACTATTGGAACTCCTACTCCAAACGGTGTGAGGTGTAGTTGGGAATTCATATCGAGGAGATCCCCTTAATGTTGCTGGGTCCAATAACGTCAACATTTTTGGTGCTAGAAGGAGGGGCTAGATGACAACATGAGCCTTTGAAGTTTGTTTTGAATTTATGCACTCATTTAATGACTTCTTAGTAAATCATAATCCAGACATGTTTTCTATACACGCAAATCTGAAAGTGTCGGCGAGAATAATTAATGACTTGTCCAATCTGAAATTTAATGGCGAGGTTGAAACAAGCTTATTTGATCACACCACGCAGTTTCTTTATTTGTGTTAGGATATTTCGACACATAGGAAATAGTTAAGTATAACTTGGTCTAGTGTAGATTTAGGTAAAGTGTGTTTCTTTGCTATGTACATTTGTAACTTACAATCCGATGGTCAAGATATGTTCTAGACATGAAGTGATCTGGAGGTTCATTCTTTCCTTGGTATTACCATCACTTGATCCGTGGCTTAATACCCGATTGGTCCATGATCTCTATTTAAAGAGCATGGAGGGTCATTTGTAGGGTGATCGTTCATGAGAGAATCTTATGTAAATTTTCTTTCTTTTATTAATAAATTTCCTGAAGTGGCCGCGTTGGCTCAGGCCATGGACTGTTTTCTTCTTTGAGGGTTTTAACCACGTCAAGAATACTGGTGTATTGATTTTTGATCTATTTGTGAGCGGTGTCCTTTGGTGTTCTATCTGAGGAACTTACCCTATAAATTCCTACATGGTACCAGAGCTATTTGAGGGCTGCATCCGTTGGTGATCCAAATCCAAAGTCAATACCACTACATCTGATTATCGTTTCCTAGATCCACTATTTCTGACTGGTTTCGGGCTGAGAGGACTACTCTATTGTGTTAGGAGCATCTGTTCCAGTGAGGAACCCCTTTCGTTTCACGTGAAAAGGTTTTCGGTAAACCTATCTATGTCATTTTTAAGATCTGGAGGTACACAATTTTGTTTGCAGTTCTAGTTATTCATCTCTCTGTTTATTTCGGTTTATTTATCTCTCTGTTTTTTATTACCAGATCTATACTTTTCATTTCAGCGTATGCTCTTTGCCCTGCGACTTTGTGTGATCTGGGAAAATCAAAAACAGAAAGGAAGGATTTTTCTCATGCGTATGCTCTTTTCTGCCTCGCCTTAGTGGGATCTCGGAAAATTAGAAACATTGAGGAAAATATTTACTTTCCAACGAAAGCTAACTTGAATCCATAAGGTTTGGTTTTTCTTGCATGTTCGTGTTGGTTTGTGTGGTTTTTTGTTTTGTAGGCAAAAATATATTTTTCAAGTAAGCACACACCCCAAAGCTTTAGTGACCAAAAAAAAAAAAAACTCGTTCCTCTTTTCCAAAAATTGCTAACCTTTTAAACTAGCTCACTTGGTCCAAAGTTACTTTATGAGAATAGAGGCCTTGGGTTCAAGTCTTTCTTTTTGTTGAGTTACTTTTTCAAAAATCACATGTAACTTATGTTTTAAAGTTACTTTATGTAAAAGTGTTCTCACCCATTATAAAAAGTGAGTCACTTATAATTCTAAAGTCTCTTTATCTTTTATTTAAGTTACAATTTAGTGACTAGCTCATAAGTACCATTGTAAAAGTGACTTTCACTTATTTATAAAAGTGGGTCACACAAAATCTTTTTTAAAGTGAGCTATTTAGATTAAGTTTGGAAGGGTAGGGGGGGGGGGTTGAGGGGGGCGAGCGGGGGGTTTAAATATAACATTATCAATCACTTCTACACATTCACGTACTTCATCAGCATCTTCACCAACTTTTCTTGAAAAAGCCATAACTTCTTCATCCGAAAGCCATTTTCAGAGCCATTTTTTTTAATCGGCTTTTTCGAGCTCTTTCCATTGGAACACTTAGTATTAGCATCTATAGCTTCAGTTTCTGTTAAAATGGAAAGTCCATGCCAAGTTATTCTTAACAACACCAACTACTTCCAATGGTAGTCCTACATTGTGGATTTACTTAGAAGTAAAGGTCTTTATAGAATAACCTCAAGCCAAGAAACTAAACTTAAAGATGAAGATAAGGCAGCCAAATGGGAAAATAGGCAAGATCAAGCACATGGGTTGATAGGGATGTCTATTTCTCCAGACCTTAGATTCCATATCATAGAACTTGATACCCCTAATGAAGCAATGAAACAACTTACTAAGGTTTTTGGAATTAAAAATGAAATTAGAGCCCATCAACTCGAAAATGATTTGCTTACATTGGACCCCAATAATTTTTCTTCCATTGAAGATTTTTTGTCCGAGTTCAAGATCCTTAGACTTCTCTTGGAAGGTGTTAAGGTTAAGAAAGAAGATGGTAGCCTTATCTATTCCATTCTTACTAAGTTGGGACCAGCCTATTTGGTGTTTGTTTCCACATTCCATTCTACTAGAGAAGAATTTATTTCTCAAGGACAATACTACAAGTCCCCCCCTTTTGATGCCTTTTGTGATTCTTTAAGAAGAGAACAAGAAAAACTCGTACATATTGGTCTTCTTAATCTTGGAAACTCTTTTAAGAAAACCTTAGCCCCTCAGCAACAACCAAATTCAAAGAATCCTAAGAAGCATTATCCTAAAAAGAATGATCCTAAACCAAACAAGGGTCCTAAGCAATTTCAATCTCAAAATAAAAAATCGATTCAACAAAATGATAAGGCAAATAAAAACAAAGGGAAGAATACTGATAGACATTGCAACTTTTGTAATCGAGATGGACACTTAGAATCCAAATTCTTTAAGAAGATGGAAGCCTTGGAAGCAACAATGAAGAAGCATAACATCCATTTGGAGCATTCTTCAACTTCAACTTCATCTTTAGGAATAGCACTTTCTTCATGTGGTTGTCAAGCATCTCGGTCTAGTTATGCACTAAATGTATCTTCTTCTTATCATTCTCATGAGTGACTCATTGATTCTGGAGCTTCTTATCACATGGCCAAAAACAAAGCCATGTTTTCTTCTTTAAATGGTTGTAACACCAAAAATATATATGTTGGTGATGATAGATATCTTAGTGTTGTAGGGACTGGAACTATTCATCTAGACAATGGTCAATTTAATGATGTATTATGTGTTCTAACCTTATCCTGAAACCTTCTATCTGTATATCAGATAACTCATTTAGGTGAAGGTAAAATCGTTGATTTCTCACCTCATGATATTGTAATTAAGGACCTAAGAGATCCTAGACAGATTTTAGCTACTACCATTGTTGATGATTCTACAAGGTTGTATAAGTTTAACAACTTTGGGTCATCAACTCTTCCCTTGGTATTTGTTGCTCACAATGATGAAGTGAGCAAACTTTGGCATGAGCGATTTGGTCACTTAAACTATTGCTCCCTTCAAAATTTATGTAAAGAAAATATGGTGACAGGTCTTCCTATGGTATCTTGCAGAGATGGTGTTTGTTCCGGATGTGTACTCAGAAAACAACATCGGGATAGTTTTGAAAAATGTTCCTCTTGGCACGCCTCAACCCCTTTACAACTTGTGCATAGTGATTTATGTGGTCCACTTCCAGTTGTTTCATTCTCTAGCTACAAGTATTTTTTAACTTTCATTGATGATTTCTCCAGACGCACTTGGGTATACTTCTTAAAACTCAAGAGTGAAGTATTTGACATGTTCTTGGCCTTTAAGGCCTTTGTTGAGAAACAATCTGGACATCAAATTCTTAAGCTAAGATCTTATAATGGCGGAGAATATGTTAACGAAAAATTTATCAACTTTTGCACTGAGCATGGAATTCAAATGCAACATATTGTTCCATATACTCCACAACAAAATGGTGTAGTTGAAAGGAAGAATTGCACCTTAAAGGAAATTGCTAATTGTATGTTTCAATCTAAAGGACTTAGTCTTAATTTTTGGGTAGAAGCAATTAACTGTGCAAATTACATAGTAAATTGCACTCCTACTAAGGTTTTAAAGAATATCAGTCCAGAAGAAGCATGGAGCTCAATTAAACAAGACGTATGTCACTTTCGTGTTTTTGGAAGTGAAGCATGGGCCCATATTCTAGATGAGAAACATAAAGCTTTAGAACATAAGAGTGAAAAATGTATTTTTGTTGGATATTCTGAAGATGTCAAAGGATATAGACTTATTCCACTTAAGTCCAAAAATGTTATCATTAGAAGAAATGTAAATTTTGCTGAAAATATATCGGCCTACGAGCCTAGTTCGGCGGATGTGCCACCTCTCTTTATCCCTTCTACTTCTAAAAATATTTCTTCTTCAGATGATGACAGTGAGGATGACAATCCTCCCACACCTTCTCAAGATTTTCCTTCATCTCCCCATCTTCCAAAATGGGTTTGTGCTACTCGGGATGCAGCAGGTGCTCTTGCAGGTGATCCTCCAGATCAGCGACGTACATGTTCTCAGTTCAATAGATCCTCTTCTTTACTGGCTCAAGCTTCAGCGAATTATGATCCTAAAACCTTTACAGAAGCTTCAGGCCATCCAGATTGGACCCAGCTATGAATGAAGAATCATTAATTATTGGAAAATGATACATGGGATCTTGTTCCTCTTCAAAAGGGACAAAAACTTGTTAGATGTAAATGGGTTTACAGAACCAAGTACGGACCAGATGGAAAAGTTGATAAACATAAAGCTCGTCTTATTGCTAAGGGTTTTTCGCAAGTTGAAGGCATTGACTATACTAAAACCTTCTCCCCTGTTTCCAAAATGAACTCTATCCGCCTTGTTCTTTCCCTTGCTGCCTCTTTCAAATGGGAAGTCCATTAGATGGACGTTAAATCTGCCTTTTTGCATGGGGACTTGCATGATGAAATCTATATGGAACAACCTCCTGGATTTATACAAACAGACTCCATCCTTGTATGTCAGCTTAAGAAATCCCTTTATGGTCTCAAGCAAGCCCCTCGGGCTTGGTATGCCAAAATGGATAGCTTTATTTTAGATGCTGGCTTTTCTAGGTGTCATTCTGACAATACTGTCTACACCAATAAAGTGGGTAAGTCTCTTATCATTATTGTTCTTTATGTTGATGATCTTATCCTTACTGATAGTGATCCCAACCTTATAAACCATGTGAAGTGTAGCCTTAAAAATCAGTTTGAAATGATAGACTTAGAACACTTGCATTACTTTCTCGGTCTTCAAGTCTTGCAATCCAAGGAAGGTATTTCCCTTTCCCAATCCAAGTATGCCTTTGATCTGCTACGCCACTTTCACATGGAAGACTGTAAGCCAACCCCTTCTCCCTTTCAATCTGGAGCCAAAATTTCAGTCACTTCTACTTCCCCTAAAGTTGATGCTACCTTATACCGTCAACGTGTAGGAAAACTTTTGTATCTGACCCATACCTGTCCTGACCTTTCCTTTGTTGTTGGCCTTATTTCTTGGTTTATGGAAAACCCACATGAAAGTCATTGGAAAGTAGCTAAAATAATAATTTGTTATGTTCAAGGTACAGTTCAGTTTGAGATTCATTACATTGCAGAAGCATCTCCTCTATTGGTTGGTTTCACTGATTCTGATTGGGCTGGTGACCCTGATGATCGGAAGTCTACTGCAGGTTATGTCTTCACTCTTGGTTCTAGACCTATTACATGGGCTTGCAATAAACAAAGTGCCATTTCTCTTTCTTCAGCAGAAGAAAAGTATCGTGGTGTCGTAGAAGCTAGTAAGGAAGCCATGTGGCTTCGTCAGATCCTATCAAAGTTTGGCTTTCAGCAGTAACATCCAACTACACTTTGGTGTGATAAACAAAGTGCCATTCAACTATGCAAAGATTCAGTCAAACATCAGCGCAGCAAACACATTGAACTACACATGCACTTCATCAGAAAGCTAATTCATGACCATGTTCTTGAAGTGTAATATTGTTCAACCGATGATCAAGTTGCAGACATCTTTACAAAGGCTCTCACAGAGGCGAAGTTTACTAAAATTCGATTTATGTTTGGAGTTCAGCAACTTGTCACTAAGGGGAGATAGGCTCTAATGCCTCCTTCCTTCTCCTATTGTGTCATATTTGTGCATCCTTAAATCCTATCCCAAGTTGTTCTTAAAGGGGGATGTTAGGATATTCCGACACATAGGAAATAGTTAAGGATAACTTGGTCTAGTGTAGAGTTAGGTAAAGTGTGTTTCGTTACTATGTACATTTGTAACCTACAATATGACGGTAACAATATGTTATAGACATGAAGTGATACGATGGTTCATTCTATCCTCAGTATTACCGACACTTGATCCATGGCTTAACACTCGATTAGTCCATGATCTCTATTTAAAGAGCATGGAGGGTCATTTGTAGGGTGATCGTTCATGAGAGAAGCTTATGTAAATTTTCTTTCTTTTATTAATAAATTGCCTGAAGTGGCTGCGTTGGCTCAAGTCTTGGACTGTTTCCCTCTTTGAGGGTGCTAACCACGTCAAGAATACTAGTGTATTGATTTGTGATCTGTTTGTGAGCGATGTCCTTTGGTGTTCTATCTGAGGAACTTACTCTGTAAATTCCTACAATTTCTACACAAAGCACAACATCCACAGTGAGGATGTTGGATGTAGTATTTTCATTCTAATATTCGAAGGGTGCATGCAAGAATGGTGTAACAAATTTTCTAATGTCTCCATTCACTCTTTCAAATATCTTTTCATAGAGTCGTGTCATGCTTTCGATATCTATGATCGTAAATATCTTAATAAGAAAATTTTAAAATTGCAAAAAATCACCTGATGAATCCGTTCAGGATTTTCATGATCGTTTTACCCATTACTTCTTTGAATTTTTTGAAGATGAAGTTGATTTGTCTTTCTTGGTAGACGGGTTTCTATATCTTGTTCACATTTCAGAAAATCCACATGAGTTAGAATATTTTGAACCTCTCCCAACATACCTCAGTTTTAGAGCTTCTAAGTGTGAGACGGAAAATGTTGATGTTCCAAGTGACCCTTCATCCATTTCTCATCAAATAGCTGTAGTTCTGCAGGTTGAGGTGGCCAAAGTTGAGAATTCGCCTGTTGATCTACCACCATCTAATCCTACCCCACTTACTCATAATTGCAGTGCATATTTGTATTGTGACTCTGATAGTTGTGATGGAGTGCTATCTCCTCATCCTCCATCCTATGGTCCTTCTGATCCTTTGAATTTTGATGTGTTGCCTTTACTTTTTTCAAACTTCTCATGTGATGTTCATGAGGATTAGGTTCTTGATGGAGTTGGTGTTGAACATCCAACCTGCGATATCATTTTTAATGAGAATGTGTGGGATTCTGAACAAGAATATGCTGTGAAGGATGACCCCCTTCTGTTCGCACATATTCTACATTATCTTGACATTTTCCAAGAGTCTGTCACTTTTGTTCAATCTTGTGAAAATTCGGTTTCAAACGTTACTACTTTCGATCATTCACAGAACATGTGGAATGCCAATTTTTCATTTGAATGTGCAGAGGACAATTTTTTTCTACCCAATCCTCCTAATATATCATCTTATTTTTCTGGGAACATAGAGGGTGAAATTTCACATTCTCCATTATCCCATATTTATGTTTTTTCAGATCATGAGGATGCCTCCATTTGTGATCTTGAACTTTCTGATCGTGGTTGTCATGATCTTTTCATTGATTCATTTGATAACGATTATTGTTCTTCCACTGTTTATATTTCCAAGCCACCGCTCTTCGATGATCTATCTTCTGATGAATTGGAACCTCCCAAAGTTGTCAAGGGACTTCAATCCTAGCTGATGGTTATGTGAGGTTCTCATATCCTTGAGGTCAGTTCCACTTCCACTTAGAAATGTGTTGAATATTTCCAGGCTCCTCATCACTATGTTGTACTACACGTTGAAAATCAATATATCTTACAATCTTCGCATCCTCCATCTATATCACACAAACCTATTGCTCATTCATTAGAGGATTCATATGTAGCAAGCATTATTGCAAAGAATAAATTTCCTTCTTTCTTCATGCTTGCTCGTTTTTCAAGTTCAAAAGTTTGTGCCTTCTTGTCTTTGACTTGCAATGTGTTTGAACACCATGGTACATCTGCAGAGTGCCTTTCATGCACTTTTCATTTTTACTTTTCTACGGGTTCATTCAAAATTCGAACATTTTGGTTTGTATTGGCTTATATTTCTTATTTGTTGGTATGCTTGCATATCTTTCTTGAGATGCATTCCCTAGCCTACATAGGCTAGACAATGCATCGATGGTTGCATTGGAAGTATCACTTTACGTAAGTGTGGCCTATGCTCTATTTAGGTTAGGAAAAGGAGTAGTTTTTTTATTTTCTTGTTTGTTTCCTTTATTTTCTTTCATTCGCCTCTACCTCACTTCTTTCCTTTAGTTTGTTTTATTTCCATCTATAGCTTAGTTTTCACATGAAACTGTGTATGGCTTCTTAGCCAAGTAGGGTGAAGTCCAAGAGGAAGTTGTACTGCTACAACACTTGGTTATTTGTTTATTCCCTCTCTTTATGTGAATATTGTAGTTCTTCTAGTCGATGATACCCTGATGGAAAATACGTTCATTTTAGAGAGAGAGTCATGGTGAAATCACGATACTTGCACTTTTAACTAGTACTTCCTACTCTAATTAATCTTTTGTTTTCGGTTAACCCTTGTCGACTAAGTCAGTAGAGTAAGGAGAGGGGAAAACCTTAACAAGTATGTCATAGGTATATATAAATATCCTTCTCTGAAGGGACAACCTCTTATGCTCTCAATAAATCAGATCCCTCTTCCGCCCTATGAAATAAGTGCCTATGCACAATTCTTTGAACAAATAAAAAATGAAAAAAATGAAAAATGAAATAAAGGGCGAAAGAAGAGAAAGGCTTCTTGCACAGAGAGGTGAAGCAAGTAACTTCATCAGGGTACTGTCCAAGCTCGCTAGTAGCAGAGAAATGCTTGTGTTTCTGAAGTGACTCCATCGGGGTACTGTCGAAGCCTGATGGGAGCAGAGCAACACTAGAGATAAAACTAAGACTCTGATAATATATTTTATTTGTGAATCTATATACTCGTCATCCCCAATCGAAATAAATCAGTTTGACTTGGCTTGTTATGTGTGTTGCCGATGAAGAGAATGGTAGGGACTAGATCTTTAACTCAAGCTAAGTGAAGAAGCTATGATGGTCAAAGAACTGAAAATTTATTTGCATGAGAAAAGGTCCATACAGAGAGCTGGAGTTCTACCAATGTGTCACCAATGTTGTACCGGCTACAACCACCCTCCAAAATTTTTCATATGCTTTGATTTTGGAGCCTTCCTTCTTATCCATAGGATCTCATCTTGCATTGATCCAAGTATTCATGCTTCAAATGAGACTTATGTTTTTCGTTTGTGCTCGTTCTTTCTTTTTTTCACACTTATCTTATCTTTCTAAGTCACAAGCTGATCTACCAACTTGGTTTCATAGAAGTTCTAGGCTTGCGTCCAAAAACTGCACAATCATTGAGGGAAAGCAGCATTGATGATAAGCATTGCATAGTCCTCACTAGCAGTCAACCTTGAGCTCAGAAACTGTGTAGTCATGGAAGGAATCCCACTGCTGAGCCCAAAAAATGCATAACCCTCACTAAGCTCTGAAACTGCGCAGTGCACACTGAGCCAGAAAGTTGCCCAGTTCTCGAGAACTACGTAGTCTTTCCCGACAGTGTGCATGGAAAGTTTCCCCATAGAAAGGAAAGAAAAATAAAGGGAAAAACATATCCCTAGGAAGTAGGGATCTATTATTAGTTTCTTGAAGATGGCACATTGTTATTTTTAGAAGTTTCCACCAAGTGTCACCTTTTCCTTGATCTCAGGCATGCTCATCATAAAATTTTATTTACTCAAATCTAGTTAATCGACACCCCTAGCATTCATTTGAGCATTCGATCTTGGACCTATAGCATTCCTGAAGAGATCAAGGAACCTTCGGTGGGGTCATCATCACTTTTCCGAGTGAGTTATGATTTTATCACCTTTTGCTACCTTTCGTGTCACTTTTTGTCATTTCACTTGTGTGAGTTTTTTTTTTCTTATTTCTCTTCATGGTTGTTGGATTTTCAACTTATTTTAGCTTGTAGGGGTTTTGTTTCAAGTTATCACTTGCCTTTCACAAATGTCACATCAGCTTTTCTATTTTTTCATTGATGGTCATTGTTGCAATGACTCTCCCCACATACTTGATATTCCTTCTATTTGACCAGTTTATGCACTGAATCAACATTGATTCATTCAAAATTAGTCAGCTTTTCACTCAATCTCACATCATCATTCACTTCTACTCATTTTTCACGCTTCCATCGGGCATATATGTATTTCCATTGGCCGGATTTTTCCTTGCCCAAATCGGCACTACGTAATATTTAGACTCAAGCCATAGGCTTGGCCTCTGGAACTGTGAAATGCACAGTATAGGTTGGCTCCAACTACACACTACGCAGTTCCTAGGGTCAACCTATCACCTTGGCCATTGAGACTGCGCAATGCATAGTCTCTCCCAGTCTTTGTCCAGGTTGGGATTGTGCATTATGCAGTCTCAACCCACAAGCTTCATCCCTGGATGTTGGGACTATGCAATGTGCAGTTCCCAGAGGCATCCAGTACCTCCTTCTAATAAAAATTATGCAATCCTTCCCATCATATGCCTGGTTTTCTGCTTGAATATGCCTTGAAAATTGATTTGTTGAAGCTAATGTTTGCTTGCCATGTGTGTCATTTTCTCCCATAGGTACCACACTTGTGAAGCACTTCTCTCCAATAGTCATTGTTACCATGGCACCAAAGAGAGTTTCTTAAAGAGAGACCACTAAAATAAGTACTAAGGAAGCAGTTGAGAAAGCACTAGTTAACTTGCCAATATATGCGGACACTCAATTGTTTATAGAAAAGGAGTCAACACCAACATGACAACAAGTCCAACAACAGTAGCAGGAGGCAACAATCCAGTACAATATTAGAGAAATAGAATGTTTGATGACATAATATAGGGAGAACAAAGTTGTAGACTAAAAGCGGATTCAATCCTTATGTAAGAAGCTTTGGAAGAGGAAGTAGAGGAGACAGAGAGCAGAGAGGAGGAAGAGAGAAAAGAAAAGCTTGCAGGAAGAAGAACTGAGGGCACAGAAAGAAGAAAAATAAATGAGGGAAGAATGGTAACAAATGAGGAAAGAACATGAGTAGAAGCAGAAGAAGGAAGAAGAAGAAAGGCAAGGTGCAACGCCAGAAGAAACAATGTTGATTCAAGTTGAAGAGAAAAGAAAAACCCAACCAACAGTAGAGGGGAAGAGTGAACAAACGCAGGACTGGGAGGTTACTTACCAGATTGAAGACTTGATTGAAATTGCAAACATGGAGTTGGAACCAGAACCACTGGATGAAGATATTGACATGATGCCTAGTGTACCACATGTCAATGTTCAGTCTACACCACCTCCAGCCACAAAGTTAGCCCCGAGAAAGGAAGGGGACATATTTCCTCTTGATGATGATCCAATAATGGATGTGTACAATATGTCATATAATGAACTTCAGAAGAGGATTGTACAAGCACGGAGAGAGCATTTTCTGGATGGTCATGCATCACCTGCATTCATTAGAGAAAGGGTGATAGTGGCAGACACCAACAGGAATCCAAATGCCATTTCGAAAGCCAACTTGGCCTTCATGGGTGCGACAAGATCAAACACTCAATATTTGATAGGTGAGAGTGAGAAATTGGTACAAAATCTATCGACTACCCGATAAGAGATATAATAGCTTTGCGCAGCAGCACAGAATGTAGTCTCTGCACAAGTCTACTTCAGGGAAATGAGAGCAACGATACTTGGTGAAGTACCAACACTTGGAGAGACCGTGTGGGACTTCTATGAGGAGCTCATGACCATACATAAGGCAATTTTCTGCTTGCATAGCTCACAATAGCAGAGCAAGGAATTTATCAATGCTCTTAGGAATGTGCAAACTCCCATCACCAACGTGCAAGAATGGACAATGCGATACAAAGTGGCACCACTTACTTTGGTAAAGAAGATGAAGCCATAGGAAGATCCAGAGAAAGCACGAGTTTGAACATTAATTTAGAACATCAAGAAGCTCACCTCGATCATTGTAAACATTAAGGCCTCATATGTATGGTTGTACACTAGTTTGGATTTCATGGTGAGGACCCACAATATCCCATCATCCAGCTCGCTCACCGATGATAAACGCAAACACCAAGTCAGGAAGGTGATTGAAGAGTACTTGGAGTAGCTGAGACAGGTTTCCACCAAGGAGGATTTAGATTTGAACAGAAAAAACATGCAGAACTAAATTAGTGGTCCCATCCAGATTAGAACCATATTTCTCTTGTTCTAGAAAGAAGTTAAGACTAGTTCCAAATCATTGTACCCGGATGTTATGGAGGCTATAGTCCACTTCTAGCCTGACACCATCATGTAGTTTGGGGATTCCATCGCATAGTACCAAGCTTGGCATCGATATGTGACCGAGAAGCATCAAATGGAAGTTGTCGAGCTAAAGTGTTCCAAAACTCAAGAATCATAGTGTTTTGTCTTGTTAGGCTATCAAGTTTTCTCTACCTATTTTTTCCTGTATGAGTATGAGTGTAAATTGTAATATTATTTGAAATTATGTTGTAAGTGAAATTCCAAGTGTCAATATTGGAATATGAAGAGTCGTGATGTAATGTAATGAGTCATTTTGTAAAGAAGTTGAAGGAGGGTAGTCTAGAGGACACAAAGGGGAGTTAAAGAGTCACCCCGTCTTGCTATAAATAGAACCTCATAACTCATGTAACAGGCTTTTGGGAGCCAAGGTTTTGGCTATGCTTAGGCTTAGAAAGATATTGGGAGTATTGTGAACAGCCTTGGCTTCTCGATAGCGTAGAGAGAGTATACTTCTTTGGAGGAGGAGGTGTTCTTGACTATAATGTTCCACTATTGGGGCTAGTGGTCTTCAATGGTGTATGTAAGAATGGAAATTTCATTATAATAATAAAATTAGAGCCAACACACTCTCATGCATATGTTGTGAATATAGTAGGAATATTCTTGTTGTATTTGCAATCTATGTTATTTATCTTATGAATATGCTTATGAACTATTTCATTTTCATTTGTACGAATCTTTTTGAATGTGTGTTGTTGTATTAACTCATCACTTTAACTTGTGGACTATTCTTCTTCTTAGCTTGTGATGTCATTATGCTCATTTGTTCCTTTCAATTTACGTGCTATTACAAGCTTCCAAGAGGCATCCTTCCTTCTCCCTTCAAGTGTTGGAACCTTCATGCATCACACTTGACTCTCTGTAGGGTCACGCACTTGCTCTCACCCAAATTTATCATACTTCCCTTTGTGTGTTACCGCAGTCAAGGCATAACATTACCACCCATTGCTAGGACTCCTACTCCAAACTATGTGAGGTCTAGTTGGAACTTCATATCGGGGAGATCCCCTTAATGTTTGCAGGTCTAGCACCATCAATAGGTTGTCATACTTGAGCCTAATTGTGATTTCGATGTGCTAGAGAACCTTGCATGCTGGAGATGATCTTCATAATAGGATGATCCTGAAGGTGTTGATTTCCTTGTTTATTCTGCACAGGTCCTCATAACGTAATAGTTATTTGACTAATAACATTATTGTATGTGCAATTTTCTTCTTGATGTCCAATCTGATGTTGGTGGAGTGGATGGATCATCAACTGATGTGTCCCTCCTTACTTCAGAAATGGCTCTATGATGCTCAAGGTGGCTAAATCTCTTGCTTCTTGCATGGAAAAAGTTGATTCTAGGATTTTTGGTGTGACTGCACAGGCTGCTACAGGAGGAATACTCTTCATGTAACAGTTATTTAATTCCTCCTTGAGACCCTATATTGCATGTGGAATTTGAGGGAAATTAAAAAATGGCATGAGGACACGTTTAGGATCATGAGGAAGTGGTGTAGGTGGGGGGGAATGAAAGCAAAGATTTTCTGTGTTTTTTTAATGCATGGAAGAGTGGAAGTTGCAAATGAATTTTGGCTAGATGGAGTAGATGGGTGATGAATTTGATGCTGGTGGACCTCTCTTAATAATTCCTGAAGAAGACATGACCTCCTGGCCTCTTTCTCCAATCCGATCGTCCTCTTGTAGCATTTCAGGCTCCTCCTGTACCATTACACAGAGGAGGAAAATTTTGATTCTATTTATGGTTGGAAGATGGAGAGAGGTAGGGAGGTGAGTGAAGGAGGTGAAAATGAAATGGGTGGCTGGAAAAATGGAGGAATGCAATTGTAGAATCTGTCCAATAGTTATGGTTATGCTGATTATCTGAAGTCCTACAAAAGAGAGATGTTAGCATAAGTAGTGTAAGGACTCCTTCCTTGTGTTTTATTTTCTCATATTTCTTGTTTTCTTTATGAGACATGCAAGCTACCTCTGTTGAGTTTTTCAACCTACATGCCTACCCTAGGTGCCTCAGAGGAGGTTTTCACCTGGGGATATTTTCATCTTTTATTTCCTTTTTTTTGTTTTCTTCTTCTTTTTATCTTAGGCTTCCTCATAAAGTTTTGCAACCCTAGCATTGGCCTCAAATCTGTTAGGTTGACAAATCATTTCTTGAGGATAAGAATAATCTCCCTAGATTTCCAACAAAACCTAGTAGCAAACATCAAAAGAATTTCCACCTTTCCTTAGCCTATAACTGAAACATGAAACATGTAGTACGTGAAGAATCACTTACCTATTAGCGATGTTCTTATAGAATTCCTTTAATTGATTTCCACAGCCAACTTTTCCTCAATGCCTTAGAGGCTTTCCCAATTCTTTCCACATCTTCTCCATGATGCTCCAAAAGAGATCTGCATAGAAAAAACATTCAAAGGGATCAAAGCGTCTTGCATATAAAATCAAAGGTAAATGAAACCCCTAACTTAACATACAACATATAGTTGAATCAATAATTAGTTATAAACTATGCGAGTGATCAAGGAATCTCGCAAATCACATCAAAATAGACACAATTAGGAAACAAAAACTACTTTTTATTGAATTCAAAGGAGAAGAAGCTTACAACCTGGTTTCCTTGATGCTACAACCTCTTCAAATGGTCTTTGTTCCTTCCCTTGATGAAAATATCTTCATACCCAAAATCAACAGCATAACTTTACAAATCCAAGTCTCTCTCATACTCTAGTATTATGCTTAATTTTTAGGCAAGAGAAGGAGGTTTCTAGTTCCTCTTATCAAGGGATATGATGCTTAAGAGGAGGAGATTAGTTCCATGAACCAAGGGATGAGGCACGGGTATGTATTAGTTCAAGGTTTCTAATTTGGATAAGATTCCTCCACCAAAGCTTCTAAAATTTATTTTTCTATTTTTACTTGCATGAAAAGGATTGCACATTTTATAGTGGAAGACAATGCACAGAATTGCATAGGCCATAATGGTCAAAATTGCACATGTGTAGGTAATGGATAGGAAAATTGCGCATATAATCAAAAATTGTTTTTAAGTAGTGAAACCCAAAATTACTTTTCTCCCTAGTATTGTTTTACTTCAAGGTTCATAGGGGATTCACTTGAGACACTCATCGGATGGCGAGAGATTCGAATCGACAGTCATGGTGACAAAATTTAGTGTAAGAAGATACCTCATGGAGGTTTTCATCTAGGCCCTCTTATTTTCTTTTTCCTCTTTTCAATTCTTTGCTCAATGAACTGACTAAGGGGTGTTAGCATCCCAATCACATTCAATTATTTTCTAAATGAACTAATAAAATCTTCCTTGGACATAGGTCTTTTATACAACTTCAACCTATAATCATTAACAAGTAGGGGAATACCTTCCACATCAATGGTTATAATATGGATAGACCCATTCTCATGACATTTCTCTACTAGATATGGACCCATCCATCTTGTCATTAACCTCCCCTTGAAATCCTTGAATCTAGAATCATACAACAGGGCCCAATATCCTTCTTGAAAAGTTTTCTCCCTAATGTGTTTGTCATTCCAAATCTTCATCTGTAGTTGGATTACCTCATTGTGTAGGAGAGCTTGCAGACTGAACTCATTTAAGCCATTAAGTTTGCGAAATCTCTCTTGTTGTGTTATGGTGAATTCTAATTCCAACTGAGTTGCCATCCTCGAGGCGTTGTATTCGAATTCAATAGAAAGTAGAGCCTTCTCCCCATAAACTAGTTCATATGGAGTGAATCCAGTGATGGTCTTCCAACTGGTGTTGTAGGTCCAAGTGGATTCTGCCAATCTATCTGCACAATATGTTTTGCTGCTACTCAAAACCTTAGTTAGAATGTTCTCCAATTCTCTATTTGTGACCTCAACTACCTATTGCCTTAAGGGTGATAGGAAATGGATGTCTTGTTCTTGATGTGGTGTTGCTTCATGAGATCTTAAATCA
Organism: Pinus tabuliformis; assembly: GCA_031772625.1. Lineage (NCBI taxonomy): Eukaryota > Viridiplantae > Streptophyta > Pinopsida > Pinales > Pinaceae > Pinus > Pinus tabuliformis. Next base: position 1,257,509,735 of record CM062804.1, read on the forward strand.
AATTTGATTTAAATTATGCTCTTTGATCATTGACTAAATCTCTTGGAAAACCAAACTTGTAGAAGATATTCTCCCTCATAAATTCAACCACCTTTTGCTCGGTTGATGCTTTAACTGCCTTTGTTTCAGCTCATTTTTTCAGGTAATCAGTGAACACAATGATATACTTCTTTTTTCCCGATGGGGAATCTATAGGTCCAATGAAATCCATGGCCCACTTATCAAATGGCTCTAGGGTCACTTGAGGTTGTAAGGGAATTTCATCCTTAGGTGTGGGTTTACCCATCCTTTGGCATTGATCACACTTGGTGGTGTACCTTCTTGCATCCTAATGTAAATTGGGCCAATAATAACCTGATTGTATAACTTTGAAGGTTGTCATCTTAGCAGCAAAGTGGCCCTACAGGGTCCATCATGGCATTCTGAGAAGCTATCGTAGACCTCCTCTTCCCTCACACATCTCCTCAATCTCTTATCTTGTCCCAGTCTGAAAACATTTCCCCCAATCCAAATGAATGGGGCACTTTTCCTCACAATATTGCTCTTCTCCTTGGAGGATAGATTAGGAGGGAACCTCCTAGCAACCAAGTAGTTGGCTATATCATCAAACCAAGGAGAAAGCACCGAGATGGAAAAGAGATGTTCATATGGAAGTTGATCATCCACCATTTCTTCATTATCTGCAGGCAAGGTTACTATTGACAAGAAATATGCAACCACATTTTCTTTCCCTGTTTTGTCAATAATGGTCAAATCAAATTGTTGCAATAATAACAACCATCTAATTATCTTAACATTTACATTAAGTTTATTCATTAAATACTTAATGGCTACCTGATCAATGTCAAAAAAAGTTTGATAACCAGTGATGTAGTGCCTAAACTTGTTTAAATAATGTACCACAACCAAGAGTTCCTTTTCAGTGGATGTATGATTCAGCTCAACTTCAGAAAGGTTCTTATTGATTAAATAGATAGCATAAGGGAATTTGTATTCCATTTCTCCTAAGGTTTCCCCTACAAAATTATTTGAGGCATTTGTGTGTATATGGAAAGGTAATGCCCAATTGGGACCCCTAAGGATAGGTGCAATAGTCAACTTTTCTTTCAACACTTCAAGGGCCTCTTGACAAATGCTTGCCAAACAAAAGTCTGAATCTTTGGCCAGTAATCCAAACAAAGGTGAAGCCAACTTACTAAAGTATTTAAAGAACCTCTTATAATACACAGCTAATCCCAAGAAGTTCCTGACATATCTTTTTTTTTTAGGTATGGGGACCCTTTTAATGATGGAAATTTTGTTTGGGTTAACCTGTATCCCATCCTTGGATATAGAATGGCCAATGGCAGTCCCTGCATTCATAAAATATTCACATTTGTCGGGACTCAATGACATATTCATTTCAATGCATTTCTGTAAGACTTTGCACAAATTAGACAAATATTCCTAGAAGTCACATCCATAAGGAGTGAAGTCATCCATGAAAATATCAATAGTGTCATGAAGAATTTCAAAAAAGATACTTAAACCTTCCCTCTAGAAAGTATCAGGGGTATTTCACATACCGAATGGAAGGACCCTATAAGCAAAGGTACCCCAAGGACATGTAAATGTGGTCTTATCTTGTTCTCCAAGGCTGATCTGGATTTGGTTGTATCCACTAAATCCATCGAGGAAGGAGAAGAATTTATTTCCTGCAAGTCCATCTAGGACTTAGTGAATGAAGAGAAAAGGGAAATGGTCCTGCTTTGTAGCCTTATTAAGTTCTCAGTAATCAACACAAATCCTCCATTTCCCATTTTTCTTTGTGACTAAAATAAGAGGTGACACCCACTCACAATCTAAAATGGGGTATATGAACCCTGCATCCAGTAACTTGTGCAATTATTATTTCAGAGTGTCCTTAAGATCGGGTTTCATCCTTCTCTAAGATTGGCACACAATATTTCATCCCTCCTTGATGTAAATATGATGAGTACAGATTGAGGGATGCACATCTTCCATTTCCTTATAATCCCAAGCAAAATCATCCAGATGTTGCCTCAACACCCTGCATAAATGTTCTTCCTGCTCAGCAAAATGAGAGGGTTTGATCTTTAGATTTCTGGATGTGCCAATCTCCACAATGTTAGCAAGTTCGAGGTTAGATTCAATAGATCACAATTCAGTCCAAGGACTACTCTCATATTCTTTCATCAGTTCCTCAACTGGTATGGTAGTGGGAGGTTGGTTTTGTAAGATATAGTCAATAAGGTCATCTTCATCAAGTTGTCCCCCTCTTATAACAATGTCTAGAATGCAGACTAGGTAGAGGGATGTTTTATAAAAGTATTCCTCTTCCTGTTCTTCTAACCATAAGGTTAAGTCATGTTCAATAGAAGGTTGAGAAGGAGGATACAACACAAGTTGTTTGGATAAATTCTCATTCTTAATAGTCATGTTCCCAACCATGCAACTAATGTAGGCATAAACAATGGCCAACCAAGGTCTTCCTAGAATGAGAGGATATGCATTAAAGTTTGTTTTAGGCTGGAGTACGAGGAAATCAGTGGGTTACTCCCAAGAGTCAATGGATACCATCACATCCTCAATAACTCCATCAGAAGCTACTATGGACCTATCTGCAAGCTGCAACACTGTGGTGGTCTTCCTTAAATCCCCTTGGAGGTTGAGATTTAGCATGGTTTCCTTGGTCATTACATTGATTTCATCCCCAAGATCAATCAAGGTATTAGGGACCACAAGTCCATCTATGTGTACATCCACTACTAGACTACCAAGATCCAAGTACTTTGGGGAGATTACTCTTCCCAACATCAAATCAGATAGTTGTCCAACAACATTGATTGTGGGAGTATCTCTTCTCCTTATCCCAGACCTTTTGAAACATTCCTCCTTGATACGTTTTTTGTAAATGGGAACATATTTGATGGCATGGAGGATGAGTATATTGACACACAAATTTTTCAACTCTCCCAGAAGTTCAACCTCTTCTAGGGTGTGTTGTTTAGGGTGGACCAACCTTTCAGGATAAGGAGGTGCATTGATTTTAGGGGCACTCTCTTCCTTCTCTTCTTCAAGATCTTCAGATGGAGAAGGTGGTTGATTATCTGGGATTAATCTCGTAGACCGAATGTTTATCTCTTGGATTTCTATAGCATAAGTAGGATAGGATGTTTCCCCACTATATACATGTTGTTCTTGCTTATTAGTCGGGTTCAGATTTGGTTGAGCGGGAATTTGAGGTTGTTTAGGTGGAGTATAGTGAGGGAGTTATGGTTGAGGTGGAGGTGGAGGCAGTAAAGCAGGAGGTTGGGTGTTTTGAGGCCTCCACCCTTGTGAGGTTTTTCCCCACTGGGAAGGTTGGGGTGGATATGGTTGAAAAGGAGGGTTGATAGGCTTAGGACGATATTGAGGAGTCTAAGACCAAGGAGGTGATGTGGACCATGATGGATGAGTGGAAGGGTACCAAGGCTGTAAAGGTGCATTTTGATTTGGATTTTAGTGAGGATAATGTGCATCTTTCATGCCTTGTTGATACCTAGGGGTCTCCTTTGATTAATCATAACACAACTTCTCGGACCCACCTTCTACCCCTCCTTGATATAAAACCTTTAGACATGGAAGAGAGGGGCATTAATCTATTGCATGATTCTCCTTACAAACTATGCAGACTTCTATGACATTCAATGGACACTCATTCCTAGGGTGTCTCTTAGTGCATCTAGGGAAAAATATAACAAGTCCTCTCTCTGCTTCCTCTTGCTTTCTTTTGATTTGCATAATATCCATTTGCAAGGAAAAGCTGTGAAACATTTCACTCTAAAAACCTTCCGACATACTTCCTATCTCATGCTTGATAGTTGTTGTGGAGGGAGAGGAACTGACCAAGCTTTGTCTAGACCTACCCTTCTTCCTAACAAACCTATAGTAATTCTTTAATATAGTTTTGATATCATCATAAGGAAATTGGTAGATATCTCCTTCAGATAGCATGTTGAGCGTTTCCATTACATCTTCCTTGATCCCTCAAAGAAGAACTATATTGAGTGACTCAGTATCAAGGGTGAATTTTTCCCTCCTATGATTGAGTTGAAACCTTTCCTCATAGTCCTCCGAAGATTCATCAGGTCCAAGCACCATCCTAAATATTTCCTCCTTTGTTTCTTTGGACCTAAAGTAATCTCAGTATTTATCATTGAAGGTTTGTTGCATTTGGGCCCAGGTAGTGATGTTGCCTCTGGGTAGACTCATAAAATAATGCAAGGCCACATCTTTGAGGGTAGAAGGAAACAACTTCAACATCTACTCATTAGAGGCATAGTCATAAGTCCTAAAGACAACAAAAAACTCAAACATGAAGGTTTCAGGATCTTTAGAGGTTAGGATATGGAAATGTGGAAGGAAAACATGGCTTATATTTTTCATTCTAGCCTCTTGATTGGTTTCTCTGATAGGGAAAAGCTCATTGTTCTGGTTTTCAGCCATAGTTTGGGTAGGTGAGATAGGTTATCCTTTTCCTATGGGTTCTTCAAAAAAATTAGGTGTCTCTCCTAAAGGGTTATCCAACTCCCCTGTAGTTAGAGAGGGAAATTCACAGTCAGCAAAGAAGAATGAAGGTTGACTAATTGAGGGGGTGGGGGTTTTTGGTAAGAATTTTTGTTTGTTATCCCAACTCCTACGAGGCATGAAAGAACTAGCTTTTTTTATTTTTTCATATTTTTTTCAAGAATTTTCAAAGAAATAAGACTGATGCAAAACATAAAAGAACAAGCAATTCTTAAGCAGAAAGAACACCTAGTTAGACACCTCCCCAACAACGGTGCCAAAAAGTGATGACCCATGGTATTGCACCAAGAATGTTGCAACTCCCAAAGGCTTCTCAACTTAAATTATCAACCCAGGGTTTGTCAAAACTTAGAGGTGACCATGCTATATGAAAAATTGGTTAGATTCTACTCATGTCACTCTTATACATGAAATAACATCAAGGTATTCAGAGACCATTCCTCCAACTAATTGTAGTGAAAGCCTCTTATGAAAGAATAAATTAATATGATTATGCTACCAGGGTGAAAATGTCAATCATCAAATGTAAATGTTAATTGAAGTTGAATAAGGGAAAGAACTAATATATTTGCAAAAACAACTTATGTTACTCTACTTTCATAATTGGTTCAAATCAATAACCTACCTTCCATGCATCATTTATCTACTCACACTTGCTGAAATTGAGAAATCACATCTTTAACATGCCTATGAAAAAAATGTTAAATCTAACTCCGCTTCTCTATATGATGGTTGCAATGATGCAAGGATGAGGTTGGAGCAGTCCTAAGGTCTTCCCTAATCAGAAAATAGCAATTTGTGGGGCTATTATTCAACTTAACTAGGTCGTAATCCAAGTTTGTAGCAAAAATGGTTGAAGAAATCAAAGCTACAGGGCTGGTAGAAGAGATCTTGCATTGCTACAGGAGGCCTTGTTCTGCTACAGGAGGAGATTCGAGAGATTTTTGAGGATGGAAATGGCATCTTAGGAATGAAGGAAGGTTGATGGGGGTAGAAGGTAATAAATGAAGATTGTGGGAACCCCTTGGCCAAGACTAACACCCCTCAGAGGTATATCTTGCACCAAACTTAATGCCCACTGTGCCTCTTATTTTCCTTGTCAAAGTGATTGCGGAGACAAAGGTTGGGAAAAATGTTAAGTTCTTAGGAGGAGGATGGAGAATTCCAGTGAATGTGGGAAGGTATTCCCACCTCTTCAAATCAGTACAATCCATGCATAAAATGATCAATAACACATTGAAATAAATTAACAGGGAAAAAATGAGTTGAATTTTACTAAGATCTATTTCATCCCACAACAGTAATTTCATCACTAAACAAATGACAGTAAATTCTAAGCATGCAAAAGGATCAAAACTAACATCTATCCATTTCCAAGAAATCATAAACAAATATTTTTGGACTATTATTGAAGATCTTTCCAATCACTCTTCCCACAAGAGAGGTGATAAGCAAGCCTGCAATTACAAGTTTTTATGATCTAACATCTATTGAAATAAGATAAGGATTGAAATTATTTGAAACAAGAAGAAGAAGGAAAATACAAGAGGAGGACTAAATCCTATGGGTTGGGCCCAAACCCAAGGGTTTCGGCCCTCCAATGGTTTGGGCCCAAACCCAAGGGTTTCAGCCCTCCAAACCTAACTCAGATGCAGATTAATGGTAAAATTCTCATACATCATATGAAAGTTAAGAATAAGAATGTCAAGCACTAGGCTCAGTATCTAGTCTTAGCTAGAATAAAAATTTGAATCATAATGAGCCTTTCAGTAGGTTTACTTATACAAAAATGATTGAGGGGAAAATTCCTTGAAAGGGGGAAGCCTCCCCTCCAAAATCTCAATATTTATGGATCTGGTTCCCTTTGTCCTTGTCATTCACTTGGAGTTCCTTGGCTGGTATTGAATTCAAGGTGTTGAAGAGGATTATGTGATCTCAAACCGAGTTAAGGAGTTAATGAGGTGGACAACCTCCCTATATTATCTCCAGGTGCCTCCATCAAGCCCTTGCATGGTAAATATCTCCAAAAATGATTCTTTGACCTGCATATTAATCACATTAGGACATACAATATGAAAAACACCTTTTAGTCTTCCTAATAAGCATATTATGGCTTAAAATATGAATTAATGTGAGAAAAGGAGAGTTTTAAGGGATGCATGGTAACACAATGAACTCCAAAAGATACCTATTGATGGGACACATCATCAACCCCCCCGCTGAAATGTTTGCTCACCCTCTAAGAATCTCAGTGACTGATATGAAGTTCATTCATGGCGTTGGTGGCCTCTCTAACATCCCAGGGAACTTCAGATGGTGCTCCTTCTTGTGGATAGAAACTTGCATTTACCTCTATGTCTGCCCATTCTTTTTGTTCCTTTGCTTGGTTTATGCCTTCTTGTAGGACCAATAGTAATGGGGGATTGAGTTTGAGGCTTATCCGCCTAATCTTTAGCCTTTGCATGATCCTCTTGTATAGTTTGGTTTTCTCCAAGGCATTCCTTAGTTGCTTTGGGGAGTGATATTCTCTGATTTGTAAATTGTAAGGCAGGGCCTGCTATCTTCTTTAACAAGCTTGTAGACTTTTTGTCCCCAACATCCTAAAATTTTCCTCTAAATGCACGATGGATTGCTCTTGGGCTGATATGTACCCAGGTTCCAATTCAGGATCAGAGGAGATGAGGTTGTGGTTGCTGATGACATCCTTGGGGCTCACTAATTCTCCCCTGATATATTAGGCCCCCTTTTATTCTTTTGTCATCACCCTTTTTATTCTTCAGCCCTTGTCTCCTCATGGGTCAACAAAGAGGATAATTTAATCAATTTCATGTCTCCCAACCTTGATTTTGGGTCCTATAAATTCATGTCTGTGAGGATTAATTTATGTATGTAAAATAACTAGCTTGGCTTGATCCCCAATGCTTGCCCTTTTGCAAAAGTCGATGAATTTCATGTAGTCTTGGAAAGGAAATGAGTCATATTGTGCCAATTTCTTAATTTGAAATTGCAACCATTTCTCTTTGAGTAAAATATCATAAGATTTGGATGGTTGCCTACATTATATAACTTCCATGGATAAAATTTCCATGATGGCAAGTTATGTCTCTTTTTCTTGTAGTTGCTTTCTTAACCTGGTGTTTTCTGCCTGTAATTGTTCCATCATGATTGACTCTCTTAATTTCAGGTCATTCAATTCTTTTCCCATCTCATTGAATTTCTCCTCCATGAGACCCACATCCTCTACACTTTTGGATTTTGCAATCTGCATCCATCTATGTGTTCTGCCTCTTTCCTTCTCTAACTCAAAAAAGAGTGGGATGGTGAATTTCTCAGGTATAATCCTGCCTCCCTCAACAAATTTGTAGTAAGATTCTAGGTTGGGTTGTGGATCAGGCTCTTGAATCTCTTTGAGGCCTTTTTCTTCTTCTTTTAAGGTGGTTGCTCCTTCCTGTAGCACTTCCTGCTGCTCTTGTAGCAACCCATGTTTCTCCTGTAACAACCCATGTTTCTCCTGTAGTTTCTTTGTTTCCTTGTTTCTCTATCCCTTGAGGATTTGAGGACTCCTCAGGGTTCTCTTTTTCTGCTACTTATTTCTCTCCTTCTTATTCCTTAATTTCTGCTTCTTCTTATTATGTTTATATTGCTTCCTCTTCTTCCTTGGTTTCCATTTCTTCTTTTCCTTCTCTACCCCCAATACTAGAGGCTCATGTTCCCTCTTACTGTGTGGAGGTTATGTTTTGTGTTAAATGAAAGATTCCCTATCCATATCTATAAAATTAGTCCAAATTACAAGGTACCTTAAGTGGTTGAGGGCATCCATAAAAATCAGCTTGATGAGGCCATGGTGAGTGATGTGTTTGTGCTTTCCTTCCTTCAATTTTTGGCTCATCTCAATGATAGACTAAAGTAATAAATGGGGAACACTGAGTCTTTGTGGGATAGGAAATTTTTCTTTGAATATTAACTCATGGAGTAACCTAAAATGGTAGGCATATACAATGCTCAACCTCCCCTCATAGGATATGTATTTGAGAATGTGGTAGGCCACTTCATCCCAGGGGTAAGGTAGGCTCTCCCTTCTCACTCCATTTTTGTCTTCTACAAGTTTTTCTTTTAGAATGAAGAAGTTCTTCCTGGCTGTGACACTCACTACTTTTTCCTCCTTACTCCATCAAATTCCTAAGGGTAATGTAGTCACTTTGCTTATGATTTCAACATTTAGAGAGATGGAAAGGCCTCTAACAACAATGGTGGCACTATCTTCTCCTTAAGGATTTAGTGCCATGGAAAATTCCTAGGTTATGTCATCATCATACCCCTTCAACAGTTCAAAGAAACCCAACCACTGATGTCTCTAAAAAATATTTACCATAGGAGGATGTTGATGAATTCTCTTTGTGTTTGCGGGTTCTCTTTTGTTTAACCCTCCCCCCATTTCTCCTACTGATCCTTCTTGAGGATACTTGGGTGTATTTCAAATTTTGGCCTTAGAGGAGTCTCAGTTGTATAGATAGTGTCAAATTTCCCCTTTTTATCAAAGGGGGAGAAGGATGCCAATAATTTGTTAACAAAGAAGACATTTTTTTGACCCTATCTTGATCTTACATTTGATACCGTATAATTATTTGCTACAGGGAACTTATTTCAAGCAAATGTTTCTAGGAATAGGTATGGAAATTAGAGAGGGAAATGATCACTTACTCCTGTTAATGTTACTTTGTCATGTGCATGAGGTTTTGAGGGCAAATTTGGGTCACTTTGGCTTCCCTTATCCCTTCAATTCTCTCCTGTAGCTTCCTTTCGGGCTTCATATAGCATCACAGAGACTCTTGTATCAGTTCAAAGCCTTTTGTAGCTACTCCTGTAGCACCTGCAAACACTATTCGAAGCAGCTCGGTGGCACCCTAGGTAGTCTTTGATAACACTAGCTCGTCCTTCCCTAGGTATTTCTTGAAAATAGTGATTATACACATGAAGTCGAGATTTGTACTTAATATTCCTTTTGTGGTAAAGGCTCAGAGCATTGTGATGACATGGATCTTACACAAACTTCCCTTTTCTAACCATTATACCTACTCCTTGCAATCATCACCCTACTCCTCATGACTATCACCCCACTCCTTGTAATCACCACCTCAGTTGAGTTGACTTTTCCACATGCATCTGTAACTCAAATGAACTTTATTTTACTAGTTGAACGTGGCCAAGTTTACTAGCCACCTCGAGCCCATAAAAAATTTCCTTTCTTGACCATTACACATTTTATCATCATATGCATAGGGAAGAGGGGAGGTTTCTCATACCTGAGCCAACCTATGATGTCGATGTGCTAGAGAATATTGCATGCTGGAGATGGTATTCATAATAGGATGATCCTAAAGTTGTTGATTTCCTTTGTTTCTTCTGCACGTGTCCTCATAACTTAATTATTCTTTGATTAATAACATTTTTGTGTGTGCAGGTTTCTTCTCGTTGTCCAATCTGTTTTTGGTAGAGTGGATGGATCATTAGCTAATGTGCCCCTCCTTACTTCATAAGTGGCTTTATGCTGCTAAAGGTGGTTAGATCTCTTGCTTTGTGGGTGGAAAAAGTTGATTCTGAGATTTTTGGTGTGACTGCACAAGCTACTACAACATGAATCCTCTTCCTATAAGAGTCATTTATTACCTCTTTGAGATCCTATATTACATGTGGAACTTTAGGGAAAGTAGGAAAAGGCATGAAGATAGGTTTAAGATCATGAGGAAGTGATGTGGGTGGGGGGGAAATGAAAGTAGAGATTTTCTGTGTTTTTTGTATTCATGAAAGAGTGGAAGTTGAAACTGACTTTTGGCTACATGGAATGAATGAGTGATGAATTTGATGTTGGTGGACCTCTCTCAACACTTCCTGAAGAAGACATCACATCTTGACCTCTTTTTCCAATCATATCTTCCTCTCGTAACATTTTAGGCTCATCTTGTAGCATTGCAGGCTCCTCCTATAGCATTACAACAAGGAGGCAGAATTTGATTCTAGTTTCAGCTAGATGATGAAGAGAGGAATGGAGGTGAGTGAAGGAGGTGAAAATGAAATGGGCAGATGGAAAAATGGATGAATTCACTTGTAGAATTTTTCCTGTAGTCATGGTTCTGTTGATTATCTATAGTCTTGCTAAAGAGAGATGTTAGCATAAGTAGTGTAAGGACTCCTTCCTTGTGTTTTTCTTTTCTCTTTTTCTTTTTTTTCTTGTTTTTTTTGGACATGCAACCTTCCTTTGCAGAGGTTTTCAACCTGCATGCCTACCCTAAGCACCCTAGAGGAGGTTTTCACCTGGGATATCTTCCTATTTTATTTCCTTTTTTATGTTTTTTCTTCTTTTTTTCTCCTAGGATGCCTCAAAAGGTTTTCAACCCTAGAGTTGGCCTCAGATGCCTCATGGAGGTTTTCATCTAGGCCCTGTTATTTTTTTTCTTTTCTTTTTTTAGAAATTTTGTGGATTGAGGGTTGTGGGCCTCCCAATCACATTCAATTCTTTGGTGACTGAACTGAAAAACTCTTCCTTGGGCATATGTTATTTATGCAACTTCAACCTATATCCATTTACAAGTAGGGGAATACCTTCCTCATCAATGGTTCTAATCTGGATAGACCCATTCTCATGACATTTCTCTACTAGATATGGACCAAGCCATCTTGTCATTAACTTCCCACTGAAATCCTTGAATCTACAATCATACAACATGGCCCAATCTCCTTCTTGAAAAGGCTTCTCCCTAATGTGTTTGTCATGCAAAATATTCCTCTGCAGCTAGATTACCTCAGTGTGTAGGAGAGCTTGCAGCCTGAACTCATCTAAGCCATTAAGTTGGAGCATCCTCTCTTATTGCATTGTGGTGAAGTATAAGTCCAACTGATCTGCCATCCTCAAGGTGTTGTATTCAAACTCAATAGAAATTAGAGCCTTCTTCCCATAAACTAGTTCATATGGAGTGAATCCAGTGGTGGTCTTCCAAGTGGTGTTGTAGGCCCAAGTGGCTTCTACCAATCTATCTTCCAAATATCTTATGCTGATGCTAACAACCTTAGTTAGAATGTTCTCCAATGCTCTGTTTGTGACCTATACCTGACTATTTTTTTTAGAGTGATATGCAGTGGATGTCCTATGCTTGATGTGGTGCTACTTCATGAGATCTTCAATCAAATTTGATGTAAATTGTGCTCCTTGATCAATGACTAAATCCCTTGGAAAACCAAACTTGTAGAAGATGTTCTCCCTTAGAAATTCAGCCACCTTTTTCTCATTTGTTGCATTAACTGCCTTTGTTTCAACCCATTTTGTCAGGTAATCAATGCACACAAAGATATAATTCTTTTGTCCTAATGGGGGATCAACAGGTCCAATGAAATCCATGCCCCACTTATCAAATGGCTCTAGGGTCACTTGAGGTTGTAAGGCCATTTCATCCTTGGGTGTGGGTTTACCCTCCCTTTGGAACTGGACACACATGGTAGTGTACCTTCTTTCATCTTGATGTAAAGTGGGCCAATAATAACCCAATTGTAGAACTTTGAAGGTTGTCCTCTTAGCAGGAAAGTAGCCCCCACAGGTTCCATCATGTCATGCTGAGAGGATTTCAAAGACCTACTCTTCCCTCACACATCTCCTCAATATCAGATCTGGTCCCAATTTGAAAAGATTTCCCCCAATCCAAGTGAATGGGGCACTTTTCTTGACAAACTTGCTCTTCTCCTTGGAGGATATATTAGGAGGGAACCTACCAGTAACCAAGTAGTTTGCTATATTAGAAAACCAAGGAGAAAGCACCAATATGGAAAATAGATTTTCATTTGGAAGTTGATCATCCACGATTTATTCATTATCTGCAAGCAAGGTTAGTCTTGACAAGAAATCTACAACCACATTTTCTTTCCCCGGTTTGTCAATAATGGTCAAATCAAATTGTTGCAATAATAAAAACCATTTAATTATCCTTGCATTGACATTAGGCTTATTCATTAAATACTTAATGGCTGCATGATTAGTGTGAACAAAATTTTGATAACCAGTGATGTTGTGCCTAAACTTGTTTAAAGAATGTACCAAAGCCGAGAGTTCCTTTTCAGTGACTGTGTAATTCAACTCAACTTTAGAAAGGTTCTTACTGATGAAATAGATAAAATCAGGTAATTTGTTTTCCATTTCTCATAAGGCTTCCCCTACAACTTTATCTGATGCATTTGTGTGTGTATGGAAAGGTAATGCCCAATTGGGACCCCTAAGGATAGGTGCAGTGGTCAACTTTTCTTTCAACATTTCAAGGGCCTCTTGATAGTTGCTTTTCCAACAAAATTCTAAATCTTTGGCCAGCAATCCAAATAAAGGTGAAGCCATCTTACTAAAGCCTTTAATGAACCTCCCATGATACCGAGATAATCCCAAGAATATCCTAACATCTCTTTGTTTTTTAGGGATGGAGACCCTTTTAATTATGGCAATTTTGTTTGGGTCAACTTACATCCCCTCCTTAGATATATAATGGCCAAGGAAAATATCTGCATTCATCAAAGATTCACATTTTTTGGGACTCAAAGATAGATTCATTTCAATGAATTTCTATAATAATTTTCACAAATTAGACAAGTTTCCTAGAAGTCACATCCATAAGGAGTAAGGCATCCATGTAAATCTCAACAGTGTCATGAACAAGTTCAACAAAGATACTTAAAACTAGCCTCTGGAATGTAGCAAGGGAATTGCACAGACCGAATGGAAGGACCCTATAAGCAAAGGTACCACAAGGACATGTAAATGTGGTCTTATCTTGGTCTTCACGGCTGATATAGATTTGGTTGTATCCACTAAATCCATCCAAGAAGGAGAGTAATTTATTTCCTGCAAGGCCATCTAGGACTTGTCTAATGAAGGGAAAAGAAAAATGGTCCTTCTTTGTAGCCTTGTTAAGTTCATGGTAACCAACACAAATCCTCCAATTCCCATTTTTCTTGGGGACTAAAACAAGAGGTGACACCCACTCACTATTTGAAATGGGGTAGATGAACCTTGCATTTAGTAATTTATGCAATTATTCTTTCGCAATGTCCTTAAGAGTTGGGTTCATCATTCTCTCAGGTTGGCGCACAAGATTACATCCATCCTTAATGTAAATATTATGAGTACAGACTAGGGGATGCACACCTTTCATTTCCTTATAATCCCAAGCAAAAGCATCTAGATTTTGCCTCAACACACTACATAATTGTTCTTACTACTCAACAGAATGAGAGGGATTGATCTTTAGAGTTTTGGATGGCCCAATCTCTAGAGTCTTGGCAGGTTCCAAGTTAAATTCAATTAGAGAAAAATTCATTCCATGGACTACTCTCAGATACTTTCATTCTTTCCTCAACCGGTATGGTAGTGGGAGGTTGGTTTTGTAAGATATGGTCAATAAGGTCATCTTCATCAAGTTGTCCCCCCCCCCATAATAGTGTCTAGAGTGCAGAACTGGTAGAGGGATGTTTGATAAAATTCTTCCTCTTCCCCCTCCTCTAACCATAAGTGTAATTCATGCTCAATAGAAGGTTTAGCAGGAGGATACAACACAAGTTGTTTGGATAAATGCTCATTCTTAATAGTCATGTTCCCAACCTTACAACTAATGTAGGCATCAATATTGGCCAACCAAGGTCTTCCCAGAATGAGAGGATATCCATTAAACTTGGTTTTGGGCTGGAGTGCCAAGAAATCAGTGGGGTACTCTCAGGAATCAATGGATACCATCACATCCTCAATAACTCCCTTGGGAGATACTCTGGACCTATTTGCAAGTTGAATCATTGTGGTGGTCTTCCTTAAAAACCCTTGGAGGTTGATATTTAGCATGGTTTCCCTAGTCATTACATTAATTTCATCGCCAAGATCAATCAAGGTATTAGGGGCCACAATGCCATCAATGTGCACATCCACAAATGGAATACCAGGATCCAGATACTTTGGGGAGATTACTCTTCCCATCATCAAATCGAATAGTTTTCCAACAAAATTGATTGTGGGAGTATCTCTTCTCCTTCTCCCAGGCCTTTTGAAACATTCCTCCTTGATAATCTTGGGGTATCTTGACACACAAATTCTTCTACTCACCCAAAATTTCAGCCTCTTCTAGGGTGGGTTGTTTAGGGTGGACCAACCTTTCAGGAAAAGGAGGTGCATTGATTTGAGGGGGACTCTCCTCCTTATCGTATTCAAGCTATTGAGGTGGAGGTAGGTGGTTGATTATCTGGGAGTACTCTCCCATACCAAAGGTTGATCTCTTGGATTTCCACAACATAAGTAGGATAGGATGTTTCCCCACTATAGACCTGTTGTATTTGCTTATTAGTCAGGTTCAAATTTGGTTGAGCAAGCATTTCAAGTTATTCAGGTGGAGTATGGTGAGGAAGTTGTGGTAGAGGTTCAGGTGGAGGAAGTAAAGCAATAGGTCAGGTGGTTTGAGGAGTCTAACCCGGTGAGGCGTTGCCCCATTGAGAAGGTTGGGGTGGGTATGGTTGAAAAGGAGGGTTGATAGGCTCAGGAGGATATTGAGGAATATAAGACCAAGGAGGAGGTGTGGACCATAATGGATGAGCGGAAGGGTACCAAGGCTAGAAAGGTGAACTTTCATTAGGATTGTAGTTTGGATAATGCAGACTTTGCATGCTTTGTTGATATGGCCGCAGACTCGAGGGTCTACTTGGTTCATGAAGCACAACTTCTCCAACCCACCTTCTACCCCTCCTTGGTATACAGGATTTATACATGGAAAAGAGGGGAAATAATCTATTGCATGATTCTCCTCACAGAGTAAGAAGACTTCTATGACATTTAGTGGGCACTCATTCTTAGTGTGTCTCCTAGTGCATCTAGAGTAGAATATAGCCAGTGCCCTCTCTGCTTACTCTTGCTTTGTTTTGATTTGCATAGTATCCATCTGGAAGGCAAAGGTAAGTAGCATTTCACTCTTAAAATCTTCCAACATACTTCCTATCTCATGCTTGATGGTTGTTGTGAAGGGAGAGGAACTAACTAAGATTTGGATAGGCCTATCCTTCTTCCTAGCAGCCCTAGAGTAATTCTTGAACAAAATTTTGATGTCATCATAAGGTAATTAGTAGATATCTCCTCTAGATAGCATGTTGATGGTTTTCATTACATATTCCATGATCCCTCGTAGAAGAACTAGCTTGAGTGATTCAGTATCAAGGGTACAGTTGTCCCTCCTATAATGGAGTTGAAACCTTTCCTCATAGTCCTTCAAAGATTCATCACGTCCAACAGTCATCCTAAATATTTCGTCCTTTGTTTCTTTGGACCTACAGTAATCCAGATATTTTTCATTGAAGCTTTGTTGCATTTTTTCCTAGGTAGTGATGCTACCTCCATGTAGACTCATAAACTAGTGCAAGGCTTCATCTTTGAGGGTAGAAGGGAACAACTTTAGCTTCTTCTCATTAGAGGAATAATCATAGGTCCTAAATACAACAACATACTCAAACATGAAGATGTCATTATCTTCAAAAGTTAGGCCATGGAAATGTGGAAGGAAATTAGGGCTTATATTTTTCATTCTAACCTCTCCATTAGTTTCTCTGATAGGTAAAATCTCATTGTTCTAGTTTTCAGCCATAGTTTGGGTAGGTGAGATAGGTTCTTATTCTCCTATAGGTTCTTCAAAAATTTCAGGTGGCTCTCCTAAAGGGTTTTCCAAATCCCCTGTAGTAAGAGAGGGAAGTTCACAATCACCAAATAAGAATGTAGGTTGACTACTTGAGGGGGTGAGGGTTTTTGGTAAGAATTTCCCTTGGTTATCCCTACTCCTACGAGGCATGAAAGAACTAGCTTTGTTGATTTTTTTGGATTTTTTTTCAAGAATTTTCAAAGCAATAAGACTGGTGCAAAACAGAAAAGAACAAGAAATTATTAAGTAGAAACAACACCTACTTATAAACCTCCCTAACAATAGTGCCAAAAAGTGATCAGACCTAGTATTACACCAAGAATGTTGCAACTCCCAAAGGCTTCTCAACTCAATTTATCAACCCAAGGCTCAAAAAAACTTAGAGGTGATAGTGCTATATGCACAATAGGTTAGGTTCTACTCATGTCACTCATATCCAGGAAATCATATCAGGGTATTCAAATACCATTCCTCCAACTAATTGTAGTGAAAGCCTCTTATGAAAGCATACATGAATATGATTCTGCTACCAAGGTGAAAATGCCAATCATCAAATGTAAATGCTTATTGAAGTTGCATAAGGGAAAGAGCTAATCTATTTGTAGAAATAACTCATGCTACTCTACTTCCATAATTGATTCAAATAAATAACCTACCTTGCATCCATCATTTATCTACACACACTTGCTAAAATTGAGAGATCACATATTTAACATGCCTATGAAAAAGATGCTAAATCTCTTTGTTTTGTTGTTTGATGGTTATAGTGAGAGAAGGATTAGTTTGGAGGGGTCCTAAGGTCTTCCCTAATTAGAAAATCATAGTGTGGGGGCTATTATTCAACTTAACTAGGCCATAATCCAAGTTTGGAGCAAAATTGGTTGAAGAAATCAATGCTACATGGTTGTTATATGAGGCTGCTGCAGGAGGACTTATATTGCTACACGAGGCCCTATTTTGCTATAGGAGTGGGTCTGACAGTGTTTTGAGGATGGAAATGGAATGTTAGGAATGAAGGAAGGTCGATGGAAGTAGGAGGTAATAAATGAAAGCTGTGGGAGTCCCTTGGCCAAGCCTAACACCCCTCAAAGCTCTATCTTGTACCAAATTTGATTCCCATGATGCCTCTTATTTTCCTTAACAGAGTGATTGTGGAGACAGAGGTTGGCAACAGCATGAGGTTCCTACGAGGAGGATGGAGAATTCTAGGTGAATTTGGGAAGGTATTCCCACCTCTGCAAATCAACATAATCCATTCAAGTAGCCAAATGCATGCATAAAATGATCAATAACATAGTGAAATAAATTAACATTGAAAAGATAAGTTAAATTTGAATAAAATATATTTCATCCCACAACACTAACCTAATCACTAAATAAATGACACTAACTCCTAAGCATGCAAAAGGATCACAACTAACATCTATCCATTTCCAAGAAATCATAAACAAATATTTTTGGATTGTTATTGAAGATATTTCCAATCACTCTTCCCATAAGAGAGGTGATAGGAAAGCCTACAATTACAAGTTTTTATGATATAATATCTACTGAAACAAGAGAAGGATTGCAATGCTTTGAAACAAGAACAAGAAGGAAAATACAAAAGAGGGACTAAAGCCTCTAGGTTGGGCCCAAACCCAAGGGTTTCATCCCTCCAAAACTAACTCAGATGAAGATCAATGGTAAAATTCTCATTAACAGAAAATAATAGTCTCATACATCATATGAAAGTTAAGAATAACAATGTCAAGAACTAGGCTCAATATCTATTCTTAGTTGCAACAAAAATTCGAATCCTAATGAGCCTTTTAGCAGGTTTACTTATACAAAAATGATTTAGGGGCAACTTCCTTGAAAGGAGGAATGCTCCCCTCCAAAATCTTGAGATTTGTGAGCTCGACTGCTGGTGAATAAGAGCTATTGGACAGGATTTTGTGATCTCAAGCCAAGTTAGGGAGCTAATGAGGTGGACAACCTCCCTATATTCTCTCTAGGTGTCTCCATCAAGCCCCTTCATGGTTTTCTCCAAAGATGCTTCTTTGACATTCATATTAATCACATTAGGCCATACAATATGAAAAACACCTTCTAATCTTCCTACTAAGCATATTATGGTTAGAAATGTGAATTAATGTGATAAAAGGAGAGTTTTAAGGGTTGGAGGATATCACAATGAACTTCAATAGATACATATTGATGGGACCCATCACCGGCATAATTATGGATCAATGGTATCAGAGTAGTGTTATCCTTCTTTGTATTTCTTTGCATGTCCCCAATCACATCGAGGTATAATGAGTTAGGGATCGAACTGGTTGAACCTTTTCAAGACCAGCCTCGCAAACCCTGACGACCTCCCATGGTGGAAGAAAAGAAAGATGAGGGAGCAAGAGATCCTTTCAAATTATTGCACAAAGAATACATTGAGCGAAAAAGGAACGCAATGATGAGTAAATTTTCCCAAAACATTTGGTGGAAGCCCACAAGTGATGCATCTTCATTCAACAACCACTCTGGAGGCACCACTCCCTTCAAGCTACAAGTCAACTTTGACATTCCCATATTTGAAGGGAAAATAGACGCAAACCTTGTAGATAGATGGTTAAATCTTTTGGAAGCATATTTTTTGGTTCATGATTTTTCCAATAGAGAAAATATTACTTTTTCACTCCTCAAAGTTGACCCCCATGTCAAGGACTAGTGGGAAACCTACTGTGAATAGAGAGACAAGAGATATCCCTCACTGTTTTTAGTCACACCTACTTGGAATTCTTTCTGAGATGCCATCAAGGAACAATATTACCCCGTGGGGAGATATGAGAACAAGTACATACAATGGACTACATTTTGGCAGTGAAGAGATCAAGATGTGCACGAGCTAATGAATCTTTCGATACCCTGTGCACAAAATTGGGTATCAAAGACTCTAAGAAACATCTAGTGCTCAAGTACCACAATTGTTTGCATGAATAAATTTAATAGGAAATGGAGTTCCTAGACATCTCCTCATTTAATACAACATATGAATATGCTACCAAGATTGAGCAGAAACTCAAACAGAATAAGTGAGACTTAGGATCTATGAACTCAAAGTAGAGAAAAGGCAACCCCAAGTCATAGAGCCAAGGGAAAATTTAGGCTGAGACCCCCCAAGACAACTCCTCGAAGCTGCAATCCAAGAATAATGGGAAGGGAAAGAAATACATTGACAAGTGGTGTGAGTTCCATAACACTCCCACTCATAACACGAATGAATGCCACACAAAGCAAGCGATGGTGGCTAAGCTAAAAGACTCAGAGACATATGCATGCTCTCATTTTGAGTTGGAACCCGACAAACGAACCAACAAGGGCAAGAAGATCATTGATGTCGAACCCACTGCGATGGTAGCCGCCACCAAGCTCCAAGAGGCAGAACCTGAGGAGCCAGAGGAGGGGGAGTGCCTCTTCTACTCATAGATGTGGGTAAAGGGTTCGTCGGTGCAGTTCATCATTGATAGCAGGAGCCAGAAGAACCTGATCTCGATCAAGGTTCTTAAGAGATTGAAGCTGCCAACAATGCACACCCACATCCATACACCATCATGTGGCTCCACCAAGGGAGAGATCTCCATGTCAATGAGCAATGTCACTTGCCTTATAGCATCAAGTCATTTACAGATGAGGTATTGTGTGATGTTGCCTCCTTGTATGTTTGTGATGTTTTCTTAGGTGAGAAATACCTATGGAAGCGTCATGTTGTATATGAATCTAGAACTCCTTCTGTTATTATTACTTTGGGTTAGAAATTGTACAAGATACCAGAGGTGGTACTGCTTACCACCTTTTCTTTAATCTCTACTAAATAATGCAATAAGATCATTTCCCAAACTAGGAAAGTTGTCTTCCTTATGATTCACCCTCAGAGCAAGAGGAATATTTATGCCACATCCATAGCCTCCATATAGGGATACTCTACATAGTAGCAACAAATGGAAAAGGTTGTGGAGGAGTATAGGGACATCTTCACCTCACCCACAAGGGTACCCCTACGCTGTTAGGTAAAGCACTCCATCGACCTGACCTCGGGAACTCCGCTACCCAATGGACCAATCTACCAATGCTATGTTATAGAGAACGATGAAATCAAGAGGCAAATTCAGGAGCTATTGCAGAAAGGGCACATCAAGCCAAGTTCATCACCCTATGGGAGCTTGATCATGTTGGTACAGAAGAAGGATGGAACCTCAAGGCTCTATATTGACTATCAGGCATTAAATAAGATCACTACCTAGAATATGTATCTAATCCTCCGGATTGATGACCTTATGGACCATCTCAAGAGGGCCAAATATTTCAACAAGAATGACTTGAAGTCCGATTATCACCAGGTACCAATTGAATCCTTCGATGTGTGGAAGGCTACCTTCAAATAAAAGGAGGGACTTTATGAATGGTTGGTAATGCCTTTCAAGTTGACGAATGCCCCTGTAACCTTCATGTTGATTATGGAAAACATCTTGTGACCCTTCAACTCGTTCATGGTAGTGTATTTGGACAACATCTTGATCTTCACCAAGAGTTGGGAGGATCACATACACCATATTCGATAGGTCCTCGAAACCCTGCGACAACACAAATTGAGTGCCAATTTGGAGAAATTCACTTTTGGTATGACCCAGGTTCGATATCTGGGGTACATCTTTGATGAGTGGGGTGTGAATGTGGACCCAGCCAAGGTACAAGTTATTTTGAATTGACCATCCCCAACCACTCTAACATAGCTCCACAACTTTCTAGGTCTTTCCAATTTCTATCACAGGTTCATGTTGGGATTCTCTCATATCACTTGTCCTTTGAGTCAAGTCACCAAGGGTTGATGAAAGTAAAGTTATTTCGGTATGAATCCCAAGAGAAGACATTCACTAAGTTGAAGCATCACCTCTACTTTGCACTAGTGCTCACATTACCATACCTGCAATAACCATTTGAAATTGAGACAAGTGCCTCTGACTATGTTGTTGGTGTAGTTCTTACACAATAGGGGCATTCGATGGCATACCATAGTGAGACACTTTCAGTTATAGTCTGAAATTATCCACCTATGACAAAGATATGTATTCCATTATGCAGGTCTGTCAATAATGGAAGCATTGCATTCTAGGGAAGGAAATGGCCATCCATACAAACCACCAATCCCTACAGTTCATACAAACACAAGGATAGTTTTGGACTGATTGCCATAAAAAATGGTCCACATATCTTCAACAGTTCCATTTGAACATTAAGTACAAGAAGGGTAGCACCAATAATGTTGTATACTGCCTTAGCCGACCATTGGTTATGGCGCCAACCACTGTGCTCAACTCTTGTGGGCACGAGACTTTGAGATGACCGCATATTTACAAGAGTGATCCAGAATTTAGCACCACATACTAGATGCTCCTGGAAGGTA
Source organism: Pinus tabuliformis (assembly GCA_031772625.1). NCBI lineage: Eukaryota > Viridiplantae > Streptophyta > Pinopsida > Pinales > Pinaceae > Pinus > Pinus tabuliformis. The sequence goes on from CM062804.1 coordinate 1,257,531,437, forward strand.
AGGAAGTTCTAGAATTTCACCTCCAAGATGAATTGTTATGCCATCTAGGACACCTCTATGTTCCTTCAATCGAGTGTGACAAGATGATTTGGGAAGCATACTACAGTCATCTCACTAGAAATTTTGGCATAGAAATGACAATGGAAATGCTACAGAAGTATTTTTATTGGTCGAACTTCTGATAGGATGTTGGGAAATACATAAGATCCTGCACTGCCCGTGCCATTGCTAAACCTACAATCAAGAAGCAAGGCATGTATACTCCTTCGTCTACTCCTATCCGGCCTTGGGAATCCATATCCATGTATTATGTGCTAGGCCTTCCTTCTGCCAAGCATGGCAATGACTGTGTTTTCACAGTCATCAACAAATTCTCTAAGATGGCCATTCTGACGGCCTGCAAAAAGAGTATCACAACATAAGCCACTGCCAAACTCTTCTTTGAATGAGTATGGGTACACTTTAGGATCCCATAGTCCATTATCTCATATCAATACAACAGGTTCCTAAGTACATTTTGGTCAAGCCTCTAGGTCGTTATTTGATACCAAGCTCACTAAGTCCATAACCTTCCACCCCCAAGCTGATGATCAGATAGAGATCATCAATACGATGATCGTGCACATTATGCACATGTATAAATTGAAGCATCCACACATATGGGATGAAATCCTTCCATATGTCCAACACAGGTACAAAATAGATCTCCGCAACTTAACTAGAAACAACTCCTTTAAGGTGGGATTGGGATTCCAGCCGCTATGTCCCATTGATTTTTCCATACCACTTGTAGCTACTCAAGCAGATTTGACTCATGTCCAGTTCGAAACTGAGAGAGCTCCCTACTTCATTGAAAACATTCAACACATCCACCAATAGCTCCATGACATATTGAACAGATAAAATGCTAAGTACAAACAACGTCATGATTAGCATCAGGTGCCACACAAGTTCTAGGCAGGCGACAAAGTTTGGTTACATTTTCAGAAGGAGCACTTCGTTGGGGCCCACTGGAAGATTCACCCGCTCTGATATGGGCCTTACATCATCACTAAGGCTATTGGAGACAATGCTTTTGATCTCAGCATTCACCCATTCCTTGGCCTGCACCTATTGTTCATTATCGAGTTCCTTTAGCCATACTTTCCACCATTACTGGACACATCAGACATTGTAGAACAACTCGCACCAAAAGAGCTAAACCCAGACTACATGGAATAGGCCACAACTAATCAGATCATGGACACACAGATCAAGAACACTCACCAATAGACGAACCAACTATATTGGGTTGTCAAATCTAGCCAACTCCTGCACTAAGGCAAGTGGCTTACTAGGGAGCAAGTTCAATAGAAGTTTCCCCATCTCATGGGGGCACTAAACGCAATAGGGACCATTACTTCCTAATGGGGGAATACTAATCCAGGTGGATATTGGTGGCCACCCATCTATTCCATTTGGACCCCCACTATTGTACCATTTTCTTTTTTCAGTTTTCGTAATTTTAACACAATTTACTATTTTTGGCAGTTTTTTGGGTCCTAAACTTCCAGAGCCATTTTGAGGCCCTAATTGACGTTTTTTTTGGAAATGGGAAAACATGATATAATGCATGACGTTTTCAGTCAAAATCTATAATCCTCAAATAGATCGTTATAAAAATGTATCGTGCGCATCAAACATAGATCGTATGACAAAGTTACAACCCCGGGAAGTTGATGTACCAATTTTCCCCAATGAGGCCCACAACTTTGGTGCTTCATCTCTTAGGGTTAGGTTTTTGGATGTATAGGGTTTTCCATTGTTTCTCAATAATAAATAGGCCTTCAAGCCTCATTGTAACATAGTTCAGAGGTATGTATCTACCACATGTCTTCTCATAGATAAGCTACCATCACCTGAGCTAGTTTCTTTCCATTTTGTATGTAAGTGTCTTTCAAGTTTTAGATATTAATGAAATGAAGATTTATTTCTGTTGCATCTATGTGTTTACACTTATATTTGTATTTTTTTCGTTCCTGCATAAGTCTAGATCAATTAATAAACAGTGTAGGGTGGTATATAGTGGAATAAGGGTGATCATGAAGTGAAGCGGAGTATTGGAAGTATGAAGGTATGTTCATAGGGTTTCAAAAGAATTTAAAAGTGTTCCCTAGTCTAATCATCCTTAGTGATGTAAAGCGACAATGTGTGGGTATATTTATTAGCCCTAAGGATAATGTACTTCGTGAGACAAATTGTTGTCAATTGGGTTGCCTAGAAAGCCCTAAACGTGTCTTCTTTGAAGAAGAAAAGAGGACTGTGTGCAAGTTGTTGGTGAAGCCCTAGTTCAACTAATGCAAGTTGGAATATGGTTGATAAGAGGGCAGCCCTGGAAGACCTCATGTACAACAATCCTTGAAACAACTAAGGGACTATTAGGAGGCATATTTGGTGATGCCCTATTTTAGGGATTTGATGGTGCAAATCATTGATAAGAGGGAAAATCTGGAAGACCCTAAGAGCAGAGATAGTGGAGTAGCCTTATGTATGTTAGAGGGGATTTTGGTGAAGTCCCCAAGAGCAGGCCATCTTGGTGGAGCAATAGGGTTGCTAGAGAAAAAATCAGTGAGCCTATGTTTAATAATTCTAGAAGCAACCAGAAGATTGATTGTGGAAAATTGGATGTTTGGAGATGCAAGCATTTTGAAGATGTAGAATTTGCAGTGATTAGCGAGAGAGGTGGCAAAGGATCTGCCAGAAGTTTTCAAGGTACATGGATTGAAAGGGTTGAGTAGAGTGCTCCTTCAACAAGTAATTCAAGTGTGCTTTGTTCATGGACATATTGACAGTTGTAGTTTGTTGACTCTAAGCCCTAGTATTCCTTTCATCCTGGATGATTGTAAGGGCCATGATCCCTAGTACGATAGCCCTACATTGTATTAATATTTGTAATATAACAAGTTTTGGGTTAAAAATTTTCTTGTGCACGAGATTGATTCATTGTTATATGTTTTCCACTATGAAAAGTTCTTGTGTTAGGGGATTTGACAGTGCCTTTTATCGTGATCTTAGACTCAAACCTTATTCTTAAGTTCCATGGAAAAATCAACATAACAATATTTTCAAATGAAATTTCACCAAGGGTATCACAGATAACTAGTAACTCTCAATGTCATTTTGACTTTGTCGGTTGTTTATACTTCCAAGTCATGCTAAATATTCTGCTTAGCACTTGCACCTAGGAAATTGGGTTGTACTCTGTTGAGCGATTGCATGTAAGAAAGGCGTTGTGTTTTCCCTAGTTTCCAACTACCTGACAGATAGCGCACCATAGCGCGAGCCCTGTACTTGGTCTTGCGACATCCTCCTACCTCAAGGGCATTGGCCCTCCCCCTGTAATATAATTTGCAAAAACAGGGCAATGATCTTTATCATGCCCCTGGCTTTTACATTTTAGGCACCAAACTTCTGCGCGCACCTCCGGTCGAGCAAATTTTTCCTTCTTCAATCTCCGCAACTCCAATAAGAGGTTTTGCAACTCCACATGAATCTGTTGAACTCCCAAAGAAGCATCCTGAATAGGCGTTTCATGAAATCTCATCGCAATTTCCAGGGCTTTTGCCTGGGTCCCTATCTTTTGCTGCGATAAAGGAACCCTTAAGTCAGGCAAGAGAAAGGCTAAAAACTAGTTGCAGTGCTAACTATCCATGAGATTCCTGTTAGCCTTGCAGATCTGGCACTTTTGTCTTTGATATATCTCCCAGGGTTTCTCGCCAAGCCTCATCATGATATCCTTGAATCCAACAACTGATTGTGATTCAGACTTGGGCCTACCAAATTCCTTATTCAGAGCAGTCTAAGTGTCCGCTGACAATGCCAATGGGTTATCAGTGCAGTACTTAATGTACCATGTCAATGCACGATCTTGTAGAGAAATAACCAATTGTGTCTTCTTTATGTGATCATCTACAATATTTTGTGCCGTCCATACAACCTTCGCAATGAACCAAAACTGATTTAGGTCATCACTTCCCAAGCTCTTGAAAATGGGCAACTTCATGGTATTCAACATATTGAATGGTGGCGGAGGTGGTGGTGGTGTGGGTGAAGGTGTATGTTGTGGAGGTGAAGGTGGAGGTGGTGTGGGAAGATGAGGTATTCGCGGAAAACCCTACTTTATCAATTGTACAGCACTTCGCGGTGAGGCCTGTACTGCTCCCTCCTCATCACTTGAGGGAGGTTCGATCAATGGGTTGTATTCAGGACATGCTCTCTTCTGATTTCCAAAGAATCGTCCACTTCGCGTAGATCCAAACATCAAGGTAGTGGCATAACCCACTTTTCACACAAGATCATTTTAATCCAAGTATTCAAAGATTTCAAATACTTACCTCGCAATCCTTTGAAAAAACACCACTCTGCTTCACTGTAGCTGACTAAGGTATTGACCGTGAATTCTATCACAAATCCTCCTATGACTCGATCAAGCCAGTGACCGATAGCGCGTGCAATATTATCCTCAGAAGCTTCCAATTTTTGCACTAGCTACGGGGTCCACACTATTGGACCGTCAAGACTCCACCTTCCTTGGCCATCTACCAATTTAGCGATCCACTCGTACAGTTCAATCGGGAAGGTGTAGAAGAAAATTTAATGTATTTTTGTGTATAGATACCTGTTCAACCACTATTCTTCTGTGAGGCATGGATTTCTGTTTTCTTGTGTCACGAATTCGTGGATCTTTCTATCCAACCACTTCTCAATTTCTTTCTTCGTCGGATTCCAGTGATGCGACATCACATATCTCTTTATGCAAATCCCAGTCCTGACAACAGAACCATTTGTTGGCTTAATGGATCCTGACCCAGATCAGAGTAAATTGCGCCAAACAAATCCCTCCACTACTGGCCCTTTCGGCATCAATCCACGAAGCGCGGATTGAAGTCTCACCCGAAGTAGTATGGGGGGATGCTGGAACCAAGTTTCCGCACCCAGAGATCAGCGTGATGTCATTTTATGCCCTAAATCTGCCTTCGCGCAGATTGATAAGCCTTTAAGGCTTATCGATATAACTTCCTTGAATCAGCCTCTAGACCTCTGCAAAGGTCTATGACTAGGTTTTACGGACCCTGAACAGGCTAATCAACCACTTACGCGCATCCAAGACTATTCTTAACCCAACAATTATTCAATCTTGCTTAAGTGTTGGATAACTTTAACATACAATAGTATAATCTTCACGTAAACACTTAATGTCAATTGCGTTCATATAACAATATAAGCCATGTAAAGTCGTGCATCAATACATCATTATTTCATACAAGCATTATTTATCACATCATAAAGCGCATTCATACATAACAGAAGTAAATGGGTAAACACAGGAATTTTAGTAATAATCTTCTTTATTGATAATCAGTTCAGCTTACACACTCAAGTCTTCCCTATGCACTCAGCTACAGACTTCTACTCTAGGCCTTTGCACACACAGCTGCAGAGCCTTCCTTCTTCCCTAATACTTCTACGATCTTTCCTCCTATTGACCCATTACATTCATCTTCATCATCTCTTATCTCCTTAGACATCCCTAAGACACACTTATTTATACAATTCCATGGTTCGCGGACCATGGGTAGATCTACAAAAAGCTGACTTAACTTACATAAAAGAGGGTAAAATCCCTTTTTGACTCTTTAATTATCTATGCACTCCGCAACCACAATTTGCAGAGACTTTCCATTTTGTAAATCAAAACTTGGGGCTTTTTCCCAAAATTGACCGAGGGGACCCATCCCAACACTTATGGACTTAGCTATATAGGAGTCTACCTCATCAATACCATTAGTTAGAATTTCCTCATGCACTCCCAAATGCTTGTGATCCTGCAAGTCTCCCTAAATAGTATCACGTTGCTACTCACTCTTCTGAAAATCAATAAACCCAACTCCAAAAGACCCCCCATGATATAAAGGAATCTCCTCTTGTTATGTCTTTGTTGCCTTCATCCTTTCACCTAGACATGAATGGTTAAGGGCCCAAGGTCCCTTGCAGATAAAACATAGTCCTATCCTCCTTAGTTCATTCTTGTTGTAGGTTTTGTTCTTGCTTCCTTCATCATTCCTTCTCAACTCCTTCCTAGTTAGCAACCTTTTGAGCAATTTCATGTTTTTCTTGACCAACTTCTCGACTAGATCATAGGCAGCTGATGATACCTTTGGTTCCTTCCTCCAAATGGTTAGCAATTTCGATCTTAGTATCTTGCAGATGTCAGCATATCATTCTAAGGATAGAGACACAATCTCTTGCATGCTTGTTTTGACACTGCTTTGATGCGATAATGTAATGTTGGTGTAAAAGCTTTGTACTAACTGAAAGATTAAGTCGTCACATTCCAAATTCAGAATAGAGGTGCCAAAGTTGAACTTTGCGATGAATTTTAAAATTCTGCAACGCTTCTGAAAGGTAGGAAGCATGATATTATTCAACCCCTGAAGGGCTTATACTATCGGATACAGTATATCTCTCATGATATCATTATTGTAGGGCAATAGTGGTGATGTTAAAGCTATGATCATGCTGAGACAAGAAGCAACTGTGAGTCTAACCTCTTTAGAAGGATGTTCCCAAAGTTTAGGTTATATCAATGCAAGCATGGATGGCTTGAGATCTCAACTGAGTTTCTTCCATTCTGGTTGCCCCACCTCAGAGACATGTGTCTAATTCCTCGAATTTATGAAGGTCTACAGCTAACTTTGTTCGTTACAATTTAGATCCAAGTACGAAGAGCTTAGGTCCTCTTCCTTGTCCTTCCTTGACTTCCCCTGGGTGCTTTTGCTACAGAATTGTATGGACCCTTTTTTAGAAAGGTTTGCTGCTTTGATATGGATCCTTTTTTAGAATGGTTTGCTTCTTTGACCATCATTTTGGTCTATGGAAGTATTGTTGCCTAAAGGACCCTATATTCTCACTAGTTCATTAAGGACTTTCTGAGTGTTTTCCAAAGTCTCTTCGAGACGATCCATATTCTCCGATACCAAAAAAAGAAAATACTAATTTTCCATAGAGAGATTATATCAACATTCTCTCGATCAAGCCTTCACTTCAACAAATTTGACCCATTTTTTTCTTTAATAAATAGGGAGCAGTACGGTTTTACAAAAATATAAGCCCAAGAATATAATTATCAATGTCACCCAAATCACATGGTTCAGTTTTTAAAATGGCAATTAAGCCCACCCATTAAACGCATGTGAATGGCCCAAGCATATAACTTTTCAACCAAGTAGGCGGCACAGTGAAGATAAGATAAACTAGCATTTGCACCATATGTTGCAAAGAGCACGCCGTAAGGCAATAGAAAAGGAACTAGTAGCTTGAAGTGTCTTGTAAAATCAATGCAATCTCTACACATCATTATAATGTTTCAAAATTATATATTTACAATGTTCAAGATCATTCAATCAACATTTATTACCATGACAAATAACAATATAAAGACCTGGGAAATAGGCTTGTGATCACTGTATGAGTGTATGAGTACACAAATGAGAATGATGAAGGTACTTTCTTTGGAAACAACTTATGAATGGTGCTAGATAATATTTACAATAAACATATGATAGATATTGTATAAAAATCAATTTTGGAAACAAGTTACAATTCTAATCAAAATCAATGTATCTATCTATCTATGTTTTTTTATATAAAGATTAAAGTCATGATAAGTCAAGTTGATTGTTAGGCATGGATATCTTGTTCTTGCATAAAATTTTGTATAAAATACCATAGATGTTGTAAGCCATTGTTGAGGGAAGGGACAGATGGAAAGAGGCACAAAAAATCTGATGGCTTCTTCAATGTTCCAAGCATTCTTGCAGCAAGCTGCATTGTGATGATCTCCATTATCCAATGATGTGCATGTGATTAGTGACCATCTTGACTACTATGATAGCAGTAAGAATGCTCCAGACAAATATCCCACCAAAACTAAGTACAAGGTTGGCCCATCATAAAGAACTATATACATAATAACATATATTAAACAAGAGGGCATGGGTCCAAGCATCACACCATACAGAAATAGGAAGTAGATTACCAAAGTAAATTCAAGCAGCCTGAAAATTTTCACCACAGATCATGGTCCTTTGCCTTCTCTAGAATGTACGAGCTTGAAAGGTCTTATTCGTCTCTAATACATAACCAAAAGCAACCCTGGAAATGTCAAACTTGGGTATGAGGTGCAGATTATCATATGCTTTTCTCTTTTGTGGATCAGACAGAGTATCATAAGCCTGATTTATCTCAGAAAAGGCTGATAATTAAGTAAGCTTGTCCTCCAATGTGAACTCGAGGGATGCAACTGTTCTCTCTAGCTCATCCTTACAACGTTTCAGCGTATCCACACCAGTATCTGAATTTCTCAATGTTTCTTTCAGTGAGCTAAGGTGGTCCTCCAAATTTGTTTTTTCTTGACCAACTCTCTGCAAAGAAGCTTCTAGACCATTCCTCTCTCTTTTATAGCCATGTAAAGTTATTTCACAACTCTCAAGTTCAGTGTTACAATGACACTATCCAGATCTAATAAAAATCAACCAGTAGTTTAACAAAAGTATGATCGTGAAGGAGGCATTACCAGTGTCATGGGTGTATTTCAAATTTCAAAATCAACTAATGGATACTTTACCAATGTCTATAAATGAATGTCCGCAGATTAATTGAAGCAACCCGTAGACTACGATATCAAATTGTGTTGAAATTAGAGAAATAATTGGAAACAACAAAAAATTCATATAATATTGTTCTAGTTTACATTCCTTATTCAAGACCTTTGTAAGGACACGGCCTAAAGGAAAGAGTAAAGGTATTGGCACTTATAAGTTGGACTCCATAAAGAATTGTTGTAAATATGTTAGTATGACTTCACCACCATGGCAGAAGTTGAATCTTTCAAAACATAGCTTATTGTTCAGCTTACATGTTTGAAAATTACATGAACCTGTAGAATCAAAGTCTAATAACATCAATTAGACAACCATATGCAGCTGAACAAGAATTTGGATTCTCTTAGAATGGCCCAGATTATGCAGTTTGCAGAGCTGATAATGTTCCCCGAATACATTCTGCAAGAAGAGAGGTCTTTCGATTCAAACAGAGGTATCTCCAACAAACATTCTGTAAAATATACAGGAATATTTCAGGGATAATAACCAGAGATAAACCAACTTTAATAACAAGACCATCATTTTTTCCCAAGATTTTATTGTTTTCTTTGTAAGTAATGCCAGCCAACTTTTATTCCCTTCACCTCTGAAAGTAAATTTAACTGTGAATTATTCAATCAAAGCTATGTTAGTCTAGACTTTTTCTGAAAGTGTGCTTCAATATTCACCATTCAACAACAAATGATGAAAATTTATTGCAACAACAATACATATTTACGAATCAAGAGGGATCAAGGAAATATTGTTTGAGATTTTACTGAAATATTACCCTTCCAAACAATATCTAAATCTAATCACTTAGAAAAGACGTCACTCCTCTCTTGTATCTTATTCTAATGCCTTCTATCAAGGCCTTCAAATGTATGAGCTTACTCGTGACCATTAAAGCCAAGATGCATTTGTGTCCTTACCTCAGACCTCCAAAGTTTATCATGTATGCTTCTAGGAATAATGTGAAAATGTGTCTGGAACGATCATGTCGCATTTTTCAGATGCACATGACAAAAATATTATTCTTCCAATGAATAATAAGTAATGCAAAAACAGTTGTTGTAGAAATACAAGATCTTAAAATGCCTTACATGGAATATCACTTGTCCAGCAACAACATCGTTGTTAACTCATAAATTGAATGAATATGTCATGTGAACTTTAGTAAGCTCGTAGATGATGCACACATATCTTTACAATCATCTTCTTTATGCATATTGTGTGTTCAATGAGAAAATTTATTTAATATCTAATAAGTGCAATATTGTAAATCTCCTTTCACTTTCTTGTAATTAAAAAAGGTTGTGTAAAAAAAACACAAATACACTGCATCTCTTTGAAAATGTATACAACAAAGATTTACTCTTTTTATTTAAAACCTATGTAAGAAGCATCAAAAATCAAAGCACCCATGCGTCCTGTTCATTACATGCAATAACTCTAAAGTTGATGTTGCCCCTGGCTGCTTGTTTCCCTTTAGCTAAACCATTATAAACTTACGATCATACTTCCAGGGGTTATCTACGGGGGACTTCATGGCCTCAAGGATCTTGGCAGCTTGTTTAGCTCTTTTTTGATTGAAAAAAGCATACCCCCCATTGCAATAGGGAAGATTGAAAGATGCCACTCCTCTCTTACATCTTATTATAATGCCTTCTATCAAGGTCTTCAAATGTATGAGCTTACTCGTGACCATTAAAGCCAAGATGCATTTGTGTACTTACCTCAGACTTCCAAAGTTTATCATGCATGCTTCTGGGAATAATGTGAAAATGTGTCTAGAATGATCAGGTCGCATTTTTTCAGATATACATGACAAAAATATTAGTCTTCCAATGAATAATAATTAATGCAAAAACAGTTACTGTAGAAATACAAGATCTTAAAATGCCTTACATTGAATATCACTTGTCTAGCAACAACACCGCTGTTAACTAATAAATTGAGTGAATCTGTCATGTGAACTTCGATAAGCTCGCAGATGATGCACGCATATCTTTACAATCATCTTCTTTATGCATATTGTGTGTTCAATAAGAAAATTTATTTAATATCTAATAAGTGCAATATTGTAAATCTCCTTTCACTTTCTTGTAATTAAAAAAGTTGTGTACAAAAAAACACAAATACACTGAACCTCTTTGAAAATATATACCACAGAGATTTACTCTTTTTATTTAAAATCTATGTAAGAAGCATAAAAAATAAAAGCACCCAGGTGTCCTGTTCATTACATGCAATAACTCTGAAGTTGATGCTGCCCCTGGCTGCTTGTTTCCCTTTAGCTAAACCACTATAAACTTACGATCATACCTCCACGGGTTATCTAGGGGGAATTTCATGGCCTCAAGCATCTTGGCAGCTTGTTTAGCTCTTTTTTTACTGAAAAAAGCATACCCCCATTGCAATAGGGTAGATTAAAAGACATCACTCCTCTCTTATATCTTATTTTAATGCCTTCTATCAAGGTCTTCAAATGTATGAGCTTACTCATGACCATTAAAGCCAAGATGAATTTGTGTACTTACCTCAAACCTCCAAAGTTTTTCATACATGCTTCTGGGAATAATGTGAAAATGTGTCTGGAATGATCATGTCGCATTTTTCAGATACACATGACAAAAATATTAGTCTTCCAATGAATTAATAATTAATGTAGAAACAGTTACTGTAGAAATACAAGATCTTAAAATGCCTTACATGGAATATCACTTTTCCAGCAGCAACATCGTTGTTAACTAATAAATTGAATGAATATGTCATGTGAACTTCAGTAATCTCACAGATGATGCACACATATCTTTACAATCATCTTATTTATGCATTTTGTGCATTCAATGAGAAAATTCCCGAACCTCTGGAATTCTCAAACCCTCCAACCTCGCATCTCCATTGGTAGGAGAAGACAAGCTGCATGTAGAGTCCTCGAACACGTCCTGCAAGTGAGCATTCAAAACCCCCAAATTCTGGACTTGATAGACAACATCATTATTCTTTGTATCTCATCCCATACCGACCCAAGAGAGCCTGAATTCTCATATGCAGCTGAAATTTCTGATGGAAGTAGAGAACCCATTTGGCAAGATGCATGCATGAAGAACTGAATGTGCTAATAATTAATGCAAAAACAGTTATTGTAGAAATACAATATCTTTAAAATCATCTTCTTTATGCATATTGTGCGTTCAATGAGAAAATTTCTGGACCTCTGAAATTCTTAAGTTGTTCCAGGCATCCAAACCCTCCAACCTCGCATCTCCATTGGTAGGAGAAGACAAGCTGCATGCAGAGTCCTTGAACACGTCCTGCACGTGAGCATTCAAAACCCCCAAATCCTGGACTTGATAGACAACATCATTATTCTTTGTATCTGCATGCCATACCGACCGAAGAGAGCCTGAATTCTCATATGGAGTTGAAATTTCTGATGGAAGTAGAGAACCCATTTGGCAAGATGCATGCATGAAGTACTGAATGCGCTAACAATTAATGCAAATACAGTTACTGTAGAAATACAAGATATTAAAATGCCTTACATGGAATATCACTTGTCCAGCAGCAGCACCGTTGTTAACTAATAAATTGAATGAATCTATCATGTGAACTTAAGTAAGCTCACAGATGATGCACGCATATCTTTACAATCATATTCTTTATGCATATTGTGTGTTCAATGAGAAAATTTATTTAATATCTAATAAGTGCAATATTGTAAATCTCCTTTCACTTTCATGTAATTAAAAAAGTTGTGTAAAAAAACACAAATACACTGCATCTCTTTGAATACAACAGATATTTACTCTTTTTATTTAAAATCTATGTAAGAAGCATCAAAAATCAAAGCACCCAGGTGTCAAGTTCATTACATGCAATAACTCTGAAGTTATGCTACCCCTGGCTGCTTGTTTCCCTTTAACTAAGCCATTATATACTTACGATCATACTTCCAGGCGTTATCTAGGGGGAACTTCATGGCCTCAAGCATCTTGGCATCTTGTTTAACTCTTTTTTGATTGAAACAAGTATACCCCCATTGCAATAGGGTAGATTAAAAGACGTCACTCCTCTCTTATATCTTATTCTAACGCCTTCTATCGAGGTCTTCAAATGTATGAGCTTACTCGTGACCATTAAAGACAAGATGCATTTGTGTACTTACCTCAGACCTCCAAAGTTTATCATGCATGCTTCTAGGAAAACCTCCAAAGTTTATCATGCATGCTTTTGGGAATAATGTGAAAATGTGTCTGGAATGATCATGTCGCATTTTTCAGATACACATGACAAAAATATTAGTCTTCCAATGAATAATAATTAATGCAAAAGCAATTACTATAGAAATACAAGATCTTAAAATGCCTTACATGGAATATCACTTGTCCAGCAACAAAACCATTGTTAACTAATAAATTGAATGAATCTGTCATGTGAACTTCAGTAAGCTCACAGATGATGCACGCATATCTTTATAATCATCTTCTTTATGCGTATTGTGCGTTCAATGAGAAAATTTTCGGACCTCTAGAATTTTTAAGTTGTTCCAGGCATCCAAACCCTCCAACCTCGCATCTCCATTGGTAGGAGAAGACAAGCTACATGCAGAGTCCTCGAACACGTCCTGCACGTGAGCATTCAAAACCCCCAAATTCTGGACTTGACAGACAACATCATTATCCTTTGTATCTGCATCCCATACCAACCCAAAAGAGCCTAGATTCTCATATGCAGCTGAAATTTCTGATGGAAATAGAGCACCCATTTGGCAAGATGCATGCATGAAGTACTAAATGCGCTAATAATTAATGCAAAATCAGTTAATGTAGAAATACAAGATCTTTACAATCATCTTATTTATGCATGTTTTGTGTTCAATGAGAAAATTTCCGGACCTCTGGAATTCTTAAGTTGTTCTAGGCATCCAAACCCTCCAACCTCGCATCTCCACTGGTAGGAGAAGACAAGCTGCATGTAGAGTCCTCGAACACGTCCTACACATGAGCATTCAAAACCCCCAAATTCTAGACTTGATAGACAACATCATTATTATTTGTATCTGCATCCCATACCAACCCAAGAGAGCCTGAATTCTCATATACAACTGAAATTTCTGATGGAATTAGAGCACCCATTTGGCAAGATGCATGCATGAAGTACTGAATGTGCTAATAATTAATGCAAAAACATTTAATGTAGAAATACAAGATCTTAAAATGCCTAACATGGAATATCACTTGTCCAGCGGCAGCACCGTTGTTAACTAATAAATTGAATGAATCTGTCATGTGAACTTCAGTAAGCTCGTTTATGCATATTGTGTGTTCAATGAGAAAATTTATTTAAAATCTAATAAGTGCAATATTGTAAATCTCCTTTCACTTTCTTGTAATTAAAAAAGTTGTGTAAAAAAAACACAAATACACTGCATCTCTTTGAAAATGTATACAACAGAGATTTACTCTTTTTATTTAAAATCTATGTAAAAAGCATAAAAAATCAAAGCACCTAGGTGTCGTGTTCATTACATGCAATAACTCTGAAGTTGATGCTGCCCCTGGCTGCTTGTTTCCCTTTAACTAAGCCAATATATACTTACGATCATACTTCGAGGGGTTATCGAGGGGGAACTTCATGGCCTCAAGCATCTTGGCATCTTGTTTAACTCTTTTTTGATTGAAACAAGTATACCCCCATTGCAATAGGGTAGATTAAAAGACGTCGCTCCTCTCTTATATATTATTCTAATGCCTTCTATCGAGGTCTTTAAATGTATGAGCTTACTCGTGAGCATTAAAGACAAGATGCATTTGCGTATTTACCTCAGACCTCCAAAGTTTATCATGCATGCTTCTAGGACTAATGTGAAGTGTCTGGAATGATCATGTCACATTTTTCAGATATGCATGACAAACATATTAGTCTTCCAATGAATAATAATTAATGCAAAAACAGTTACTGTAGAAATACAAGATCTTAAAATGCCTTACATGGAATATCACTTGTCCAGCAGCAGCACCATTGTTAACTAATAAATTGAATGAATCTGTCATGTGAACTTTAGTAAGCTCACAGATGATGCACACATATCTTTACAATCATCTTCTTTATGCATATTGTGCGTTCAGTGAGAAAATTTCTGGACCTCTGGAATTCTTAAGTTGTTCCAGGCATCCAAACTCTCCATCCTTGCATTTCCATTGGTAGGAGAAGACAAGCTGCATGCAAAGTCCTCGAACACGTCCTGCACGTAAGCAATAAAAACCCCCAAATTATGGACTTGATAGACAACATCATTATTCTTCGTATCTGCATCCCATACTGACCCAAGAGAGCTTGAATTCTCATATGCAGCTGAAATTTCTGATGGAAGTAGAGCACCCATTTGGAAAAATGCATGCATGAAGTACTGAATGCGCTCGGGAATATTTGAGGCCTGATCATGGGAGGTTACAAGAATTATGGAGTTTGATGTGCGGGAGATCTAGGAAGGACATTCAGTCCTACAGCCCACGTTCAAGCCAGTTTTAAGTAGGTTAGGCTAGCTAGGGAAGGAGATTAGGTTAGTTAGGCATTGAATGTTTCTATTTGTAATTGAACTTATAACTCACAGGTCCCAAGATTGAAACCTGGCTCTGATACATTCAAATCTGCGCAAAATAGTTTTACATCAGCCTGGTAACTTACTTCCCGTTACCTCTAAAAAAACGGAAGGAACTTAAAATACGATTTTGGAAAACCAGAGATTGATAGATGTGAGTTTGAAAACACCCTAACCGGTTTACCACGACGAAAGGAAACCTTCTTCATGATTCTTGAATAGAAACCTTCTTCACGATTCTCGAACAAATTCTTTTCACTCTTTGTCTTGAACCGATTCTTGCTTTACATGGATTTTTTCAGAATATTGTGAAATGGTCATTATTGTAGTCCCAATAAAATCCCACACAAATGAGTTGCAGTTCTCGCTCCCACAAAAGTGCGTTAGTTGCAAGGCCACGTCGAAGGGTATTCACAACCTGGTCTTGTAGCTCTTTGGCCCTTTTGCAAATGCGTTACCCTCTGGATTTCTTGGGTATTTTGATCTTTTGTAGTTGGGTTAGCCCTACGGCTCTCCATGACTTGCTCTTGCAACTTTTAAACTTTTAGTGCTTTGCATTGCCTTTATGGGTTTCGGATATATGTTTCACATCTCTTTGCGACCTACTGTAAATCCAATAATTTCCATGCCAGAATCCTGAATTTTCAGCTTCGGCTTCATCTTCTGTGAGTCCACGGAATTTGTGTGCTTGTAAAATTCGACCTGGAAGATATGTATAGCGAGGGCAAGTGCAAGGTCTCCACACGGAGAAGCACCTGGAAGTGGAAGCAGCGTAGCATCACCTGGAAGTGGAAGCAGCGCAGCGTCCAGCGAGGGCAAGCATCGATCTGCTGGGTTGCATCGTATACCCGCGGGGTCGCATTGTATACCAGTCTGATCAATTGGATGGGTAAGATCATTTTCATCGTCTAACATTTAAATCAAAGGCTCAAACATGTACACGTAACCCAAAATCAAAGTTGATTTCAAATGGAAACGACATGTACACGTAACCCAAAAGCAAAATTGATTTCAAATGGAAACGCCTTACGGCTTAAAAATATTTTTTTCCGACTCTAGCTCGTATTTCTAGGTCGTACTTGAGTCTTGGAGTTATGTGCATCTATGAACATATTGTTTATAACCATTAAAATCAATCATATAGATCTTTCCATCCATAATGGTGTTTGGATTCCCCATGCTTCATGTAATCTAGCTTTATTTCAAACCATGTATTTGTAATGAGAATGTACATGCCCCCATTCATACGACCTCAAATTCTTTGTGGTCCTGTTACACATAAATTCCCATCTACCACTACTACATGTTTAAGATGACTATAAATATTGCTAGCAATGGCACCTCGTGCACTTATTTCATGCCTTCATGCGTTTGTAATGGGATCATAAACTTAGAAGCAAAGGAGGGAATAACCTGTGAGATGGCACATACCAGACCCTCCAACTACATATTGTTTGTTGTCAATTACTCCTTTGAGGCAACTAAAATGAGGAGTTGACATGGATGCCATCTTTGTCCACTTATTCTTCCTTGGATCATGCATCCACACATCCCTTATTGCTTCTTTACAAAATAGAGCTCTTCCAATGACATAAAGCTTTCCTTGCATGATTGCTGATGTGACACCCAAAATTACTTTCCCTCTAGTCAGAGCTCGATCATAGGGTATTGGAGGAAGTGCCTACCACCTATATCTCTTTGGACATACTTGGTAAATTATAGTAACACATTCATAACCCAAGACAAAGTGACCTGCATCTAGAGGTTGGAAACACAGTAACTACGCTCATACAAAACTCTGAGCCGCACAAGAAGAACAATCAACTACTCTCCCTCCCTCCATTCATATCTCTCTATCCACGAAATTTTGTCAAAAAAATGGCACAAGTCATAGGGAGTCCTTATTTCATAATCAACACCCTTTCCATGTATTAGAGATCGTCTAGTACGCGACACACTTCGATCCACCCATTTTGTTGTCAGTACACATGGACAGAGCAACAAATATCTCAAATAGAACATCAAATTCATCCCTTCATGGGAAATATCAATCTGCAAGGAAATCATACATGCAGGATTTGGAAATCAGTTGTATACTTTACATTGGAATTCAACGAATTCTGCCCTCGATTTAAAAATCACTTCTCGCTTTTACACACATTACAACCTTGTCATGGGTTGGAAGAAAAAATTTGCTGGCCGACAAAACATGAAACATAATTAATTCCAAATACGTTAAGACCGTTGTGGCCCCTTAATTTTACTGGTCAGTATGAGAAACTAACTCCCTCCCTTGCCTTGTGGCTCTCATGATACCTACCTCCGAGTAAATCACAAATCATATGTGCAGGTTCATTGTATTTACATTCTAGATTTAACTTGGAAATCAAGAACCAGAGTTTGAAGTTGCAATTTAACTACCACCTTCAACCTTGCCTGGTATGTGATGCATTGTCCTCCTTTATTATAACATCCTGAATTCAATCTCATTGGAATTTATTTGAATCATTTAATCCATTATACCCCCTTCAAGATGATTGCTCTGTCCTAGATGCAATAAAATGAATGCTTATTTGCAGCGCACACCTCTACTATGGCATCCGTTATACTTGTACAAACTATGTAAAAGTGCCAGGTGAAATAAAAAATTTAATAATTTTGAAAGACATAATGATCCAGACCATCCATTGTAACATTCCAGACTTAGGTGTAATGCATATTGCTATGTTATCGACATTGGTTCCAGACTTAGGTGTAATGCATATTGCTATGTTATCGACCTTGGTTCCAGACTTAGGTGTAATGCATATTGATCTGTTGTCGACATTGTAACACTGCCATTACATAGGAATTATGTTAACACTGCCAAAAGATAGAAAATCTAATATTATGTTTGGAGTAAGCAGACGATACATTCAATCATACACATTTGGAACATGAATATTGAAGAACATTCCATTCTGAATTGTAACACAATCATCTCTGGCTTTGTATTAACATAACATATCGATAAATTATAGGTCTGTTTCATCTTTGTTCTACTATGATTGAAACTCTTCAGATAGGTATACATGTAACACATAACCATCGTCTGCATTGTTGGAAATATCAATTAAGAAACTGAGGTTGGCACATGCATGTGCTCTCTAAATAATCCAATATTGCGGAACTATAACATAACCACCGTTGCACCCTCACTGCTTTGTTGAATGCACTGGGGCCTAAAATATGTCACAAAAACTGCTCAACATGTTGTTCCATAACATTTAAATAATGTTTGCACCTGTTGCATTGTTATCAGAATTGTATGGATTTACTTCGCCATGCTAAAGGAGAAACACTTATAGAACATGTAAAATTTAGCAAAATATTTCTTGCTTCTATTTGTCATTACTCATAACTGTAAAATGATCTCTCCAAGTGTGGAATCAGAAGTAAATTTCAAAAAAAAATAATAAGAATGGGAAGTAACTATTTTTGGGTTCGTCTACTTTGATCTATGAGCCGCGAGATCAACTTTTCTTGGTTTTATGAAAGTATCTTACATGGTCATCACAAGCCCTGTCCTCTTGTGTTTTCTCGAGATCTCTCACAAGGATAATGTAGAGAATCCTAGAGTGTTTGCTCAGAAATTGTGGCTGTCTTACACGATATTGTTGAACCTTTGGTATTGTTGCTAGAATCTTGAATTTTCAGCTTCGGCTTCATCTTCTGTGAGTCCACGGAATTTGTGTGCTTGTAAAATTCGACCTGGAAGATATGTACAGCGAGGGCAAGTGCAAGGTCTCCACACGGAGAAGCACCTGGAAGTGGAAGCAGCGTAGCGTCACCTGGAAGTGGAAGCAGCGCAGCGTCCAGCGAGGGCAAGCATCGATCTGTTGGGTTGCATCGTATACCCGCGGGGTCGCATTGTATACCAGTGTGATCAATTGGATGGGCAAGATCATTTTCATCGTCTAACATTTAAATCAAAGGCTGAGACATGTACACGTAACCCAAAAGCAAAGTTGATTTGAAATGGAAACGCCTTACGGCGTAATTATGAGGGTGCCCACAATAAAACTCTAATCCAAGTGCTTTCTTACCAATACCAGGATTAGCCCCACCATAAATTATACATCGGAATTA
The DNA here is from genome assembly GCA_031772625.1 of Pinus tabuliformis. Lineage (NCBI taxonomy): Eukaryota > Viridiplantae > Streptophyta > Pinopsida > Pinales > Pinaceae > Pinus > Pinus tabuliformis. Next base: position 1,257,550,853 of record CM062804.1, read on the forward strand.
ATTCCACTGAACCCAGTTCAGTTGGGTATGCAACCACGATCTTGGCTATGCTATCAAAGAGCGCTTCCCTGCACACACCTGGACGATGCTGTTGTTCAACGCACACCTGAAGAGGCTGCCCGGATACAACTCAATTATGAATCACTATGGGGAAACCACACACGAGGTCCACGACTTGTGAGATCTATTTGTCGACCCTTCTGCATCGCTCAGTGATCCTTTGGCCCTTCAACCATTCTCGATGTTGTCAGGGTTTTAGAAACCCCTCTTTGACATGAGAATTGATGGAAAACAAAATCTACACCACCCAAATAGGTGAAAATGCTCAGATATTCCCGTTTACGCACTGAATTTCAGACGTACGTTCATTTAAAACTTTTGCGTAGTTTAGGCGGAGGAGTTGCCCAGAAAGTTTTAGAAATTCTGGTCATATTTAAACAAAAATTGGTCCAGAAAGTTATAGAAATTCTGGTCATATTTAAACAATAAAGAATTTTGTCGAGGGATTTCTCATCATCGTTTTAGATCTGGTCTACTCTGCTTCAGCTCCTGGGGATAGGACTGTCATGGCGAGCAACGTACCCGTTCCTATATCAAATAAACTTCTCCCATGCACTTTATTTCATTATGTCACCAACGATGTCAACATCCATGTAAATCATGAATCGCACTATATTTTAATTAAAAAGGGCTCAAACATTTTATTTGGTTATGGCAACCAAATAATGCATTAACTTTAATGTAATTTACCAGGTACGTAGCCAATGCAATTTACCAGGGGCGTGTGCGTTCGAAGGATGTTACATTCAAACTCCTTGTGTCCTAGAATAATTCGACTACTGCTGAGTGGTCCAACAGATAAGAGCTCCTAATCACGGCGGCAATAGCCTTACGCCCTCTGTCTGAGATTCACCTGGCCACTGCGGCCGATTGAAATGGCCCTTGGGTTTTTGTCTGTAGCAGCACACCGATAACAATGGATCGACGCACACAACTTAATGAGTTTGGCTTCTCGACCTTCTAATCTCCCACGCGACAGGGTCTATCAACCTTGATTATTGTTTGATAGTTTAAAATTTCACCAATGCGTGATAAGGCAGCTCGATTGTATAAGCGGCTCGGACAGATCCGGGCTTATTTTACTTCCACTAGAATGTATTTGCAGCCTCTCTGATTCATAGCTCCGCCAGCAGAAATAAATAATGGTGCACACCACCTGGTGGCGCCTCCTTTTGCGTGTTGGTTTCAGCCCAATGGCTCCTGGGCTTTGACTCTGTCTGCGCACTGAGCGACCACCTGGTGGCGCCTCCTTTTGCGTGTTGGTTTCAGCCCAATGGCTCCTGGGTTTTGACTCTGTCTGCGCACTGAGCGATTGACCGCTACGATCTCGACGATGGCGACCTTCAGTATCGACCTGGTCGCCCTTCAACCACACTATCCCCTCCAACCGGGCAATTTTTATTTATAATTATTGAGGGAGATTACAGTTTTCTCACAACCCACGGCTGTTGGCCCGGTACTGGCCTGATCAATGCACCCGCCCCCCAAAATTTCTCTCACAGCCCACGGTTGGTGGCTGACCCGATCAATGCGCCCCCATATCACTGTTGGTGGCCCAACCCTGCCTTATCAATACACCTATGGACTACTTGGCCCACTGCCCAATGGTTTGGTGGCCCCAGTCTGTCAGATCGATGCGCCTGCGGCCCCATTGATCCTCTTCGCCGGCAAATACGCCCACAGCTCATGGCCCACAACGGCCCTGCGACTCCACTAATATGGGCTCAACCTTGCAGTCTGGGCAATAAATTGATCTTCCTTGAATAATAGTCAGGCTTCAAATAATCACGTATTTCTGGAAATACCCTAGAAGATTTCTTGAAATAAGTTACTATACTACATAGTGAATTCGGTCTATAATAAATGGTGTACTTTGGTTTCCACTTAAACAAACTCGATATGATGGCAATACCCTATTAAAAAGGAAAAAACAAATTCCAACAATAGTTATGAACAGGGTTTTGATTCCGCCTTCCAAACGTGGAACCCTTTCTTCCACAGAAAAAAAATGATCCTTGGTCATGAAGCCAAACCTCTCTAGATTTCTGTAGAATCAATCTCAGCTCCAAACTTACACACTTTGACCATCTAGCGTATTATCGAGTACCAGCGAAGAGGGACAATGCCTATTAGGGTGAAAGGAATTCTCACTGCAATAAAATTTGAATCCTATGAATAAAGACTTGATTCGCTAACAAGAACTCTTAGGGTCGCAGTGTACACAACTCTAATACCACTATAAGATCTCGAAATGATAGAATTATAATAAATATAGCATACTTAAGGTTCTAAAAGAAATAAACTTTCAACAAAGATAAGGACACAAATGGGATCTAGAAATGCAACCCTTTATTTATATTATTAGCCGAACAAAATGATACATGCCCATACATTAAAATTGGAAACCCTGCAAATGACATGCACGGATGCTCAACAATGACAAATCTAAGGCACTAAAGCCCACTTGCGAAAATCCTCGATGGATCCACCACACAAATGTCACCACAGGGTTTTGGACGCTCTAAGTTCTCAACAAACACACAATAAGATAGAGAAACTTTGGATGATCCAAATGCCTAGCTCCCATCCCCTTTTATAGGCATGATGGAATCTCTAGAAACCTTATTTTATTATTTTCCCTTGAAAATCGAAGGCAAATACCATGGGCACATTCCATCCATTTTGACCATATCAAGAAAACAAATATTATAAAAAATCAATTAATCAAATAAAAATAAGAATTTAAACAAAGGACTTTAAACAAATTAAATTATAATAGTGAAATATTCCATTAAATTTGAGAAAAACATTTTTAGATTTTTCATTTTGAAACAAATAATGAAAAAGCTCCAACTTAATTAAACAAATTAAATTATAATAATGAAATATTCCATTAAAGCTCCAACTTAATTAAACAAATTAAATTATAATAATGAAATATTCCATTAAATTTCTATATAAACGTTTTTATATTTTTTTCCTGAAATAAATAGTAAACTAATATGAAAAAGCATATTCAGATTTTCATTTTAAAATAAGTCATGAACGAAGTATTTTTGAACAATTTTGCGTTTGCCAAATTCCCACCTAACTTACCAAAAACAAAGCGATATAAATGACAATTACACGGGTACAGTTCTCACAGAATCAGAACATAAAATCCCAAATAGAAATATTAATAAGATGTGCTCAGTCAACGGGCCCGAAAAATATTACAACTTAAAGCTCTGATTACCAATGGAAGTGTGATACCGACACTCGGAGAATATTCTGTTTATCATTCTTTGTTTAAGAAGATTTCCTCACCTTGACACTCTATCCATATGCTTTAACAATAGCAGATCTCCAAAATTCATTTCGATCATAGAACCCAATTAACATCGTCCAAGATCAATTAATTACCTTGGAAAACATGCACACACCTGTGGACTCATATCTATTTTTAAACTGAAATTTATAACAAAGTTCCACCGCACCTTTTCAAATGAATTTACTGACACTTCAACGTGGCCCAGCCACCGTTGATGATATTCATATGTACGGTGAGAATAACTTTGACTTTTCAGCAGATCTCTTTATTTTTTTCACGCTAAATCGTGACCCTCCTTTGCTCAATGCCACTGTGCAAACTCGTTCTGGTTGTATTGACTTCTTATTTGACTTGACTTTGGAATTGCCACTCTTTTTCAGGAGAAAAAAAGCGCAATATTTTATATTGAGTCAATATAATTACTTGATAGTACATATAATTGATCCGCCGATCAGCTGCCCGTGGGCACAGAAGTATCATAAGCCTTTGTAGATATCAACAACATTGACAAAACATGCAAATATATGGGGACATCAAAATAGTGTATAGAGAAACAAAAATAGCATATGTGTAGAGATACTGAAACAACATTAGCTATGTGATCAGGAAGATTCATATATAAGGAGATCTGTATGAGACAGACATATTCAGGTGTCGATGTGTCCATAGACCGAGGTCCATATGGCGGCAATGTTATCCAGGATGGACATAAGAGGCGCCTTTGAGTCGTTGAAAATCTTGGAATTCCGCCATTTCCAGGAGCACCAAAGAAAGATTAAGATGAGATATCGCCGAGGGATGCTTTGTCTGCTCCACCAAGTGAAAGCTGCATAGGAAGAGTCAAAAACAATGTGAGGGAAATCAAAAGTAATAGCCAGTTCATACCAGATTTGTCGGATGGATGGGCAATGAAAAAACATGTGGAAGTTTGATTCCTCATCAGCTTCGCACATCGAACACCTGCTAGGACCGTGCCAACATCTTTTCCTTAAATTGTCCCATGAGAGGTTCTTGTTGTAGAATACCAGCCACGCAAAGTGGATATATTTCAGGGGACATCCCGCCTTCCAGAAAGCCACAGGAAAAATATCACGTGTAGGAGAAATCTTGGAGAGAATCATGTCTGAGTAAATGTCGCGGACTCGCGCAGGCGGCCGGGCATTCGACACAGACCATATAAGGTGATCGGATATCCCATAACGGTGAAGCCCGCATAAACAAAAATATTCTGTGAGAGATTTCCAAATGACTCCTAGCTCATCCGACAAACAGAGAGCATTAGCGTCCTTCCAGATGGGAGTAGAACCATTCCAAGTTAATATAAGCTTATCCCATGTGAATATGCCGCTCCGATGAAGGAAGGATAAAAGGTTTTCAGGGATAAGTATTCCTCTGTGGCCACACATAATAGGATCGATGCCAATTAAGATCCTATTACCAGTGAATATCCTCCATTTCAGGCGCTTCAAGAAATATTGTTCTATCTTCCGTAAACTGAGCCAAATAGCAGATCCCTGTCGAGTCCCAATCGACCCCGCTCTGTACCAGTATTCCAGACTTTTCCCTTTCATGTATTTCAGCTTGATAATATTGCTCCATGGTCCATCGCCAAATATACCTCGCCATAGGGAACGGCATAGGAGAGCACGGCCAAATAACCTTAAGTCCTTAAGTCCCCAACCTCCGTGTTGCTTGGGAATAGAAATGGCATCCATCTTGACGAGATGATATTTCCGCCGGTCGGATTTACCACCCCATATAAAGTTAGCCGAAACCTTATTCATCTGGTGGATAATACAAGCAGGAAGGTAGAATAAATGAGCCCAATAGACAGACATTTGAGACAAGACCGCTTGAGTTAAAATAATTCTGCCAGCCAATGAAAGGGACCTGTATTCCCAAGCCGAGATCTTTTTATAGAATCTCTCAATTATCCACTGCCAATCATTTGTAGTATATCCTTTAGCTTTTAGATGGAAGCCCAAGTATTTAATACCGTCTCTGATCATACTAGTGCCAATCCCAAACATTGCAGCAATCCATGTAACCAGAGCCATGTTTGATTCGTTGTGATATAGAGTGGATTTCGACTTATTAATAATAAGTCCCGTGGCTTTTTGGAATTTGTCAAGAATGTCGAATAAACAGATCCATGAGTCCCTACAGAGCATAGCACATAGAAGCACATCATCCACAAAAAGGTTGTGGGATATGAAATAATTCTGACAAATCTTGACAGGCCGGCATCTGAGTTCTGTAACCGCCTTGCTAATGTGAATACTGAGTGTGTTCATGGCCAGGATAAATAGAAGGGGCGCAAGAGGGCATCCTTGACGAAGGCCTCTTTCAGCAGGGAAATATGAAGAAGGGATGCCATTGATAATAATCGCATAGTTGACCTTTTCCACACACGCCATGATCCATTGGATAGCATCAGGCCATAGACCAATCTTCGCCAATAAACATCTGATAAAGCCCCAGTCTAAACAATCATAAGCCTTCTGTAAATCTATTTTTAAGATGGTCGCGTCAATGTCCTTTGTGATCATGGAGAACATGCATTCCTGAGTATTTGCCACAGCATCTAGAATATTACGTCCCTTAAGAAAAGCATGTTGATATTTGGAGAGGAAGGTAGCCAGCGTGCCTTTTATTCTCTCAGCAATGATTTTAGATATAATCTTGAAGGATATGTTGCATAAAGAGATCGGTCTGAAATCATGGAAGGAATCCGCATCCACCTTTTTTGGAATTAATGCAATCAGAGTGGATGTCGTATATTGGTGAATGCACCCAGTCGATCTAGAATCCTCAATCATCCCAAGAAGATCTTGTTTGATGATATCAAAGAAGTGGATAAAAAATTCGATAGTCCAGCCGTCCGGGCCAGGACATTTATCCTTACTAAAAGCCTTGAGGATTCCATATAGTTCTTTCTCAGAGACAGGCTGTAACAGGGATTCATTCTTTTCGTCGTCGAAAATTTGGGGAAACAGATCAATACCCCAAAGGATGTCCTGGATAGCACAGCCCTTCCCCCTGCTATATTGGTTCTTGAAGTGATGGAACTAAAGGCGCAACTAGAGTTCCAGAGATTGAAACAATGTCGATCCATCATGACGAAGGTAAGATTGATCAGCGATATACCTAAAGCCGCCATCTCCCAGCCAGTTTCGCCCGCGTTCGAAACCCATTAAAGAACACAACAATATGAAGAAATTTAGAAGACCTTCCTGGTTATAATTCCAACTCAATAGTTCCGCGCTCAAAATTTTGAAATTAAAATGAAAACTGCGAAGTGCCTGGTAATTGCTATTTCGATTGGAGAAACAACACATATTTTGATTGGAGAAACAACACATAAGGGGTCATCTGCTTGGTTCAAGGGGATTCAATGCATTTTGGATGGAGAGTTGTGTCATCTCTGTAAACTATAGAGATCTTGATGAATGATGTGTGCCCATGGTCTTCCATTCTCACAGAGTCCATCAACATGGAGATTGTTATTCTCTTTGCAATCCAAAACCGATGTCCTGTGAATAAAATAAAGTATCTTCGTGGGACTTGATACGGAAATGCTACTCTAGACTTCTGTGGGACTTGATACAGGAATGCTATTATGGACTTCTGCTCCATCGTAACACAAATTACCTCATTTACCATGGTGTCCAACAGAACGTGCACGATGCTCATCATGCCGCCTATTATTCCATTGTTCATTATTTTTCTTGTGAGTTCTCGGCTAATTAAATTTATTTCCAGTTTGAGTTTTAATAAGACAAAGAGATCTCGGGAACTGGCAATAATTTAGGACTTGGAGTGCTCCCTTACAGGCCGTTGTGTTGAAAAGGTGGAGGAGACAAAGCATGAATTCACACATAAAACAGAGTTGTTGCTCTTCTATTGATCACACAAAATATGATGCTTATAATGAACCCGGTGAAGGTTATTTATCCTTTTCCAACTAGTGACTCGCCTTGACATGCAACCACACTAAAAGTAGTATACCACTTAACTCGACCTGACTCAACACTCAAATACTCAATCACTCAATCATTCAGTTAATTGACTCTCTATGTTTAGCCAACTCCTCATGCAAGAGTAATTATCTTATTTTAACACTCCCCTTTAACTACGACTGCTAAACTAAAACATGACTCATGACAACTCAAACATTCATGTTGGTCTATGTCTCAGCTAGGCTTACAACACCCAATTTTCTTCTATGAAACTCAAACACATCTTGTGATAATGACTTAGTAAATATATCAGCCAATTGATCACTAAATTTACAAGGCTTCAAGTGAACTTTTCCATTTCTCACAAGTTATCTAATAAAGTGATGTCTAGTATCAATATGTTTGCCTTTCTGATGAAACACACTATTCTTGGATAGTGCAATCGCTGAGGTGTTGTCACAGTAAATTGTTGTTGATCCTTGTTGTTTCTGCTTGAGTCCATCAAATACTCTTCTTAACCAGACTGCTTGACATGCTGCTGATGTTGCTGCTACATATTTTGCTTCTGTTGATGAAAGTGTCACAATGGGATGCTTCTTAGATGCCCATGAAATTACTCCTGAACCAAGGTGGAACACAAAAACAGAAGTGCTCTTCCTATCATCCAAACTTCCTGCAAAATCGCTATCTGTGTATCCAATCAAATCCTTCTTTTCTATTCTTGGATACATTATTTCACAATCTCTAGTTCCTACTATGTATCTCAAAATTCTTTTTCCTGCACTCCAATGTGTGTCTTTTGGAGTCTACATAAATTTGGAAATCAAACTCACTCCTTGCATGATATCCGATCTTCTAGCTGTGAGATACATGAGGTTGCCAACCAATCTTTTGAATAGAGTTGGATTGACATTTGATCCTTCATCATCCTTGCTTAACTTTGTACCTGTTGCAACCGGTGTAGGGACAAGTTTGAAATTTTCCATCCTGAATCTTTTCAACAAATCTTTGGCATATTTATTTTGACAAATAAAAATTCCTTTTTCAGATTTCTCAACATTTATGCCAAGAAAATATTTCATGAGACCAAGATCTGTCATCTAAAATTCTTTCATCATGGCCGCTTTAAATTCATCTATCTCAAAATTACCTGTAAAAATCTTGTCATCAACATATAAGAAAACAATTAAAATCTGTCCATGCTCATTTACCTTTGTGTATAAGGTAGGTTCAATGTTGCTTCTGCAAAATCCATTTTTGATCATGTAGCTATCGATTATGCTATACCAAGCTCTAGGTGCTTACTTTAGTCCATAGAGTGATTTATTCAACCTATAAACTTTATCTTTGTTACCTTCAACTTCATAACCTCGAGGCTGCTGCACATAAATTTATTCTTCTAGAATTCCATTCAAGAAGGCTGATTTCACATCCATTTGATATATTTTCCACTTGTTCTGAGTTGTTGTGGCTAGAAATGCTCTTACAGTATCCAATATGGCTACCAGAGCAAACGTTTCTCCAAAATCTATTCCCGGTTGCTATGAGAATCCTTTTGCTACAAGTCGTGCTTTAAATCTATCAATTTCACCTTTCTCATTCAGCTTTGTCTTGTACACCCACTTTACACCAATGAGAATTTTTCCCTTTGGTAAATCAACCAAATCCCATGTGTCATTCTTTTCAATAGCTTCAATTTCTTCATCCATGGCTGTTCTAAAAATCTTGGAGTCCTTGTTGGTGTGTCTTTGTTTGGTGTCTTCACCTGTGATTTTTGTTGCTCTTTTTCTGCTACATCATCTTCTTCTATCAGTGGCACTTGTGCATCAACTGTTTTGTCTACTGTTCCATTCCATGACTCTTGTTCTTTGAACACAACATCTCTACTAATTATGGTTTTCCTTGTGACAAGGTTATACAATTTGTAAGCTTTTGATTGCTCAGTATAACCAGTGAATATGCATTTTTCACTTTTATCATCCAATTTGCCTCTTCACTCTTTAGCCACGTGTGTATAAGCTACACATCCAAATACTCTGAGATGAGATATGTTGCAAGACATATCTGACCATGCTTGTTCTGGTACTCTGTTCATTACACTCTTTGTAGGAGATCTGTTGATCACATAAATAGCACATGCAACTGCTTCTGCCCAATACTCATTAGACAAGTTTCTACCTTTCAACATGCTTCTTACCATGCTCATAATTGTCCTGTTCTTTCTCTCTGCTACACCATTCTGTTTTGGTGTGTACCTGGTTGTAAATTGTCTTCTAATCCCATGTTGTTTGCAATAATCATGGAATGCCTTTGAGTCATATTCTCCACCACAATCTAACCTCAATACCTTGATCTGTCGATCACTTTGGTTCTCTACTAAGGCTTTGAATTCTTTGAACTTTGCAAAATTTTCAGACTTCTACTTCAAGAAGTAAACCCAAGACTTTCTGCTATAGTCATCAATGAAAGTGAGGAAGTAGAAACTTCCACCAATCGACTGTGTCCTCATAGGTCCACACAAGTCTGTATGCACTGGCTCAAGAGGTTGCTTTGCTCTGTATGCAACTCCCTTTGGAAAACTTTCATGGTGTTGCTTTCCCGAGATGAAACACTGACAAGTACTAGTAGGTTCTTTGATGGGAGGTAATCTTCTGACCAACTATTTCTGCTGCAATAATCTTAAACCAGAAAAGCGCAAGTGTCCAAATCGAAATTTCCATAACCAGTAATTATCAGAACATGAAACTGTAAAAGAACTCACCTCACCACTGTAATTCATAATTAGAGGAAAGAGTCTGTTCCTCATCATCTACACCTTGGCTATCAGCTGCTTGCTTGGGGGCTTGTCATATATAACACATTCTTGACCTTGAAAGATAACTCTATATCCTTTCTGTGTCAATTGACCAACACTTATCAAATTATATTTGAGACTAGGAACATAATATACCTCTGAGATTGTCTTCGGCTCCCCCTACTTGGTCAAAATATTGACCACTCCTTTGCCATCTACTTCCACAGTCTTGTCAATGCCTATCTTTACCTCTATTTTCACAGATTGATCGAAATTTGCAACCAAATCCTTATTACATGTCATGTGGTTACTGCAACAACTGACTAACAACCACACACTAGCAGAAGGTTCATGCATGGTATGGCAAGCTAGGAACATAGAGTTAGTACTCTCTGTAGTGACATTAGATCTCTGGTTCCCTTGATCAACTATCTTCTTCCTGCAATCACGAGCATAATGACCAAATTTATTGTAATAATAACATCTCACTTTTGATTTGTCAACTCTTTGATTATTATTGAAGTTTCTCTAGTTTCTTCCACTTTCATGTTCATTCTCTTCTCGGCCATCTCTCTGACCACCATATCTTTCGCTTCGTCCTCTGCCTCTCAATCTACTTCTGCCTCGACCTCTGTCTCTTGAAATAGAAACCTGACTTTTGAAAGTAGTCTCTAAAGTGGAATCCTTATTTCTGTCTATCATTACCTAATGCGATAGAAGTGATCCCATCAACTCATCAACTGTCAATGATGCCAAATCCTTTGGCTTCTTCTGAGGCTACTACCACAACATCAAATTTGGTAGACAAAGATCTGAGGACCTTCTCAACCACTGTTTGATCTTTAATTTCTTCACCATAAATCTTTAATTGATTTACGATAGTTATGACCCGATTCATGAAATAATTGATGTCCTCTGTCTCCTTCATCTACAGACTTTCAAAATCTCTCCTAGTATTTTGCAACTTAACAATATTGACTTTGGCCATACTTGTGTAATTTGTCACCAAAGTAGCCCATGCTACTTTCGCTGAAGACATGATCATAATCTTCTGGAACACTGCTCAGTCCACTCCTTGTTGGATAAGCTACAACACTTGTGCATTCTTCTTCTTGTCTTTCTTCCATTGTTCCCTCTTTATATTACTGAGAGCTTGTGCTTTTGTTTCACCCTTAGGTTCTGAAAACCCAAACTGGACATAATCCCAAACATCATGTGCCTGCAACGTGGTCACCATCTTAATGGCCCACACATCATAATCTATCCCAGTGGGAAGTGGGTCTGGAAATTTGAAAAAGGCATCTTTTTCCAAAAATACCTTTTTTTTAAAACCCTAAATTTCTCCTTTGTAAAAATCAATAAAACCCTAAATTTTTTATTTAAAAAAAAAAACCTTAAATTTTTTTTTTTTTTTTTTTTAAAACTCTTAATTATTTTTTATATATAAAAGAAATATTTAAAAAATATTCTATATATATAAAAAAACAAAAACAAAAAACCTTTACAATCCGCCCTTCACAAATTCAAAAACCCTTTTATTCAAAAACCCTTTGTATAACCTTTGTTGAAAATATTTATATATAAAAACAATAAAACCTTATGTTAAAGCTTCACGTGAGTTTTTCGTGCTCCAAACAAAAAACGACCCACGTAATTTTCAAACCTTTGTTGACTTTTAACATTTTAACGCGTTTCACGTGAACTTCTCATGCGATTAACGCACTGCACGATGACCAGCGTCGGCGTTAGTCCGTTAACGCTACGGAAGCCAGCGAGACCCGCGTGCATTGAAACCGGGTTAAGTTTTTGGTTGTTAACACGGTTCTCTCTTGAGCCTGAACGCGTTACAGCGCTTTGTGTAGAACTGTAGAATGCGTTAATGTTTAAACACCACATGACTTATATACCATTGTAGGATTGCTGCTAATTCGTTCTCCTTCTCTTTGTGTAACTTCGCTCTGATACCAATTTATTGGAAAGGCGGAGGAGACAAAGCATAAATTGACACATAAAACACGACTTGTTGCTCTTCTATTGATCACACAAAACATGATGCTTACAATGAACCCAGTGAAGGGTATTTATCATTTTCCAATTAGCAACTCGCCTTGACATGCAACCACACACCAAAATTCATCTATCACTTAACTCGACTTAACTCAACACTCAAATACTCAATCACTCAGTTAACTGACTCTCTATGTTTAGCCAACTCCTCATGCAGGGGTAATTATCTTATTTTAACTTGTTGTACACCCAATTTTTCCAGCGATTCCACAACATGTTCTCCCCCATACATCGTGGAAGAAGATGGCAAAACTCTGACTTTGATGTAATTTCTGATTCAAAAATAAATTTTCACCTTCTTCATCCAAATTCTGGCTGGAATATGTACCTTTTTGTAAAGCGATTTCTACACAGAGTTCATTCCTAAGACTCTTAACGGACACAATTTGCAAAACAATCAGTGAAAACAATAAAACCATCACAAAAGTGATTACGTACCGTTTTTCTTTTGAAGAGCATATTGAGAATAGAGTTTTCCCCATATCGACCCTGGCCAAGAACAGCGATATTCTTAGCCTCTGCATCTTCCATCACCAAATATTCGAGAAATGAAAAGGCTTCCTATTGTCCCACCATAAAAGGTTCATCGATAAGCTTCATCTTTGCATAGCCAGTTGGAGCAAGACCGCCACGGGAACTGCTTGCAGAATGAAGATTGCCCTTATAATGTTTCCTTAATCGGCTGAAGTTCCCGTTGGAGGTTCTGAGTTTGTTCCTCTAATAGCTATGGAAGTTGGGCCAACTCAACCAAAGGGGACAATTTAAGATGCTCTTTGATGTGTAAAATCAAATCGTAGATCTTCACGCTGGTTTGATAACATTACACATGATTGGTGTGAAGCTTCGTGCCACCTATGATGCTTCTTGGAGAAGGGCATCCAAATCTTTAAGCCATCTACTCACAACAAAAACCTTATCATTCTTGTTCTTGTTTATTACCTGGTGGTATCTCTGGATCTGCTTAACGATAAGCTCTATTTTCATTACGACATCTTTAAGAGACACCATTTCTTTCCTGCAACAAACTGCAATGTCTATGCTATCAATAATATGTTGGATTACTTTGTCAATACCCACGCCAATAAAGTTAAGAATATTTTTAATTTGAAGTTATAGAAAGAAGTGGGCACATTTAGTTTTGTTTTTATTCTTTTTAAAATCGTTTTGATCTAGAGCGTGAGGGATATCGATTTTGAATATTTATTCAATTTACAAATTAGGTTTAATATTTACAATGAGATTTATATATAAATTAAATTTGAGTAAGAATTAGTTGTAGATAGCTTGAAGGTCTAGTTAAAGTATACAATGATTATTATATATTATGAATTAGAAAAAGCAATGCGTGGACACATTTCTTTTTATTTTAAGTAATTTCCAATTTGTTATTTCTGAAAAATTATTCTATGTGCCCATCATCTTGCTTTTCTTTTAAAAAGGAATTATAATGCACCGACAGATTTCATGCAAGGATTTGGAAAAGTCATTCTATTTTCTTGTTAAATGAAATTTCTTGCCATGTTTCTCTTTTCTTTTTTTTTCCAAATAAGAGCATGGTATAAAATTGTATTGAAGTTAAGAGTTATTTCGTTATTTTTACTTTTAATTATGTTTAATATAAAGAATTAAAGAATTAAAATTAATAAAATATTTAATTTTTAGTTCTTTATTTTTTTCATTAATAATATAAAGAGCACAGTTCAAAATTATATTTAGATTGATGAGATGTTTTGTTACTTTTTTAATTATGTTCAAGGTAAGGAATAAGGAATGATAATTAATGGATATATTTTATCAATACGTATAATAAATATGCTTTTAATATTTTATTAGAAATAAATATTCAATTGGGATTATCTTATATGTTTGACCAGAATTATTATTATTGTTTTTTTATGGGGATAAATTTCCACTTGTTGTTACGATGTGCAAGTAAGCACTTATTAATATGATTCCATGGTTCCATCACCCATTCTCTTGGGAGAAAAGTGTTGTGAGACAAAGGATTCCCTGGCAATAGTACATTGATTGAGGGCTCAGGAGTGGCTAATTGTAGCAAGATTTTGTGCAATTGAGCCTAGGGTTGGGTGGAGAGTCATCCCCAAAACTTTGTTGCGGTTAGCAGGATTCAAATAGCGTTCAACTCCGAAATCAAAAGTAAGGAATATCATCGCCACAAGTAAGTTGTCTTTACTCATATTTCCGAAATCTGATGTTAAATAGTTGATAAATTGCATGTTGATTATAAATTGTATGATTAATTTAATTAGTTGCATGCTTTAATTTCGGGGTTATTACATATAGTATCAGAGCAAAGTTTCAACTCTAACCCTTTAAATTATCTTTTTTATAATTAATTAATATATTTTTTGAAGATATATGAATTAAATTATGCATTTAATAAATAATGCTCATATTTAATAAATAACTATATATATTCAATATTGCACATGTCTGAATATTTGAATGTTTTTTTATAATTTCACTTAAAAGTAATGATAATCTATTTAAAATATTTAATATGAGTAGAACTGAGATACAAAAGGGTCGGATTCATTTCTATCACTCTTAGGTTGTTTGGGTTGTATGCGGAATACTAAGGGAAATTGAACGGTTGTCACATAAACTTATTTTGAGCCTCGTTATTTTGTTTTTCCTTTAAATTTCTATTTTAGGCGTGAACGAATAAGGGTCATACTTCATTCTACGATGTTATCAAACTAAACAAAAATCCTCATATAAGATCTTACAGATAATGTCTCGTTTTAAAAATACTATTATTATAATCCTAAAAAGATAACCCATCTCACATGTATATATGCTCATGCATATCACGTATAGCTCTTCATGCATAAACTTCATTAAAGTAATGGAAAACTACAGAAATTGCAAAGAATCTTATACTTTTTATAATACATGTAGAGAATTTCGTATAGTGAGATTCATATACCCATATGGATGAATGTTCAACCTCTTAAGTTACGTGGACGCAATTTTGATTGATTTTTTTGTGAAAATATATTTTGATTGAGATAATTACATTAAATTTTCTTTTAAATATTATTAAATAAAACGTTTCTTTATTTAATATAAAATATTTTTTTCAAAATATTTAATATATTATTTTATTAAGAGAAAATTGTATATATTTAAAAAAAAAAATACAAAACCATCAGCAATAAGAAGGCCCAACATGACATAGGATAATCAATAGTAATTTTGATTCTAATTCTAGTGGGCTAAGTTTGGGAGTTAAGGAATATATCTCCAATCCATACTAAATATTTATTGATATATCATTTCTAGAATATATGTCAGATAGAGAGCCACAAATATTTCAATTAGATTTTTTACTAAGAAGGGAGTTTTTCAATTAGAATTCTGTAAAAAAATAAATGAAAAGATTAGTTATTATGGTATCATGAATTGCTTTTTAAAATCATAGTTGTTATTTTAATAATAAGAGAATTGCATGGATATATGGATATATGTATCAGTGAAAAAAAAATTGAATGCTTATTGAGTGTCTTATTATATGGTCGCAATGTGTATTTTTTTTAAGTATGAATTTACTGATAAGTGTAACATTGGAAGTGATGTAAAATTCAACTTGATTAAATACAGGGGAGATCATGGCTCCTAAGCATCGAAGACAAACCCAAGGCACCCCTGAGGTGGAAACCCCACCTCTCACCACTACAGAGATTGGAACCCCAGCTGAGCAAGCTATATTACGTTCCCTTGGGGAAATGACAAATATCTTTAAGGATTGGGTCACAAGCCAAGGACAAGGTCAAAGAAATGATCAAGGTAAAGGAGGAGAGTTGGAACGAAAACAGAGGCAAGACCTAAATTCTCAGTTCAATGCCGAAGATGGACAAACAAACCTCGATATTATGAAAGAAGTCCAAAAATCCAAATTACCAGAGTTCACAGGTCAAGAGGGGGGTTCAAAAGCATAAGCGTGGGTAATTGGTGTCAAAAGAGCACTTAGCTTTAAGGCATACACTTCAGGGGAAAAGGCCCAAATATCAATGAGTCTACTAAAAGGAGACGCTCTATTATGGTGGGTAAATGAAGAAACGAAGATGCAAGTCACCCCATTGCAAGTTACTTAGGAAATGTTTGAGGAAGCCTTTCGAACTAGGTACCTATTAGAGGAGTACAAACACCAACAAGTAGGGGCTTTCCATGCAGTGCGACAGAATGGTAGATCTATTGAGGACTATGAAGCTGAATTCTATGTGTTGGTCCATCACATGGACTATATGGCTGATGATAAATGTCAAGCTGAAAGATTCTTGCATGGACACGACCCCTTGGTCCGAATGGAAGTCTCCATGTGGAAACCCACCACTATGGCAACAACCACTAGTTTAGCCAAACAAGTCCTAAGGACGATAAATATGAAAAAGCGAATGGTGGTTGATGGAAATACAGGGAAGGAACACCCCACAACGAGGGTAAATAGACCAGGGGGGCACCCATATGGATTCCAGGGAAGACAAAACAATGTTTCCCGGATTGCTAGTGCAACTTCTGGGTTGCCTCCAGGAGGACGTAGGGGTCAACCCTACTTGAGAAGAACTAATGGTGGGGGTAGAGGATTTGGTGGCCAAGGACAGGTACAAAGTGAGAATCGAGATCAAGTAGAATGTTGGCAATGTGGAGGTCCACATTATAGAAGGGATTGTCCAAGGTATCAAACTGGGATTAAACAATAGGGACAAAAAGAAAAAGGAGGAGGACCACAAAACCCACACTGAATTCATGCAACCACAAACCATCGTCAAGCCGAGCACCAAGCCACAGTGGTGGAGTCCGCAGGTGTGACCAATAACATCCCTATATCTATGTTAATTGATCTAGGTGCCACTAATAGTTTTATTTCTCCTTCAACACTACTTAGATGTGGATTGACTACCCATGAGCAAAGTAACTTTAGAATGGTAGAAATGGCATTAGGCTCTCATCAACCAGTAGGATCAACGGTAAGAGATTGCAGTGTTAACATTGGGGGTGTGATACCAAGATGAACCTGTATAGCACGACTCTAGGGACTTATGACTTAATTGTAGGAATGGATTGGCTTGAATCTCATCAAGCTATAGTGGATTTCTATAATAAGACAATTCTCCTAAAAAATGACCAGGGAGAAACCACAGTAATAGAGGGCATTAAACGTGATGTTATGTTGTGCCTCATATCAGCCAAGAAGGTTAATAAGTGTATGAGGAAAGGATGCAAAATTTATGCAGTAGAGATGGTTCGTGCCAACGAGAAATCCTCGAATAAGTTGCACCTGCTACTTTCTGAATATGCAGATGTATTCCCTCCAGAGCTACCAGGTTTTCCTCCAGTTCGAGAAATCGATTTCTCCATTTCTTTGAAACCAGGAACATAACCCATATCCAAAACATCTTATTGAATTATTATCCCAGAGCTTAATGAGTTGAGTATACAGCGTAAAGAACTTCTTAATCAAGGATTCATCCGACCCAATGTGTCACCTTGGGGTGGACCAGTGATCTTTGTGAAGAAGAAGGATGGAACTCTTAGGTTATGTATTGATTACCGAGATCTAAACAAGGCCACCTTTCGAAACAGGTACCCCATGAATAGATGACCTCTTTGACCAACTAAAAGGAGCTTCAATATTTTCCAAGATAGACTTATGGTCAGGTTACCATCAACTAAGAATCAAGGAGGAAGACATACCTAAGACAAAATTCAGAATGCAATATGGACACTATGAGTTTATTGTTCTGCCATTTGGTTTGACTAACGCCTCGACAGCCTTCATGAACTTGATGAATAGTGTCTTCTGAAGATATATGGACCGCTTTGTCCAAGTGTTCTTGGATGACATCCTCATTTATTCCCGCAATGAGAAGGAGCATCAAGAACACTTGATATTGGTACTTCAATGCCTTAGAGAACATAAGCTATATGGGAAACTTACTAAGTGTTCCTTCTTTGAGAAAGAAATTCAATATCTAGGCCATACCATTAGTGGGAAAGGCATTGCAGTGGATCACAACAAGATTGAAACTATAATGGATTGGCCTACTCCTCAGAATGTCAAGGAAGTATGCAGCTTTATGGGGTTGGCAAGCTATTATAGAAGACTTGTAGAAGGGTTCTCACGGATATCTAGTCCCATCACCCACCTCCAAAGGAAAGGGGTTAAGTTTGAATGGACAAGTGAGTGTGAGAAAGCATTTAAGGACTTTCGTGTATGCATGGATGAATTAGGAGAAGGATTAGGTGCAGTCTTGATGCAGGATGAAGGGGTTATCACTTATGCTTCACGTAAACTCAAGACCCATGAAATCAATTATGCTACACATGATTTGGAATTAGTGGTAGTTGTAATGGCCTTGAGACTATGGAGACATTATCTGATGGGGCGTCAATTTGAATTAAGAACAGATCATAAAAGTCTTGAGTATATCTTCACCCAAAAGGACCTTAATGCTCAACAATGACGTTGGAATGAGCTATTTAGTGAATATGATTTCAGGATATCCTACATCAAGGGGAAAGAAAATAAAGTTGCAGATGCTTTAAGCAGGAGACCCAGAGTTCATTCAATATTGTCATTGAAGATAGACTTGAGAAGCCAGATTCTAAACCACCTAGTAGGGGACCCGCAATACCAACAAATAAAATTTGCCTTACAAGAAGAAGTACTAGTGGCAACCAGGTGGGAAGGATACACCTTAGATAATGATGGATTACTACGATATAAGGGTAAGATGTTCGTCCCGACTGATGATAAACTTTGGAAATTAATAATGAAGGAAGCCCACCAAGCTCCATATGCTGCACATTGAGGAGTTTAGAAAATGTACGCAGATTTAAAACAACTATTTTTCTTGACAGGAATGAAAAAGGATATAACACAGTTTGTGGCCCGATGTTTAGAATGTCAATAGGTTAAAGCTGAACATCGACACCAAGTAGGTCTTTTACAACCCCATGATATATCAGAAACTAAGTGGGAAGTTATTTCACTGGATTTTGTTGGAGGCTTACCTATGACATCCCAAAGACATGACTACATTATGGTTGTTTTTGATAAATTAACTAAGAGTGCTCACTTCATTCTAGGTAAGACCACCTTTGAAGCACCAATTATTGCTAAAATTTTCCTAAAAGAAATAATTTGCCTTCATGAAGTGCCCCGAAAAATAATATCTGACAGAGACGCACATTTTACTTCCAGATTTTGGAAAAGCCTCTTACAATCTATGGGAACACAACTAAACTTCAGTACTGCATATCACCCAGAGACAGATGGGCAAACAGAAAGAGTAAACCAAGTATTAGAGGACATGCTAAGAATGTATGTCATGGATCAACAAAACCAATGGGAGAAATACCTTCCCTTAGTGAAATTTGCATACAAAAATAGTTATCACAGTTCAATTCATGCATTTCCCTTCGAAGTCTTGTATGGAAGACCATGTCGTACTCCATTAAGCTGGGATTGATTAGAGGATCGAGTCATGTTGGGACCTGAAATGCTCTAAGAAATGGAAGAACAAATGGCCACAATTAAGCAAAGGCTAAAAGAAGCCAGGGATCACCAGAAAAGTTATGTTGATGCAAAGAGAGCTAATAGAAACTTTGAGGAAGGAAGCAAAGTTTTTATTAGAGTCAAACCCTCTAAAAGTCCCTTTAGGATTGTTAAGGGAACAAAGTTATCCCCTAGATTTGTTGGGCCATTCAAGATCCTAGAGAGGATCGGACCAGTTGCTTATAAGCTCGAGCTGTCATTCCATCTAAGAAGGATGCATAATGTGTTTCATGTTTCTATGCTTAGAAAATATGTACCCAGCCCATCCCATGTGTTGGAATTTGAAAAATTGCAGGTTTTCGAGGAGGGAGTCCTTCAGGTTGAACCATTCTGTATACTAGACTACCAGGTTCGTCAGCTTAGGAATCGTGAGTTTGAGAATGTCAAGGTCCAATGGGACCAATATAGCCCAAGGTCAACTACCTGAGAAGATGTTATTTTTAATGATTTTCCTTATCTACTTGATTAAAAATGTGTGGTGAACTAAATAGGAGTGCTTACGTAGCTAAGACAGATGCTTTAATGGAGCATCTAAATAATGTTTTATTGTTTAAATTTTATGATACATCTAAATCATACATTATGATTTCAGTTATAGTTTAATTAACTGTAATGATGTTGAGTATAATGTTGGATGAGGTTTCGTGATATGATGGTATGAGGATAATGATGCACATGAGGTTCTTATAGTTGTTACAATAGTGATGATGGATGCTTATGATGATTATGATATGCATAGGCATTATGATGTTATGTTGAGGTATATTGACATGTTCATTTACTATGTGATGATAAGTCTTTAATGTTGAATGTTGATGTTATAACTTTGGATGGATATTATGATGTGAAGCATGTGGTAATTGTATGTAGAGTTATGACCTACATAATTTTGTTATAACAATCATGTTATGTTCTCATGATGACATGTAAGACTTGACATGTGGATTATTTTATATGATACTATGATTATAACTAATGCAGTGGTTGCATGTTGAGATGTGGTGACTGACAGGAACTCTGCAAATGGGTTGAGAGGGCCGGTTTATTTGATGATCCCGTGGGAGACCATACTCACAAGGGAGAATATGTAATACCATATGGGCTGAGGACAAACTCAATCAATACTACATATGCGAGTGGTTCCTTTTGTCTTGTATGGCTCTTGATGGAAAACTCTTGAGGGGCTATGGGACCATCTTGAGGAGGCCAAGTGCATGATATTGTATGCTAGGTGCCTAGTATTGGATTGGGATGCCGAAGTCTAGTGGGGGTGTAAGGACTTCGATACCTGGGGCTATGCGCCTTAGTAGTTATGTAGGGAGTGGGCCAGCCTTGTGAGATGCCCGGAGTCATTGAGTACCGTACCGGATGCTTGCCTTGGGGCAGATGAAGTTTGAGTCAGGCACGAGCCTTGGGGCCAGCCTTGGACTAGGATACAAACTGATGAGGCTTATGCCTGGTTCCGAAAGTGGGAAAAAGGACAGAGATTCCTTGAGATTTCCCGGGTGTTGTGAAAACTTTCGATGCCTGCTGGTTATACTAGTTCAACAGAGGGTGTAGGGCAAACATGAAGTAATAAATAACTAAATAAATAAAATGTTAAATGATTCAATTTAACTTCGGGACGAAGTTCCTTAAAGAGGGGGAGTATGTAATGTCCCCTAATAATAATAATAATAATAATAATAATAATATAATATAATATTATTTATAAGAAAATAAATAATAAACAATAAAGAAAAGATAATAATAGTAAATAGATAATAAATAATAAAGAAATATAATAATAACAAATAAATAAAACAGTAAATAACAATACTAGAGTTCTAAATAAGTAGATATAAAAGTAAAACTATAAAATAGTAATAAAAAGTAAAGTTAACAAAAAGTAAAATAAAATAAGAAAGAGTTAACTAAAAGAACTATAAAAATAGTAAAAATAAGTAAAGTTATCAAAAAGTAAGAATGAATAAAATAAGAAAGAAAGAAACTAAGAGAAAATTTAACTTAAGTAAATCTTAAAATAAAAGAATAAAAGTTGCATGATGACACATGGAATGTGTGCATGTGGTTCCCCTTCCAATGTTTGCTCTATTTAATAGATGGTGAGGAAGATGAGAGATATTCCATGATCCCATCATCCATTCTCTTGGGAGAAAAGTGTTGTGAGACAAAGGATTCTCTGGCAGTAAGACGTTGATTGAGGGCTCGGGGGTGGCTAGTTGTAGCAAGATTTTGTGCAATTGAGCCCACAGTTGGGTGGAGAGTCGTCCCCAAAACTTTGTTGCGATTAGAAGGATTCAAATAGCATTCAACTCCAAAATCACAAGTAAGGAATATCATCGCCATAAGTAAGTTGTCTCTGCTTATATTTCCGAAATTCGATGTTAAATGGTTGATAAATTGCGTGCTGATTATAAATCGCATGATTAATCTAATTAGTTGCATGTTTTAATTTCGGGGTTTTTACATTATCTTACATGCTTGACCATAACTATTATTATTGTTTTTTATGGGGATAAATTTTCGCTCGTTGTTACGATGTGCAAGTAAGCACTTATTAACACACAAATTTGTTGAGAGCTCTATATTGATCAAATATATTAATACAAATATAAATATAACAATGATGTATATAACATGTAAATTTTGTTGAATGTTATTGTAATGACTTTGACTTTGAAAAAACGCTTTTGAATGAATATAGTTGTGGACTATTTCTTGGGAGCTCATAGACAACCAATTTCTATTCTTTTTAATGTCTTATTATAAATAATTTACTAAGTATTTAATTCAACTAAGTTATGAATTAAAGTAAGTAAAGGTGTAGATTTAATTATATTATATATGAGCATCTCTTTCTCTCTCTCCCACACACACATATATCCTTTTATTTTATTTTAGTTTATTTTTTAATTGAGAAATACATTTATTTTGACCAATGGAATGGTTATGTTTATTATATTTCTTTATAATTATTTTCATTTATAAATTATATAAATATAACAACGATGTATATAACATGTGAATTTTGATGAATATTTTTTTAATAACTTAGACTTTGAGAAAACACTTTTGAATGAATATAGTTGTCGATTATTTCTTGGGAGATCATAGACAACTAATTTCTATTTTTTTTTAAATGTCTTATTATAAATAATTTACTTAGTATTTAAGTCAACTAACTTATGAATTAAAGTAAAGGTGTAGATTGAATTATATTATATATGAACATCTCTCTCACACACACATATATATCCTTTTCCTTTCCTTTTATTTTATTTGTTAATTAAGAAATGCATTTATTTTGACCAATGGAATGATTATGTTTATTATATTTATTTATAATTATTTTCATTTATAAATTATATAAATATAGCAATGATGTATATAACATGTAAATTTTGATGAATATTATTGTAATGACTTAGATTTTGAAAAAGCACTTTTGAATGAATATAGTTGTGGATTATTTCTTGGGAGCTCATAGACAACCAATTTCTATTTTTTTTAAATGTCATATTATAAATAATTTACTTAGTATTCAAGTCAACAAAGTTATGAATTAAAGTAAGTAAAGGTGTAGATTTAATTATATTATATATGGACATCTCTTTCTCTCTCACACACACATATATATACACATCCTTTTCCTTCTTTTTCAATTTATTTTTAATTGAGAAATACATTTATTTTGAGAAATGGAATGGTTATGTTTATTATATTTCTTTATAATTATTTTCTTTTATAAATTATGAATTAAAATAAATGTAATGATTAATTTTCTTAGAAAATTTATAATATTATATTTTCTAAAATTGGATGGATTTTATATTTTACATATAAATTAATAGAAGTCCATGGTGTGTTGTTTCACATGTTAAATGTTTTTCATATTTTTTATATTTTAAGATATCTATAAAACAAATCTATATTAAATATGGAATGTAGAATATTGTACACACATGTATACTTTTTTTTTTTCCATAATTATGTGCATTTTGAATTTTTTTAAATGATATATTTTTAAGAAGAGAGTATAAGATAATTGTTTTTATTGCTGCAAAATTTCCAGTTTAATGAGGAATAAATATATAAAAATTATGGACAAGGAATACCATTGTGAGGCTAATTTCACAAAGAAAATTGATTTTTTTATATTTTTAAATTAATAAAATTAGAAAAAACTGAAAGTTAACTGTCTAGTAGCTCAAAATATAATTTTTCGATTTGTTGAGGAATTTTAAATTTATAAGAGAAACATTCATAATTTGGCTTTTACATTAACAATTTATACAAGAAAAATAAAATATAAATTAATATCACTTTTACAAATTACAAATTTGTTATTTATATAAACATATATATGTATGCTTGCAATTTCACCAATTATGAATATTTGTAGCATGTTTGTATTAGTTTGTCTAGACAAAACATATTGAAGAAAAACATGTCGATTATGTTTTATGCATTCATGCCATTAAAGGGGTCGACCTCCAAGCCTGTCTAGACCCCAACCTCTAACATCAAGGTGGGACTAGTGTCGAGGAGAATAGAGGGATCAGAATACCATTAAGAAATTTGTTGTCATTATTGATTGGGAGAACAACCTAGGCATCGTTGTTGAAGCACCAGAGTTCTAAGGAAACTCTTGGTGGTTCAACAATCCTCATAAGCACCTGAGTGATTCTTCCCAAATCAAATAGGTTCATCAACCACAAGCTTCCAGTGGTTCTTCAGCCTCATAGGCAGGCCTTGCTCTCAAAAACTAATCACTAGAAAGCCTCCTGGGAGGCATTTCACTATCCAAAGAACTTCAACTCACTTTCAAGAGAAGAGAGGCCATTATCAAGAAGGTTCAATACTATGGTCAAACTATCTATGGGTGAGAAATCACTTTTCTAGGTGGTTCCACAGTGATTCAATCACCATAGTTTCAACCCCAAGGAACTCTTGGTGGTTCAACAACCCTCACAAGCACCTATGTGATTCTCCCTAGTTTGACCAGTTCATAAACCACAAGCTTCCAGTTCAACTCTCTCTTTGTGTCTTTCATATGAGTCATGGATGATTTCCCACAGACCTTTCAACATGTTCTACTCTTTTCCACATGAGCCTCTCGACCTCCCTTCTTCTTGTTCTCTCATAGGAGCCTCTCGACCTCCTCTTTTATTTGTGCACATCGGGTCTTCTCTCCCCTTCCTGCAGCACATGAGAGAATGTAAAAACCACATAATACTCTCTCCTTTCCTTGATTTTTCGTTGTAACCTCATTGTTGCCTTCTTGGCCACAATGGTTCTATTGTTCAGAGTGGTATGTTGGGATCAATTCTATGGATGACGCAACCATACTCTCTTTCCTATTTCTTTTTCCATCCTTCCCTCTCGCAACGTTATCACAAAAGTTTCATATACAAATTTTCACATGTACAGAAGTTGCATATACAAAAGTTGCGCATATACAGAAGATATATAAAAGTATATGGCTTATGTATATGTGCATATTCTATAAAATAGATATGGAACTATGCATATACAGAAGATTGCTTCTGTATATGCACAACTTCTATACACACACACACACACACACATATGGAAGCGTGCATTTATAGAAAATGGCTTCCATATATTCACAACCTTTGTACATGCACAACTTCTCTATATGCACATAGATATGGAAGTATGCATATATGGAAGATGACTTCCATATATATCTACATATACAAAATTTGTGCATATACAGAAGTAATATTCTGTATATGCATAATTATATATCTATGTTATAGAAAATGCACATATACATGTTGATTTTTGGTAGCTTGGGAGGTACTCCAAGCCTTGTTGTTCGAGGTTTGGAAGTTAGAGCACCATAAAAGTCATTTGTGGGCTTAGATCCCAAGGATGGGATTTTGTACCCAAAGGTATTGGCTAAAACCATGAGGCATTTTCTTCATGTGATGGATGGATATGATAGAGGTTGTTGAGGAGAACCCAACTCAACGAAAATTGTCGAAATCTGAGTTGTAGAAGATGAGTTATGAATTTCTGAAGATATTGTGTGGGCTTGGTTAAAGTCGACCTAGTATTTGGAGACCTTATGACAACTAGACAAGCCCTCCTCAAGGAATTTGTTGGAGCCACATATGAGGATATATATTAGACATATGTGTGAGATCATTTCATCATCCACAAGTGCACATTTCATAAGGAAATAACATTTGAAGTTGAGCCATAGGTCAAGGGAGCCAAAGCAAGGAGGAATAGGGTTGCATTTGGGGCACATTTGTGACTATTTGCAGGGCCGATTATAAGGACAAGGAGGTCGCAGCTTCAGGAGCAAGTCTGGGTGGTTTTGTGTTGCGTTAAGGTTGTGTTCTCTTGTGAAATTAAGTCACAGGTCTGTTATGGAAATTAAGGTATGTCGCAGCCCTAAATCACAGCTTGTGAGGAGGCTGCATGTCATACCATAGGGCTAGTAACCAGCCTAAACATCTGTGCAGAGCAATAATGAAACAAGGGAGGAATTCCGCAATTGTAGGAGGTTGTTAGCAGGTGAAATAGAGGGTTAACAATGAGCTAATTTTTTCCCTAACTAGTCAGCATTACCTACAACAGAAGTACACCAAATTTGAAGGTATGTTGATGTTATTTCAATGATGAATTTGTGCTAGGTGGATGGTCCATGTGTGGACAATTTATCTAGCCTGTGGGAACCATGTGTTAGGGTTGTCTTGGGTGTTTAGAAACCCTAATTAGGAGAAAATTTCACAGTGAATTGTGACAAAAGTATTGGGAATCATTGGATTGTTGGAGGGAAATCTATTTTTATAATAGTATCCCATGACAAGCATTCATAAAATGAGTTTTACAGTTGAAGTTTGGGTGAAGTTTTTGGAGCCTATGTGTAGCTCTTTCATGGACGAAAGAAGCTACTAGATTGGTAGATTGGAGCTCAGGTATTGGCCAACCTAGAAGAGAATCTTGAATCAACTAGTCTTCATTGGAGCAGAAGTGACTTGCGGAAGTGATAGGTGGAAGCCCTCATTGAGTCTATGTGTTGTTTCTTATTGGACTAAGGGGCAACTATAGGGCATAACGAAAGTGAAGGACTGACAGGATGAGATACGACATAGATGTTGTGATTGTGCACTAGAGCAACGAGATTGCCATTGCATCTTGTATTCTTGTACTTGTGGAAAAATGAGGGCCATTATCCCTTATATGTGAGCCCTAGATAGTTGTATTATTCAGTTGATTTAATATAACGAAGATTGGGTTGTTGTACATATTTGTACACTATTTTGTAAAAAGTTGTCTATAGTTATGCATGTGTGATTTACTGCTATATATATTCCATTGTGCAAAGTACATTTGTTGAGATTCTTGGTTTGGTAGCATTAGAGATTTTATGATTCTATCTTAGACCCAAGGTCGTTGAAATTCAACAATACATAAGCCATATACTAAAGTTGTACATATACGGAAGCAATCTTATATATATATATATATATATATATATATATATATATATATATATACATATACATATACAAAATATGGCTTCTTCATATGCGTGACTTTTGTATATGCACATATATATGGAAATGTGGATATATGGAAGCTTTTGTATGTGCAAATTTTGTATATACACATATATATGGAAGTGTGCATTTACGGAAGATGGCTTCCATATATTCACAACTTTTGTATATGCACAAATTCTATACATGCACATAGATGTGGAAGCATGCATATATGGAAGTTGGCTTCCATATATATGTGCATATACAGAGATTCCGCATATATGAAATAAATCTTCCATATATGCACAGTTCCATATCTATGTTATAGAAGATGTGCATAAATAGAAACCATATACTGAAGTTGAGCACATACATAAGCTATCTTTTGTATATACATGCTTCCATATATATATATATATATATATATATATATATATATGTATACAAAATTTGAGCAAATATGGAAGTCATCTTCCGTATATGAACTCATATATATATGTGTGTGTGTGTGTGCATATACAAAATATGCACATATACGAAAGTCATATTCTGTATATGCACAACTTTTATATATGCACATAGATATGGAAGTGTGCATATATGGAAGATGACTTCCATATCTATGTGCATATATAGAAGTTGTGCATATACAGAAGTCATATTCTATATATGCATGCTTCCATATCTATGTGCATATATAGAGGTTGTGCATATATGGAGGTCATATTTCATATATGCACACTTCCATAAATATGTGCATATATAGAAGCCACACATATAAATAATTCGTCTTCCATATATGTGAAATTTATATATATATATGTGGAAGCATGCATATATGGAAGATATTTTTTGTATATGCATTGCTTTAGTATATGTCTTCAGTTTATGCACATCTTCTATAACATAGATATGGAATTGTGCATATACAGAATATTTTTTCCATATATGCACAATGTTTGTATATGCACATATATATGGAAGCCAACTTCTATATATGCACGCTTCCATAACTATGTGCATATACAAAAGTTGCAAATATATGGAAGACATCTTTCGAAAATGCACACTTCCATATATATGTGTATATATAGAAACTGCACATATACAAAAGCTTCCATATATGCACATTTCCATACATATGTGCATATACAAAAGCCACGCATATGAAGAAGTCATCTTCTGTATATGTGTAGATTTTATATATGCACACACACACACACACACACACATGGAAGCATGTGTATACAAAATATTACTTCGTATATGTGCAACTTCAGTATATGGATTATCTATATGTGCATCTTCTATAACATAGATATGAAAATGTGCATATATGGAAAATTGCTTCCGTATATGCGCAACTTTTGTATATATAGATATATATGGAAGTCATCTTCCATATATGCATAATTCCATATCTATGTTATAGAAGATGCACATATACTGAAGTTGCGCATATACGGAAACAATATTCTATATATGCATGATTCCATATATGTATATATGTTCATATACAAAATTTTCACATATACGAAAGATGACTTCTTTATATGTGTGGCTTCTATATATGCACATATGTATGGAAGTGTGCATATACGAAAGATGACCTCCATATATGCACAACCTCTATTTATGCACATAGATATGGAAACCATCTTCCTTAGATTTAGACTTCCATATTTATATGCATATACAAAAGTTGCACATATACAAAATTTGACTTCTGTATATGTGCATATTCTGTATATGACCATACACACACACACACACATATATATGGAAGAGTGCATATATGGAAGATGTCTTCCGTATATGCACAACTTCTATATATGCACTTATATATGGAAACCATCTTCCATATATGTTAGCTCTATTATATATATATACACATATGCACATATATATGTGTCTGTGTGTGGTCACATACAAAATGTGCACATATACAAAAGTCATATTTTGGATATGCACAACTTCTGTATATGCATATAGATATGGAAGTGTGCATATAAGGAAGATGGTTTCCATATCTATGTGCATAAATAGAGGTTGTGCATATATGGAGGTCATATTCTATATATGTACACTTCCATACATATGTGCATATACAAAAACCACACATATAAAGAAGTGATCTTCCACATATGTGCAAATTTTGTATATGCACATATATACATATATATGGAAGCATGCATATATGGAATATTGTTTCCCTACATACACAACTTCAATATATGTGCATTTTCTATAACATAGATATGGAACTGTGCATATACAAAAGATTGTTTCCCTATATGCGCAATTTCTGTACACACACACACACACACATATGGAAATGTGCATTTATAGAAAATGGCTTCCATATATTTGCAACTTTTGTATATGCACATATATGAAAGTGTTCATATATGAAAGATGGATTCCATACATATCTACATATACAAAAGTTGCGCATATATGGAAGAAATCTTCTGTATATGCATGTTTCTATATTTATGTTATAGAAGATGCACATAAACATAAGCCATATACTGAAGTTGAGCATATACGAAAGAAATCTTATGTATATGCACGCTTCCATATATATATATATATGTGCGTGCGTGTGTGCATATACAAAATCTACACATGAAGAGAAGATGGTTTCTTCATATGCTTGGCTTCTGTATATGCACATAACTATGGACGTGTGCATATATGGAATCTTTTGTATATGTGCATTTTTTATGTACACACACACACACATATATATGGAGGCGTGCATTTACTGAAGATGGCTTCCATATATTCACGACTTTTGTATATGCACAAATTCTATACATGCACATAGATATGGAAACATGCATATACAAAATTTGGCTTCCATATATATGTGCATATACATACATTGCACATATACGGAAGAAATATTCCATACATGCACAGTTCCATATCTATGTTATAGAATATGTTCATAAAAAGAGGCCATATACTGAAACTATGCATATACAAAAGTTATCTTCCATATATATGTGTGTGTATACAAAATCTGCATATATATAGAAGATGATTTCTCTAAATGCATGGCTTACATATTTATGGAAGTGTGCATATATGGAAGATGACCTCCATATATGCATAACCTCTATATAGGCACATAGATATGGAAGCATGCATATATAGAAGATGGCTTCCATATATGCACAACTTCTATATATTCACATAGATATGGAGGTCATCTTTCGTATATGCGGACTTTCATATCTATGTCCATTTAAAAAAGTTGTGCATATACATAATATGGCTTTCGTATATGTGCATATTTTGTATATGCACACACACACACACACATATGGAAGAGTCCATATACAGAAGATGGCTTCCGTATATACGCAACTTTTGTATATGCACATATATATATGGAAGCATACATTTACAGAAGATAGCTTCCGTATGTGCACAACTTCAGTATATGGCTTATGTTTATGCACATCTTCTATAACATAAATATGGAATTGTGCGTATATGGAATATTTATTCTGTATATGGTCAATGTCTGTATATGTACATATATATGGAAGCCAACTTCCATATATGCATGATTTCATATATATATGTGAATGTATAGAATTTGTGCATATACAAAAGTTGCGAATATACGAAAGCCATCTTTCGAAAATGCACGCTTCCATATATATATGTATATATAGAAACTAAACATATACAAAATATTCCATATATGAACATTTCCATACATATGTGCATTTACAGAAGTCACGCATATGAAGAAGCCATCTTCTATATATGTGCAGATTTTATATGCACACACACACATATATAAGCGTGCATATATATAGGAATACTTTTGTACATACTTCTGTATATGCGCAACTTCAGTATATGGCTTATGTATTGTTGAATTTCCATGACCTTGGGTCTAGGATAGAATCTTAAAATCTCTTATGCTACCAAACCAAAAATCTCAACAAAGCTACTTTACATAGCGGAATATAAATAATAGTAAATCACACATGCATAAGTATAAACAACCTTTTACAAAATATTGTACAAATATGTACAACAACCCAATCTTCGTTATATTAAACCAATTAAATAATACAACTGTCTAGGGCTCCAATACAAGGGATAATAACCCTCAATTATCCATAATTATAAGAATACAAGATGCAATGACAATCTCATTTCTCTAGTGCACAATCACAACATCTATGTTGTATCTCATCCTGCCAATCCTTCACTTTTGTCATACTCTCTAGCTTCCCCTTAGTCCATCAAGAGACAACAAATAAGGACTCTAGGAGGGTTTCCATCTATCACTGTTGCAATTCACTTCTGCTCCAATGAACATGGGATGATCCATTCTGCTCTTCTATGCTGGCCAATACCTAAGCTCCAATCTGCCAATCTAGTAGCTTATTTCATCCATCAAAGAGCTACAAATAGGCTCCAACAACTTCACCCAAACTTTAGCTGAAAAACTCCCTTTATGACTGCTTGTTAAGGGCTACTCTTAGACACCAAGACATTTCCCTCCAACAATCCAATGATGCCCAATACTTCTGTCACAATTCACTATGAAATCTGCTCCTAATTAGGGTTTCTAAACACCCAAGACAACCTTAAGACATGGCTCCCACAGGCTGCATAAGCTTTCCACACATGGACCATCCACCTAGCACAAATTCATCATCAAAATAACATCAACATACCTTCAAATCTAGTGTACTTCTGCTATAGGTAATGCTGATTGGTTAGGGAAACAATTAGCTCACAGTTATCCTTTTTCTTCACCTCCTAACAGCCTCCTACAACTGTGACATTCCTCCCTTATGTCACTATTGCTCTACACTGATATTTAGGCTGGTTACCAGCCCTCTGGTATGACATGCGGCCCCCTCACAAGCTGTGATTTAGGGCTGTGACATACCTTAATTTCCATAATAGACTCGTTGCTTAATTTATTAAGAGAACACAACCTTAACCCAACACAAAACCACCTAGACTTGCTCGTGAAGCTGCAACCTCCTTTTCCTTATACTCAACCTTGCAAACAATCACAAATGTGCCCCAAAATGGGCCCTATTCCTCCTTGCTTTGGCTCCCTTGACTTGCAACTCAACTTCAGATGCTAATTCCTTATGAAATGTGTACTTGTGGATGATGGAATGATCTCACACATATGTCTAATATAATATCAAAGTAGTCAAATTGTAAAAAGTAGTCAAATTCCTTGAGGAGGGCTTGTATAAATATCATAAGGTCTCCAACTACTAGGCTGACCTTAACCAAGCCCTGCCTATGAGGCTGGAGAACCCATTAGAAGCTTATGGTTAATGAATCTATTTGATTTTGGAAGAATCACTCAGGTGCTTATGAGGATTGTTGAACCACCAAGAGTTTCCTTAGAACTCTGGTGCTTCAACAATGATGCCTAGGTGACTCTCCCAATCAACAATGACAACAAATTTCTTAATGGTATTCTAATCCATCTAGTTTCCTCAGCACTGGTTTGAGATTTATGTTGAAGGTTAGGGTCTAGAAGAGCTTGGAGGTCAGCCCCTTTAATGGTATGAATGCATAAAACATAATCAACATGTTTTTCTTCAATATGTTTTGTCTAGACAAACTACTACAACATGTTACAAATATTCATAATTGGTGAGATTGTAAGCATACATATATGTGTTTATATAAATAAAAAATTTCTAATTTGTAAAAGAGATATTAATTTATATTTTATTTTTCTTGCCATGTAAATTATTAATGTAAAAATCAGATGATGAATGTTTCTCTTATAAATTTAAAATTCCTCAACAAATCGAAAAATTATATTTTGAGCTACTAGACAATTACCTTGAGAGATTATATTTTGAGCTAATACATAGTGACCTCTACATGATAAAAAACATGAATTTTCATTATGTCAATAGTTTTAAATGTTGCACCAATTCTTCCCTGATTGGGTTGCAATACAACTCATTGTCCATCTGAGGACTCTCGTCATGTGTGAAATGGTAGTTGAAAGGGATGGAGGGTGGCTTGACCCTTTCCCATGCATGTGTGATTAGTTAAGTGGGGTGGTTGCATGCATGGGTTGTGTTAATTATGATGATATGAGCCGCGAGGAGGGTGCTGGAACACAATAATGAGCGTCGAAGGTGGTGGTCCTATTCTACCCTTAGTTTCTACACAATGCTTGAGCCTAACAAAGTTTTTCTCTTGCTTTTATTTCATGTTATTGTGTCAGGTTCTAAACAATTTTGTAATCATCCTACCCACGAGCAGACGGTCTGGTTTTAGACTATGGCTCATCCTATTCGGTTGACAGTTTGTGGCTCTGTTGTTTGGTTTACAATTCAAATGGCTCTCCCATCCCTTGGTGCTAGCTCGTCCGAAAATGGGGGTCGGGGTCATAGTCGACAGTCAAGGAACTGAGGTTGCATGGGTTCATCCTCAAGCCGACAATTGAGAATAAGTAGATGTAATAATGATGCTCAAATCATCATCGAGGTGGCCCAAGATTATAATACAGGCACCCCAGCCCAGGTTAAACAAATGATCTTGACATGGGAAGCATAAATAAATCAGCAGGAAGAAGTTGAAGTTCATATAGAAGACTAGTGCATCTTAGTTCCAGACCCAAGACATACTTGTTGATTTGTGTAGCTTGGGAGGTAATCCAAGCCCTAGGGATCCAGGTTTGGAGGGGAAATCACCATAAGAGTCACTTGTGGGCTTGGAACCCAAGGTAGGGTTTTTGAATCCATCGGTATTTGGGGCCAAACCATGAAGAATTTGAGCATGAGAAAATTTGAGGTGATAGAGCTTGGTGTGATAATTCCAATGATCTAAAGATCACTCAAATTAGAGCTCTAGAAATGAAGATATGATTTTTTGAAGTTGACAATTAATTAATGGACAATCTAGTCATGTAGGCTTGAATTTAATTCGTCCAAGAGACATGTATCTTCATCAATTCATGGAACCCTTGTTCATGTGTATATATACAAGGTGAAGTAGAGGTTATTTCTAATCTGTCTTATGCAACACAATATCTAGAAGAGGACTCGTTGGAGAAGGGACATCTCTATGCCCTAGCTGCAACATAACAAGGCAAGAACAACGAGAAAAAGAAGGATTTTTTTATTTATTTAATACTGGGTCCGAGTTGCTGTAATGGAGGCCGAGTATGTTGTGTGTTAGTCCAAGCCCTTAAGGGCTAAATGCTTCTTGTTTGGGCATTGTTTTGAGGCACCGAAGGCTACAGGACTATTGTGTGCTAGGCCGCAAGCCATAGCACCATAGCAAGGCTTTTGTAGGGGTAGATTAATGGTTGATATTGACCCTAGGAAGGAGCATATCAAAGGAGGTGTCTCTTAATTATGTGTTGCAAATTTTTAGAGGCTTGTTCAAGGATTGTGGGAGGAGTTTAGGGTTGCAGTAGTGTGCCCTAGTGCCCTAACCATAATAGTCACAAAAAACAGTGTACAAACATATTTGGAGCAGTCTTTGGAGGTGCATTGGGTCAAAGGAGTTGACCGGATTTGGATCAGAATTAGAGTAGCCTATTGGAGCCATGTGGAGGACCTTCCGTGGTGGTGAAGAGTCCATCCTAGGAGAAGAACCTACAATATAGTATTGGAAATCAATGGTCTGGTAGAGGGAAGTGTGTTGATAGCCCAAAGTAGCCCTAGACGAGTTATCTTGAGTGTCAAAGAGGAGCTAAAGGTTGGGTGAAGATTGGTGTTGAAGTGCAACACCTTGATGGACAAAGGTGACTGCTAGCCTAGAAGTTTGGAGCTCAGGAATTAGGCCTACCTAGAGAGAATATTGTACCATCTCGTGTAAATGCTACATAAGTGACTTGAAGTAGTGTTATGTGGTGGCCATCCTCGAGTCTCGATGTGTTGTGGCCTTGATGGAGTAAGGCACAACTAGTGAGCAGTTTGGGTGTGAAGGACCCGTAGGAAAAGATACAACATCGAGTCTGTGTAGCAAGTTTTTCATTGTATATTGTATACCATAGACTATTGTATTATTCATATTCGGTTTAATACAACAAAGATTGGGATTGTACAATTTGTTAAAAACTATGTATATTTGTGCATGTGTGATTTACTGCTTTATATTTGCGCTGTGCAAAGTAGTTTATGGTTGAGATTCTTATTTTGGTAGCGTGAGTGATTTTAAGACTCCAACCTAGACCTAAGGTCGTGCAATTTCAAAATGGTATCAAAGCGTGTCTGAGCTACTTTGGAAGTAAGTAAATTAGAGTTGTGTGCAGCAAAGTACAACATTAGAGGGAGTTGGTCACATTGTAAGTGGGGCTCACTACAATTTCGAAGTTGCATGCAGGTCTCCGGTATGAAGACAGGTTGGAGGGGTTTTCCAACTATGCTCCTTTCAAGGAAAGGATCAAGTTAGTCAGGCAGGTCAACAAGATCTGGGAGTTCGCCGAGAAAGAGATCAAGAAGCCAATCGACCCTAAGGAGTTGGAAATATATGAATATTTGGATGCGAGGGCCAGATTGATCATCTTAGATGGTGTGAAGGATGCCATGATACCTCATTTATCTAGGAAGAATAATGCACATGAGATGTGGATGGCTCTTTAGAATTTTTTCCATAATAAGAATGAGAGTCGGGTACTGGTATTGGAGGATAAGTTGAATTCTACCAAGATGGTAAAGGGTGAAAGCGTGACCTCGTATCTGACGAGATTGTCTCGGGTCAAATATGAGATTGCTGCCATTGGTGTGATTATCACAGATGGAGATATGGTAATGATTGCCTTGAAAGGGTTCACTGAAGAATGTAAGACCTTCATCAAAGGGATCATTGCTAGAGAAAAGCTACCAAACTGGGATAGGCTGTGAGATGAATTCATTCAGGAAGAGTTGCGAGATGAGGATCTTCATCCAAAGAAGAAGTATTTCGATGATGATGTGGCACTTACAACGTGAATTAAGGGTAAGAAAAGGAAGGAATTGTGTAAAGTCAAGTGTTTCAACTGTGGTGAGATGGGTCATTACTCATTGAGATTTCCGATGAAGAAGAAGGGTGATGATGAGAAGAGGTAAGGAAAGTAGGCCACCGGTGTTGCCACTTCAGTTGAGATAGATGATCTCACCAAGAGATTGGAAGAGGAATTTTCCATGATTTGTCATTTCTCGCAGGGTACTATCAATGAGGATGGATGGTATATGGATAGTGGTGTGATGAGGCATATGACAGGGTCATAGGAGGTTTTTGAGACTCTAGCTAAATGTGACTCGAAGTTGCACATGGTGTTGGCTGACAAGAGTTAGTTGGAGATTTGAGGATCGAGTGTTGTGCCATTGAGGATGGAGACACGAAGTATGATGCGGGTCTAGGATGTATTGTTTGTATCAGGACTCAGATATATCATTATTTCCATCTCGATGATCGAGAAGAAAGGATTTGAGGTCTTGTTCCAAGATGATAAGGAAAGACTCAAGCCTAGAGGCTGTAAGTACTCGAAGTTAGAAAACATGGTCTCTACAGGTTGATGGGAAAGCCTATGGATCATGGAAAGAAGTAGGTGGATTAGATGAAGGTTCCAGAGAAGAAAGAGCAGGTGTAGATGCAGGCTTCACAGGAGTAGATATAGGTTCCCAAGAAGAAATTACACTTTGCAGAGAAGAAATTCTAGGTTCCAGAGACTCAGAGGGAGTCAAGTTTGAGAGTGGGCTTGTAGGATTAGAAGGAGACTTTGTAGCCCAAGAAGAGAGGATGGTCAACGGAGAGAAAGGGTGCTCCTACAACTACCAAGAAGGAATCTTGGAGAGATAGGAAAGTGATTCAAGAAAAGAAGAAGAAGTAGGATGCTTCCCGTGAACATGACACTTTCGAGAAGGGTGTAGTTCACTGTATAGGGATTTTTTGCGATTGTGAACACTAGGAGTGGGGAAAGTGTTGTGAGTGGTGATTATGATGATGAGATACTTCCTAGTCTTGGAAGTACCTCTCTCTCTAAGAGGGAGTGTTTATTTGTGTAGCTTGGGAGGTACTTTAAGTCCTAGGGTTCATGGTTTGGAGGGAAAAACACCACAAGAGTCACTTGTGGGCTTGGAACCCAAGTTAGGGGTTTTGTACCCATCAATATTTTGGCCAAAACCATGAAGAATTTGAGCATAAGAAAATTTGAGTTGATAGATCTTGGTGTGCCGATTCCAACGCTTCAAATGTCACTCAAATCGGAGCTCTAGAAACGAAGATATGAATTTTTGAAGTTGACAATTAATTAATGGACAGTCAAGTCATGTAGGCTTGAAGTGAATTCATCCAAGAGACATGTCTCTTCATCAATTCATGGAGCCCTTATTTATGTGTATATATACAAGGTGAAGTAGAGGTTATTTCTAATCCATCTTGTGCAACACAATCTCTAGAAGAGGACTCGTTGGAGAAGGGACATCTCTATGCCCTAACCACAACATAAGGAGGCAAGAACAACAAGAAAAAGGAGGATTGTTTTGGATTTATTACAGGGTCTGAGTTGCTGTAATGGAGGCTGAGTATGTTTTGTGTTCGGATGAGCCCTTAAGGGTTAAACACTATTTTTTTGGGCACTATTTTGAGGGACTGAAGGCTATAGGACTGTTGTGTGCTAAGCTGCAGGCCATAACACCACAACAAGGCTTGCGTAGGGGTAGATTAAGGGCTAATATTGACCCTACGCAACATCGTATCAAAGGAGGTGTCTCTTAAGTGTGTGCCACAACTTTTTAGAGGGTTGTTCAAGGACTGTGGGAGGATTTTGTGGCTGCAAAAGTGTGCCCTAGCACCCTAACCATAACGGTCATGAAAAATAGTGTACAAACATATTTGAAGTAGTGTTTGGAGGTGTGTTGGGTCGAAGAAGTTAACTAGGTTTGGATCAAAATTGGAGCAGCCTATTGGTGCCATGTGGAGGACCTCCCATGGTGGTGAAGAGTCCATCCTAGGAGCAGAACCTATAGTGTAGTATTGGGAATCATTGGTCTGGTGGAGGGAAATGTGTTGATAGCCAAAAGTAGCACTAGACGAGCTATCTTGAAGTGACGAAGAGGAGCTGAAGGTTGGGTGAATATTGATGCCAAAGTGAAGCACCTTGATAGACAAAGGTGACTGCTAGCCTGACAATTTGGAGGTTGGGAATTAGGCATACACAGGGAGAAGATCAGATGACATTGTGCACATGCTACAGAAGTGACTTGCAATAGTGTTAGGTGAAAGCCCTCCTAGAGTCTCGATGTGTTGTGGCCTTAATGGACTAAGGCAGAACTAGTGAGCAGTACGAGTACGAAGCATTGACAAGACAAGATACACCATCGAGTCTACGCAACAAGTTTTTCATTGTATCTTGTATACCATAGATTGTTGTATTATTTAGATATGGTTTAATATAACAAAGATTGGGATTGTACAATATTGTACAATTTATTAAAAATTGTGTATATTTGTGCATGTGTAATTTACTGCTTTATATTTTCGTTATGAAAAAGTAGTTTATGGTAGAGATTCTTGTTTTGGTAGCGACAGTGATTTTAAGGCTTTAACCTAGACCCATGTTCATAGAAATTCAACAATACTCAAGGCCACACTACTCAATATAAACAAACTCTCCATCTCTATTGGCTGATGAAAAGTATTGTTGCCAAGGCTATCATGACCTCTCCTATAGGCTCTATCAAATTTGATCCAGGTTTTCAGGAAATTAAGAAAGAATTTCATCTTATCCAATTCCAAACCCAGCAACAGAAAGTTCATCTTAGTCGCATTGAGGAACACATTCCGTGTCTTCCTTAATCTGAATTACCAGGCTTTAGTTCTAAGGACCTAGATCCTGTGGAGTCCTCTATTGAGTAGAAGTTAGTTTGGATATGGAAGCACCTAACTTTGTTTAATTTTCTTGATGTATATGTCGGCTAGTAGTCTATACTATAGCTATTTAGACGATAGATGGTTTCCACACATTCAGTCATATAAGACCTTGTTTGACAAACTTAAATTATTAATATTTTGGATGGCATATCATGCGGTTCCGTGGCCAACAAACCTGCTTTCCGAATGGGTAGGTTGAGGCCACTGAACATCTTTTATGGATGTAACCTACTTTTTTGAAAATGAATGAATGAAAATGTCTTGCCAAACTTACAGAAATTAAATGTTGCACCAATTCTTGACATAAATTTTGTTCTTTTCTAATTTTATTAATTTAAAAATATAAAACAATCAATTTTCTTTGTGAAATTAGCCTCACAATTGTATTCCCTGTCCACAATTTATATATATATTTATTCCTCATTTAACTAGAAACATTGCACCAATACAAACAATTATCTTATACTCTCTTCTTAAAAAAATATCATTCAAAAAAAAATTCAAAATCCATATAATTATGGAAAAAATAATATACACGTGTGTACAATTTTCTACATTCCATATTTAATATAGATTTTTTTTATAGATATATTAAAATATAAAAAATACGAAAAACATTTAATATGTGAAACCATACACCATGAACTTCTATGAATTTATATATAAAATATAACATCCATCCAATTTTAGAAAAGATAATAATATAAATTTTCTAAAAAAATTAATCATTACATTTGAAAATAATTATAAATAAATATAATAAACATAACCATTCCATTTTTCAAAATAAATGTATTTCTCAATTAAAAAATAAAAATAGAAAAGAAGAAAATGATATGTATATATGTGTGTGTGAGATGTCCATATATAATATAATTAAATCTACACCTTTACTTACTTTATTTCATAACTTAGTTGACTTAAATACTAAGTAAATTATTAATAATAAGACATTTAAAAGAAAGTAGAAATTGGTTGTCTATGAGCTCCCAAGAAATAATCCACAACTATATTCATTCAAGAGTGTTTTTTCAAAGTCTAAGTCATTACAACAATATTCATCAAAATTTACATGTTATATACATCATTTTTATATTTATATTTGTATTATTATATTTGATCAATATAGAGCTCTCAACAATTTTGTGTGCTAGTAAGTGCTTACTTGCACATCTTAACAACAAATAGAAATTTATCCCCATACAGAAACAATAATAATAGTTCTGGCCAAACATGTAAGATAATCCCAATTGAATATTTATTTCTAATAAAATATTAAAAGATATAACATAATTATTATATGTATTCATGAAACATATCCATTAATTATCATTTCTTATTCTTTAGATTGAACATAATTTAAAAAAAACCAATTTATCTCATCAATCTAAATATAATTTTGGATATCTTCCTTAATTTTATTTTTTTAATTCTTTATATTAAATGTAATTAAAAGCAAAAGTAACGAAATAACTCTTAACCTCAATACAGTTTTATACCATTTTATACCATGCGCTTATTATACTTGCTGTAGGTAGATAGAACGTATTCAAAATGTTTTGATGTTGATATTAAATGTATATTGATCAAATTTTTTTGAAACTTTTTTAAAGTTTAACATTATAAATCAAAATTTGTTATTTTTAAATAATATTTAACTTTTTAACTCTTATTGTATAATGATGACATATGTAGTACTTTGTACAATCCCTTCTACGTTGTTCAGTACAACCCTTCACTTTATACTCTACATGCTATTCTACTCTGTTCTGTACAATCCTTCACTCTATACTCTACATGTTATTTATTTTCAGCCGTCATTCACAAACTTCTCTTTAAAATATTTTTTCCTGGTTTCTTCTCACGGTGAAATTAATACATTTTTAAGACGTTTCTATGCGCACAATAATTACCCCGACTGTCAAAGAGCGACCTACGATACATAGTTGTCCATTTATATTTGAACGTCTGTCATCACTCCCCACCCCCACCCTCATATATGAGGGTGAGGGTGGGGGTGGGGGGAGATATTGAGGGTGGAGGTATTGTATATGAGGGTGGGGGTGGAGGGAGCATCCCCACCCTCAATATCTCCCCCCACCCCCACCCTCACCCTCACCCTCATTGTGTATGAGGGTGGGGGTGGGCGGAGATATTGAGGGTGGGGGTGTTCCCCCCACCTCCACCCTCATATACACAATATCTCCCCCCACCCCCACCCCCATATCTCGGGGGTGGGGGTGGGGGTGGGGGGAGATATTGTGCAATATCTCCCGTATATGAGGGTGGGGGTGGG
This sequence comes from Pinus tabuliformis, assembly GCA_031772625.1. NCBI lineage: Eukaryota > Viridiplantae > Streptophyta > Pinopsida > Pinales > Pinaceae > Pinus > Pinus tabuliformis. The sequence goes on from CM062804.1 coordinate 1,257,592,330, forward strand.
GGAAGATATTGTGCATTTGTGCATCCCGTATATGAGGGTGGGGGTGGGGGGAGATATTGTGCATTTGTGCACAAATGCACAATATCTCCCCCCACCCCCACCCTCATATATATGGGGGTGGGGGTGGGAGTGGGGGGAGATATTGTGCAATATCTCCCGTATATGAGGGTGGGGGTGGGGGGAGATATTGTGCCCCTATATGGGGGTGGGGGTGGGGGGAGATATTGCGCAATATCTCCCCCCACCCCCACCCCCATATAGGGGCACAATATCTCCCCCCACCCCCACCCCCACCCCCATATATATAGGGGTGGGGGTGGCGGGAGATATTGTGCCCCTATATGGGGGTGGGGGTGGGGGGAGATATTGCGCAATATCTCCCCCCACCCCCACCCCCATATAGGGGCACAATATCTCCCCCCACCCCCACCCCTATATATATGGGGGTGGGGGTGGGGGTGGGGGGAGATATTGTGCCCCTATATGGGGGTGGGGGTGGGGGGAGATATTGCGCAATATCTCCCCCCACCCCCACCCCCATATAGGGGCACAATATCTCCCCCCACCCCCACCCCTATATGGGGGTGGGGGTGGGGGGAGATATTGGGGGTGGGGGTGGGGGCAGATATTGCGCAATATCTCCCCCCACCCCCACCCCCATATCTCTCCCCACCCCCACCCCCATACCCCCATATAGGTTCTGCTATGGAGGGATGATAAGCTGGAATGTTTTTCAAGTGAGATGCACACCTACTTCTTAAAACTGACCCAAGTAAGAACCGAAAAAACAGAGTTTTCCTAATTTGACCTAAACTCTGACCTAAAAACAGAAAAGTGCTGAACATAACTTTATGAACAGGGAACTATGTGAGAAAGCCAGGGTAAATGAACAAGAAATTGTCTAAGCATGTGAATCCAAGCAAATATCATCTTCTCCAACTCAAAACATCACACTAGCGATGGCATGAAAGACAAAAACGTGTTTTTGGTGGCAGCAGCAGTGCCTCGTCCTCAATTCATGGTCCCAAGGAGGGAGAAAGGGAATCCAGGCCTGTTGGTAGCCTTTTTGGATCTTTCTATGTTACTACAGCAAACTACTCAAACAACTTGAAGCAAGAACAACTAATTTAATAATCAAAAGCAACCTATTTTACCAAAGCAAGATTAATCCTAAACAACATAAATCATCTTATGAATGAAAAAAAAATACATATAAATACACAAAGGAGGTGCTGGGCACTTGGGTTGGGCCCTAACCCAAGAGTTGCAGCCCTCTAGAAAAGATCAGTGCTGGTTCAAAGCTGGATTCATCTTCATTGATAAAAAAATAATAGTTACATCACAAAACTGTCTGCAAAAAGAGCTCGAAAATGAGCTGAGTACAAGACTGCACAAAAGTGCGAAAATAGACTATGAAATGGCTAACCTACTGAGGCCTGAAGCCTTCTTATTTATACAAGTGAGGACCCCCAATAGTCCCCCTAAACTTAAGGAACTCGGTTGCCTAAAACTGGAGATAACAACAGCCCCACTTGAGTTGCTCGGCTACCCCTTGGAATCATTGATGTGGTGGCCGTTGAACTCTGAGCTGCTGGTGGAGAACTCAAGGAAGGGGTCATTAATGCAAGAGACACCCCTCCTATAAGACCTCAGCCCTGTTTCCTTGAGTTTGGCTGCTAATCTTCTCATAAATGCCTGGTCCTTGTCTAAAAATTGTCCAAAAATTTGCAATAAACACTTATTAGACTATGTGGCAAAGTGACTATCCCCATTCACTCAATTGACATAAATATATTCAAAAACATGCACAAAACTATGGAGAATGGTAGATTAAATGGAAATAATAGGCAAAATGAGCCCATATAGTTACCCATTTCTGGGGCTCATCATCACCCCCCTGTTGAATGGGTTTCTCATCCTCTGAGCAACTAATCCAGTTCTTCATGCTTGATGGCTTTAACAACTTCCCTGACATCCCAAGCCTATGAGGTGATGTCCTCTTCCCTATCATGAAAACCTACCTTTCTGTCCACTTCCTCCCATTGCTTCTGTTCTTCTTCTTCCTTAACCCCTTCCAATAGTCCTAAGAGTAGTGGAGGACTGAACTTAAGGCCAATCTAGTTGGCTTTCAAGTTTTGCATTGATTGTTTGTATAGGGGCACTCTCACCAAAGCCTCCCTCATTCTGGTTGGGGAGTGATACTCCCTGATCTTTAAGCTATATGACAATGTATTCCACCTTCTCATGCAAGCATGAAGGCAATCATCGCCAAATAATCTTTCCATATCTTCAAAATGAGCGATAGCTTGTGCTTGCCTTTCAACATAATCAGGGAGAACTTGAGGATTGCTTGCAAGGTGTTGATGAGCATATATGAGAGCTGAGGGGTCTTCCGGTTCGGCCCTTATTAGCAGGGGCTCACTTAGCTCTTTTTCCATGATCTGTTGAATTTCCACTGCTCTTTTTTCCTCATGGCTCATCCAAGAAGCCATAGCCATGAGCTGTAGGTCTCCCAATGCAGCATTCGGATCCCAAAAATTCATATCAGGGTCTCCTAATGCAGCATTCGGATCCCAAAAATTCATATCAGGGAGTGCCATATTGTGTAAGTAAAATTGTGCTAATTTGGCTTTACCCTCAGCTGAACTAGTAGCACATAGATGCATAAACTGACCATAATTTTGGAATGGGATTGTGACCCTTTGAGCCAATGTTTTAATCTAGAACTGGAACCATTGGTCTTTGAGATATAGTGCATAGGATCTAGCTGGTTGCCTGCACTGCAAGGCCTCCATTGCCTAGTTGGCCATGCAGGCCATCTGGGCTTCCCTTTCCTACAACTGCTGCTTCAACATCAGCACTTCCACTGCCGCCTGAGATTCTCTTTCTTGCTGCTGCTTTATCATTATTTCAACATCAGGCTGTGGCTCTTCCTCTTGCTGTTGTTTCTCTACTGCTTCCATTTCTGCTAGGGGACCTTCCTCTAGTTGTTGTTCTTCAAAAAATTGCGATTTGTCTCCCCGCTTGAGTTTCCTGTTGCTGTAACTACTTTTTCAGCAGTTCATTTTCCTCCTGTAGTTGGGTTCTTCTAATTCTCTTAGTGTGTCTCACCATGCCCAACTACCTTCTTAATTCTTTCAACTGTTCTTCCATGTGTCCTATATCTGCAACTCCTTTGGATTTAGTAATTTTCATCGAGGTGTGGGTTCTAACCCTTTCTTGTTCTAATTCAAAGAAAATGGGCACAACGAATTTCTGTAGGATGATCTTCCCACCTTCTAGTAGATTGTAATATGAGCCTAAATTAGGCTAAGGGCTTGGTTCAAGTATCTCTTTGGCCTTGCCTTCCTCTTGTGACTATTCTACTACCTTATCTTCTAATTTTTCAGTCTCCTTTAGCTTAGCCAGTGTTTACTATAGAGAGGTTTGAGCTTCCTGTAGAACTGCTTTGGAGTCCATTAGTCTGATTCTTTCCTTCCAGGTGGAAGTTTTGGGACTCCCTCTCTCATAGGTGATAGAGATTTTGGAGGGGGATTCCTCCTTTTTCTCAGTAGGTGCATCCTCAATTATTATAGGTTCTTTTGATGGTGGCTGGGGCTTGCCCACCTTAATCCTAGTGCTCCTTCTGGCTTTGAAATACATGGATGTTTCTCTTTTTCTTTTTCCTTTTTGTTTTGCTGGAGTGCTCAATGCAGCCAGCACAGTTGCTGCTTCTTTTGCCAATGTTTCAGGGGATGTTTCTTTCTATTGTTCTTCCCCTTCATCTTCTGCAGTCTTTTTTGTGTCTACTGTTTTTGCTTGTGTCTCTGCTATCTCTGGTAATGTCTTCTCTTTTCCTTGTTGGGTCCCTGCCTCTCTTGTGGCAGTCTTTTTCTGGGCTTTCTTGGGCTTTTTCTTCTCAATTTTTGTTCTTTTCCTCTTCTCTGTCTTTGAGGTTGTTTTCTTTTCTGCCTTAGGTATTACAGTGGGTTTGTCAAGTTTCTCCTCTTCTTTCTACTCCTCCTCTGTTTCCTGTTCTTCCTCTGTTTGAATATTTGGTGTCTCCTCATGCATTTCTTTCTCAATTTCCTCTTTCCCTTCCTCCTCCTCACTGCCAGATGGGCTGATGTCCTCAGTCAAAGTTTTGATGTCATCTTCTCTGGACATATTCCTAAAAATTTCCCAAGCTATGGGGATGGTGTATGTGTGTAGGGCATCTTCCACCAATAATTTAATGAGACCATGGTGGGCCAGCTGGTCTGGGACCCCTGCATTTAGCTTGGTGCCACATTCTATGAAAGACTGGAGGAGGAAATATGGGAGACTGAATTTTCTGACTGGAGATAGGTCCATCCCATACCTCAATTCATGCAATAACCTAAAGTGACAACCATAAATTATACTGAACCTTCCTTCACAAGTGATATATTTCATTATTTGGTCGCTGGCTTCACTCCATGGAGGAGGTAAGCTTGTCCTTCTGACCCCATTTTTATCCTCTACAAGATGCCCCTAGGTTGAAAAAATGTCTTCTTGGCAACCTGTCCCAATGTTTTTTCCTCCTTGCTCCAAGGGAGCCCAAGTGGAAGACCTGTGATTCGACTCATAAAATCAGGTGTAAGTTCTAGGGTCAGACCCCTAAAACTGATTGTAGCATGTGTTTTTGAATGGGGTCTTAAGGACATCAAAAATTCTTCAGTCACCTCATCATCATATCCATGAATTCTTTCAAAGAAAATCATCCAATTTTCCCTAGTGAAGAGGGCCACCACCTCAGGGTGCTCATGCAATTGGTTGGAGTTCAAAGGCTCCTTTCTCATAAAACCTCCTGGCATGGTGTTTAGTGGTTTCTGAAGTGCTTAGGTGAGAAGAAAAAACAACAATTTCCAAAATCAGAAACAGAGGGACAACTGAGTTTTGTTTTTTTTTTTGAACTGTAGGAGGAATTTCCCATGTGCTCCTTCTTCACAACACCAATTTGCAATTCTCCCTTTCTTCAAACTGTTCTCAACCTGAATTTGCTTCTTGGTTCTTGGAAGAAATCAATACGCTGATAGAACAGGGACTATATAAAAACAGTGGTTTTTTTCACAGAGTAAACAGACTTGCAATGTTCGTTTCCTCCCCAGGTTTGATTTCTATGATTGCATCCCCCTTTTTTTTACAGCAGAATGTGAGGAAGAGAAAGGAAAATTTTGAATTTAGAGAAGGGAACAGAGAGACTGTGTAGAACTTCAGAAAAGACACAACGGACTTTTGAATTTCTCTTTCTTCATTTCTCTTCACCCACTACTCTAAACTACCACCTTATCTAAACATATCGTATGCAGAGCAGGTTTTCGAGCGTACCTCATTCCCAGCTTGAATTTGACAAGAATTCCAAATTTTTCGGCTGTAGAGTTGCTCTCTGTTTTCCCTGTAGAAATCTTCTTGTAGAAGGTGTTCCTGCTCCTATAGAATGTAGTAGTGCTCCTGTAGAACCCAATAGGCGGGAGGGTTTTGAAAAACTGGCAGAAACTACTGGTTCACTGCTCTGAAGGTGGTAGACGAGCACTGCAATTGAGAGCTTCGTAACATGAAAATGAACCAAAGGGTGGTGGAGGCTTAGACCGCACTGTACTTAACTATTGGCGTAATCTGTCGTGAGGAGATGAGGTGACCAGATCGGTATGTTATCCCCATCCAGACCGTTGGTCCTATGCTAGTGTAATTATGGTTCTTCATGCCGCCTGACTACCATCACCTCCCTTACTCCCATTATACATCACCACCACTATCGGTTTCGAATGTTTTCTTCCCGAGTTGACATGCCACACGTGCTGATGGCGTATCTGATCGGCTGTTTGAATTGGACGTGGCTCAACTGAATTCCACGAGGGTGTGTGAACTAAACAAGGGTGGCCAGTTAGCTGGCCACCAAGTCCGCTTAATCATGACCATTCCCATAGTTCATGCAGTTTTGAAATAGTATTCATGCAATCGAGGAATAGGTTTAGCCACTTACCTGCTTAGTCGTTGTTGTGCTATGCATACTTCAGACTCTGGCACCTCATTTCCTCATTGTTGTTGCTGCTGGTGCTCTGCATGCTCGGCCTTCATCTTATGCTGATGATTCCTTGATCAAGATCTTCTCCTTACGTGCTTCATACATCCTGCTGCGTTGATCCTGTCTCTGGAGTTTGTTTTTCAAAGGGATCAACTGCTACAGGAATCCTACAGGATTTCCTGTAGCTGCTTCTCCTTCTGAAATTCAGGCTGATGCTTGAGCAGGCTTAAAAAGACAGCTGACAAAGGTTCTGAATGGAAGACATAACAGCTGGAAGGTATTAGGTAAGAATAAGCAAAAAGAATGCTGCTACTTTATTTGTCATTTTCTTTTGTGTTTTCAAAGTGGAAAAAAACAGAATTTCTGTATTTTGTCTGTGCAGGGAAAGGAAAAACTGAGTGGAAATGCAGGTGTGTAGAGATGACATGGAGAGTTAGGTAGATGGATGGTGGTAGGGAGGTTCACAGGCCTTCTAGACGAATTTCCAACCCTCGGGTTCTTCTCTAAAATTGATTTTGGCTTTTCTGTAATTTCTACAGGATCCTCCTATAGAATACACAGAGCTTCCTATAGGATGCGAAATTTTCAGAACAAATGAGACTGAGGCCTGGAAAAGGATAATAGTGATGGAGGGATGGACTATGAAGGGTGCATGCAGCCTGGTCCTGTCTTTCTCTCTTGTGTGACCCTCCTACAACCTGCAATTCATCCAAAAGAAGTTATGTTTTTTTCCTTTTTCTTTGTTTTGTTTTTTTGTTTTTGTTTTTTGAGACAACTGGGGCGCCTCAAGGAGATTTTCACCCTCACTGCCTGCCCTAGGTGCCTCCAAGAGGTTTTCGCCCAAGGATCTTTTATTCCTCTTTCTGTTTTTTTCTCTGTTTTTTTTTTCTCTTTTTTTTTTAGGGTGTGGGTGGAGTGGAGACAGGGACCTGCTCCACTACCAACACTGTTTTTCCCAAATTCTCAATGAACTCTTGCTTGGATAGGGGCTTCCTGTAGATCTTCAATCTATGCCCATTAATGAGCATAGGGATAGCTTCTTCATCTATGGTCTGGATAAGGACTAAACCATTTTCATTGCATTTTTCTACTGTATAGGGTCCCAGCCATCTTGTCCTTAGTTTGCCCTTGAAATCCTTATATCTTGAATCATATAGTAGCGCCCAATCTCCTTGCTGGAATTATTTTTCTTTGAGGTGTCTATCATGCCATATTTTTCTCTAAAGTTTGGCTACCTCTGAGTGGAGTAGGGCCTACATTCTCTGTTCATCCAATCCATTTAGTTGAAGCAATCTTTCCTTTTGTGCATGGCTGAGATCTAGGTCCAGCTGAGCTGCCATCCTTAATGTGTTATATTCAAATTCTATTGACAGCAAAGCCTTCTTCCCATAGACCAGCTCATAGGGTGTAAACCCTGTGGTGGTTTTCCAGGTGGTGTTATAGGCCCAGGTGGCCTCAACCAATCGATCTGCCCAATCTTTTCTGTTGCTGCTCACTACCTTAGTCAAAATCCCTTCCAAAGCTCTGTTGGTGACTTCCACCTGTCCATTTGCTTGTGGATGATAAGGGGTGGAAGTTCTGTGCTTAATCTTGTGGTGTGTGAGCAGGTCTTCAACCAAATTGGAGGTAAACTGACTCCCTTGATCTGTAACTAACTCTCTTGGGTAGCCAAACTTGTAGAAGATATTTTCCCTTAAAAACTTAGCTACTTTTTTTTTTTTTTTTTTTTTTTTTTTTTTTTTTTTTCTGTTGCTGCTTTGATCACCTTTGTTTCTTCCCATTTTGTTAGATAATCAATACACACAATGATGTAAGATTTTTGTTTTGAAGGAGGCTTGATAGGACCCACAAAGTCCATGCCCCACTTCTCAAATGACTTGAAAGTCACTTGAGGTTGCAGGGGCATCTCATCCCTTGGAGTCGGTTTTCCCATCATTTGACATCGGTCACATTGGATGATGTATCTCCTGACATCTTGACGAAGAGTGGGCCAATAGTAATCTGCTTGCAAAATTTTGAAAGCAGTCCTCTCTGCTGCAAAGTGGCCCCCACACGGCCCATCACGACAGGTTAAAAGGATGTCAAAGACTTCCTCTTCCCTGACACATCACCTCAAAATCTGATCTGGGCCAAGTTTGAAAAGATTGCCCCCAATCCAAGTGAATGGGGTGCTTTTCCTTACGATCTTGCTCTTCTCTTTTGAGGACATGTGTGGCAGAAACTGTGCTGAAACCAAGTAATTTGCTATATCAACAAACCATGGAGAGAGTACTGAAATAGAAAATAAGTTTTCATCTAGCATTTGATCATCCACCATTCCTTCTTCACCTGTAGGCAGATCTAGTCTAGACAGAAAATCAGCAACAACATTTTCCTTACCTGGCTTATCAACAATAGTCAAATCAAATTGCTGCAATAAAAGTAACCATCTAAGGATACGAGCATTTACATCTGGTTTATTCATCAAGTACCTAATTGCAGCATGATCGGTGTGTATGAATGTTTGATAGCCAGTGATGTAGTGTCTGAACTTGTTTAGGGAATGGACTACAGCTAGGAGCTCCTTTTCAGTTACAGTCTAGTTTAATTCTGCCGTAGATAGGTTTTTACTGACAAAATATATGGCATAAGGCAACTTCTCTTCAACTTTCCCTAAGGCTGCTCCTATCACTTTGTTCGAGGCATCTGTGTGAATGTGGAAAGGTAGGGCCCAATTTGGACCTCTCAAGATTGGGGCAGTTACTAGCTTACCTTTCAAGGCATCCAGAGCCTCCTGACAGTTGTCAATCCATATAAACTCAACATCTTTCCCCAAAAGACCAAACAATGGAGAGGCTAGCTTAGTAAAATCCTTAATGAATCTTCTATAATACCTTGCTAAGCCTAGAAAAATTCGAACATGTCTTACCTTTTGAGGAGGTGGGACCATTTGGATGATAGAAATCTTGTTGGGATCCACCTGTAATCCTTGCTGAGAAATTGTATGACCTAGCACGGTCCCTTCAGTCATTAGGAATTCACATTTTTCAGGACTGAGGGACAGGTTCATTTCAATACACTTGGTTAAAACTTTTCCCAAGTTAGTCAAAGCTTCCTGGAAGTTAGAACCATAAGGGGTAAAGTCATCCATATAGATCTCCACTAAATCATGAACCAGTTCAGCAAATATGCTCAGTACTGCTCTCTGGAAAGTGGCGGGAGCATTGCACAACCCAAAAGGAAGGACTCGGTATGCAAAAGTACCCCATGGACAAGTGAAAGTGGTCTTATCCTGGTCTTCCGGGCTGATTTGGATCTGGTTGTACCCGCTAAACCCATCTAGGAAGGAGAAGAACTTCTTCCCTGCCAGGCCATCTAACACTTGATCTATGAAAGGCAAAGGGAAATGGTCCTTCTTGGTGGCCTTGTTCAGTTCCCGATAATCTACACAGATTCTCCACTTCCTATTTTTCTTTGGCACTAGCACCAAAGGAGAAACCCATTCGCTGTCAGAGATGGGGTAGATGAATCCTGCATCCAGCAACTTTTGCAGTTCTTCTTTGACAATGTCCTTAAGGGCTGGATTCATCCTCCTTTGAGGCTACCTAATTGGTTTACAATCTTCCTTAATGTAAATGTGATGAGTACAGACGGAAGGGTGGACTCCCTTCATCTCCTTATAACTCCAAGCAAAAGCATCCAAGTGATTCTTCAATAAGCTACACAGTTCTTTCTCCTGAGAGGTGGACAGGGATGAGTTGATCTTCAAAGTTTTTCTAGGCCAAATTCCACATTCTTGACTCGGTGGGAGGTCGGATCAGCCACACAGAGATCAACTAGAGGATTAGCTTGGGTTTCTTCCACCAGCTCCTCTAAGGGCAACACACTGGGGGGTGGATTCTGGATCAAGTTCTCAATAAGATCATCCTCGATTTGTGGACCCCCCATGGTAGTTTCTACTGTACACAATGGTGCAGAATAGAATTCAACCTTATCTTCCTCCTCCAACCAGAGGGGTAAATCATGTTCCAGCAGAGGTTGGGCAGGAGGATAGAGGACTAGCTGCTTGGACATATGCCCATTCTTGATTGTCATGTTCCCAACTCGGTAGCTGATGTAGGCATCTGCAGTAGCCAACCAAGGTCTTCCCAGGATGAGAGGATACCCAGTGAGCTTTGCCTTTGATTTGAGAAGCAGGAAATCAGCAGGGTACTCCTAGGAATCAATAAAGACCATGACATCTTCCAACGTCCCCTCAGGGGTCACGGTGGAGCGGTCTGCTAACTGCAGTACTGTTGAGGTATTTCTTAGGGAACCCTGAAGGTTGAGTTTGAGCATAGTGTCCCTGGTCATCACATTAATGGCAGCCCCTAGATCAATCAAGGTATGGTGGATTATGGTGCCATTGATGTGAACATCGACTACAAGACTCCCAGGGTCTAGATATTTCGGATAAATTACCTGCCCCAGCATCAGATTGGACAATCTTCCTATGACATTGATAGTTGGGGCATCTCTCTTTCGCCTGCTTGGGTGTTTGAAGCACTTCTCCTTGATCATCTTGTTGTATATAGGCACATCCTTTATGGCTTGGAGAAGGGGTATTTTTACACATAACTATTTCAGTTATCCCAGAAGTTCAGTTTCTTCTAGGGTCGGTTGGGTGGTTCTAAGTAATCTCTCAGGAAAGGGTGGAATGACTTTGGGTTCACTTTCCTGTTTTTCTTCCTCATCTTCCTTAGGAGGAGGTTGGCTATCTGGGAGAACCTTCCCAGATCATAGGTTAATCTCCTGAATCTCCACAGCATAGGTTGGGCATGATGTTTCCCCACTATATACCTGCTAGGCCTGTCTGTTGTTGGGGTTTGGGTTCAGTTGAGCAGGTATTTGGGGTTGTCTTGGAGGAGCAGGAGGTAATGGTTGAGGTTGAGCAGGTGGTGGAGGCAAAAGTGCGGGGGGAGATTTATACTCGGGCCTCCACCCCTGATGAGGTGCACTCCACTGAGGCTGTGGCTGAGCATAAGGATAAAACGAATGAGCAACTGGAGGGGCCTGGTATTGACAAGGATATGACCAAGGAGGGGGTGTGGACCAGGAGGGATGAGCAGGGGGACCCCAAGAAGGCATGGAAGTGGCTTGATTAGGGTTGTAATGGCTTTGGGAGGTCCCCTACATTCCCTACTGGTAAGGTCTGGGCCCAAGTGGCCTCCTTTGGTTCATGAAATAAAGTGGTTCAGTGGCTCCCTCAGCCCCTTGATATGCAGTTTTGATTTCGGGAAGGGAAGGGCACTTATTCGTAGGATGGCCTTGTTCACAAACTACACACACTTCTATAGAGTGCAGTGGGCATTTGTTCCTAGGGTGCTTTCTCGTGCACCTGGGACAGAATATGGCCAGAGCTCTCTCGGCTTCCTCTTGTTTCCTTTTGATATGCAAGGTATCCATGTGCATGGCAAGAGTCTGCCTCACCTCGCTCTTGAAATATTCAAGTTTGTTTCTAAGGGATGAGCTGGATGAGGATGTATTGGCTAATGGTTGACTTCCCCTACCTCTCTTCCTAGCTGACCTGGAATGGTTTCTAAACACAGTTTTTATGTCATCATAAGGTAGTTGATAGATGTCTCCCCTAGTCAGCAAATGGAGGGTATCTAGAGGGTCTTCAAGGACTCCTCTGAGTAGAACCAACTTCAGAGATTCATAGTCAAGTGTGCACCTGGCCCTTTTATAATTGAGTTGAAACCTCTCTTCATAGTCTTCTAAAGATTCATCACTACCCATGGTCATTCGGAAGATTTCTTCCTTGGTTTCCTTTGACCTGCAATAGTCCCGGTATTTTTCGTTAAAGGCTTGCTGCATCTGAGCCCAAGTTGTGATACTGTTTCCAGGTAACCCCATGAACCAGTGCAAGGCTGCATCCTTGAGGGTAGAAGGAAATAGTTTCAACTTCTGCTTGTCTTCTGCATAGTCATAGGTTCAATAGAGAACAACAAATTCAAACAAGAAAGTATCAGGATCTTCAGTAGTTAGGCCATGGAAGTGAGGTAAGGCTAAAGGACTTATGTTTTTCATTTTTGTGTCCCCATTGGTCTCTCGGATAGGAAAGGTACCTTCTATTCTTTGCCCATTCCCTCTAACATTTCTATTTTCAGCCATGGTCTCAGGGGGAATGTTTTCTCACTCTTCTTCTGTTATAGGATCTTCGTATATCTCTAGAGGTTCACCTATAAGATTTTCTGGATCACTGCCACCAAAGAAGAGAGAAGGGTGACTCAATGATGTGTTGGGTAGGAATTTTCTTGAATTGTCTCTGTTCCTATGAGGCATGAAAGCAAATCTCTTCTTTGAATTTTTGTGTTTCTTTTTCTGCTTGTACGTGCAAAAACCGAAATGGATTGAACAACAAATTGCAGCTAACTAAAATAAACTTTGCTGAAATGAAAATTATAGAATTGAAATGAAAGCAGGAGATGTCTAATCTACTTTTGCTGAAATGAAATTGCAGAATTGAAATGAAAGCAGGAAATGTCTAATCTAAGCTTGCTGAAATGAAATTGCATAATTGAAATGAAAGAAGGAAATGTCTAATCTACGCTTGCTGAAATGAAATTGCAGAATTGAAATGAAAGCAGGAAATGCCTAATCTACGCTTGCTGAAATGAAATTGCAGAATTGAAATGAAAGCAGGAAATGTCTAATCTACGCTTGTTGAAATGAAATTGCGGAATTGAAATGAAAGTGGGAAATGCCTAATCTACTTTTGCAGAATTGAAATGAAACAACTACTCTACTCTTGCTAAAATAAACTACTTAGTAGAATGTTGCAGTAGAAAATAGAAGAAAAGCAGTAATAAAAAATACTCTGACACTTCCCCGGAAATGGCGCCAAAAAGAGTGGTGAGCTCCAGTATTGCAGCAATAATGTTGCAACTCCTAGGGATCCCTTCTTTACTTTTATCAACCCAGTAGTTTGTAACAAACTTGGAAGCGACGATGCTGTATGCACAAGTACTAGCTCTTACTGCAAGCTGTCACTTGATTAGCTGGCACAAGTTCGCTTGGAGCTTAAACCAACTTTTATGAGTTCTCAGAAGAAGCTTTTACAGTGATAGTAGAAGACTAATTCTACAGGGGCTATTCTACTTGCAGAAAGAGAATGAAAACTGAAATGGAACTCAAACCCTAGCAAACCCTAACAAACCCTAATCGTGCAAGAAAAGAGATGGAAAGTACTGAAATGGGTGCCATTGATTACTGAAAAGGTAAATTGTATTTATTCAAGCTACTTTTGAAGAGAAATGGAAAGAAATAATCTTTTTGCAATTTGGAGTATTTTTATGCGGATTTATTATGCTTGTAATTTGACTAATTGTGACTGTGCAGAGGTTTGGTGGCAAAGGAGGATGGAGTTGGCTTTTGCAGATGGTGAGGAAGGTGTGGAGGGGTCCTAAGAAGTCCCTAGTACCCTTCTGGAGATTTCCATTGCGATCAAACTTCGAAAAATCGCTCGCATGAACTTCTATAGGAGGCTGCAAGGGATCTACAGGAAGTTCTATAGGAGGAGGTCAAAAGTGATTTTTGGAGGTTTGAAGGTGCAAAAAATGGTGGGAAAAAGGAAATGAAGGCTGGATGAAGGTATTGGAGGGTATAGGACTTTGTTAATGAAGATCAGGAATGAAGGAGAGGGTTGGACTTGCTCAAAGGGTAAGAAAGCAACTTTGTGAAAAAATGCAGAAATTAGGACAGTTTGGCGAAATGTGGTGAATGAGTGAAGGAATCTGCGAAAGATGAGCTGGTACAGGTTGTGCTATGGAGGGATGACAAGCTGGAATGTTTTTCAAGTGAGCTGCACACCTACTTCTTAAAACTGACCCAAGCAAGAACCGAAAAAAACAGAGTTTTCCTAATTTGACCTAAAATCTAACCTAAAAACAGAAAAGTGTTGAACAAAACTTTATGAACAGGAAACTATGTGAGAAAGCCATGGTAAATGAACAAGAAATGGTCTAAGCATGTGAATCCAAGCAAATATCATCTTCTCCAACTCAAAACATCACATTAGCGATTGCATGAAAGGAAAAAACGTGTTTTTGGTGGCAGCAGTAGTGCCGCGTCCTCAATTCAAGGTCCCAAGGAGGGAGAAAGGGAATCCAGGCCTGTTGGTAGCCTTTTTGGATCTTTCTCTATTACTACAACAAACTACTCAAACAAATTGAAGCAAGAACAACTAATTTAATAATCAAAATCAACCTATTTTACTAAAGCAAGATTAATCCTAAACAATAGAAATCAGCTTATGAATGCAAAAAAAAAAAACATATAAATACACAAAGGAGGTGCTGGGCACTTGGGTTGGGCCCTAACCCAAGAGATGCATCCCTCTAGAAAAGATCAGTGCTGGTTCAAAGTTTGATTCATCTTCATTGATAAAAAAAATAATAGTTACATCACAAAACTGTCTTCAAAAAGAGCTCGGAAATCAGCTGAGTACAAGACTGCACAAAAGTGCGAATATAGACTATGAAATGGTTAACCTACTGAGGCCTGAAGCCTTCTTATTTATACAAGCGAGGACCCCCAATAGTCCCCCTAAACTTAAGGAACTCGGCTGCCTAAAATTGGAGATAACAGCAGTCCCACTTGAGTTGCTCGGCTGCCCCTTGGAATCATCGATGTGGTGGCCTTTGAACTCCGAGCTGTTGGTGGAGAACTCGAGGAAGGGGTCATTAATGCAGGAGACACCCCTCCTATAAGTCCTCAGCCCTGTTTCCTCGAGTTTGGTTGCTAATCTGCTCATAAATGCCTGGTCGTTGTCCAAAAATTTGTAATAAACACTCGTTAGACTATGTGGCAAAGTGACTATCCCCTTTCACTCAATTGACATAAATATATTCAAAAACATGCACAAAAATATGGAGAATGGTGGATTAAATGGAAATAATAGGAAAAATGAGCCCATATAGTTACCCATTTCTGGGGCTCATCAGCTGCCCTAAGAGCTAAGACTATGCTTCTGTCGGCTATTCAGATGGTCAGGCCATCTATGTATGGCTTCAAATGACTGCCATTCACTTTTCTTGGGAAGGGATCTCCATTTAACTTAACCAATTGGACCGCGCCACCATCGGTAATCTCCTTAATAACATACAGCCCTAACCAGTGCATCGTGAGTTTCCCTAGAAATTTATCAAACTTGTAGGTTTTAAGCCTGAACAGAAATTACTTGCATACGAATTATAAAACACAGAAAAATAAAACAATGCAAGAGCATAACACATAAAACACATATACACAGAGATTTTCCCACTGGATCCCAAAACCGGGACTACCAGCTTGATTTTTCATTATGTTCCTTTCAATGTTATAATACATATTTATACATGTTGAAGCATCCAATACCATGGACCAAAAACCATCGCATCCAATACCATGGACCGAAAACTATCGCGTCGAATACCATGGACTGAAAAACCATTGCATCCAAAAAACATGTGCAATAATCATGCACAAAACCATAGGTGGGTCTGCCCAACCTAACATAGGGTCCAAAATCAAAATTTTCCGAGGCGCTGCCCCGAACCCCATAAAGTGGGGTTACAGGTACCCCTCAAAACCCCTGTTAACTATGTGGAAAGAATATAACACAACCCAACAAAACTTACTATCATACAACAACACTAAGTCATTCACCTTAAAGGTGTGCAGCTTAATATGTCGATCGTACCATTTTCACGCTGCTTTTGGACTTGCTGGTGAAATCCAAGCAGAAACCTCTCTTCTTCCAGCTCATCCAACTGCCACGAGCCTTTCTTCCAGGGATCCGCGATCCGTCATAAATGTGAGCGCTGCTATGCGTAGACTAGGCACGATGTATTCCATAGGCATCACCACTTCAACCCCATATACCAGCCTAAAGGGTATCTGTCCCATTTACTTCTTGCACATTGTCCGATAAGCCCACAATACTGCAGGTATGCGTAGGTCCCAATCACTTCGCTGAGCATTGCATACCTTGGTCAGCGCGTTTTCAAGCACTTTGTTGAATGCCTCCATTGTTTCGTTAGCCTATGGGTGATAACATGTGCTCTTTTGGTGATACACCTGAAATTCCTTCGTTAGTGCACTAATCATCTCATTCAGGAAGTGTGTGCCACGATCACTCATCAAGATCTTTGGATAGCCAAATCGTGTCAGTACATGTTCAAATAGAAACGCTGCGGCAGTTGCACTCGTGCAATTCTTCACTAGCTGTGCTTCTCCCCAACGAGTCAAGTATTCTGTCGCAGTGATAATGTACCTCGTGCCTATCTTTCCTTGGGGCCAAATAGGTCCTACAAAATCTATTGCCCACTTTTCGAAGGGTTGCAACATTACTTGTGGATTCAAAGGCATTTCCTCCCTCTGTGATGGCCTGCCTATTCTTTGACATACATCACATGCCTTGTAATATTCTTTTTGAATCCTTATGAAGGGTTGGCCACCACAACCCTGCGCGTAGAATCTTCTGCGTGGTTGCTCTTCCTGCATAATGTCCTCCCGTGGCGCCCCCATGAGCATCCGCGAGGATTCCATTTCGTTCAGACTCAAGAACATGCCTTCGTAGTATTTCATCATTCCCCATCTTGTATAGATGCCCAACAATGACAGAGAAATTTTCTGCGCACACCACTAATTCCTTCTTTTGTTGTACATAGTATCCTTCCGATTCAGATCCAGTTGTTAGAAAGTGTATTATATCTTCAAAATGTCCATCCGCGATGCGCACGGAAAAGAGTTGCGTGTCAGGTAATCCTTCCTCCAAATTAGTAGGTTCCTCCCTTATCTCGATGCGTGACAGGTGGTCTGGTCCTGCATTCAATCATCCAAGATTCAAAAAAACTTCAAAATCGTACTCCTGGAACAATAAGAGCCATCTACAAATTCACCCACCCAACACAGGCTTATTGACCAGATACTTTAGCGCAGAGTGCAGGTGCACCTGCTCAGGTTGTGGCTTTTCTCCATGGGCCTGCGTCCACTTGGCTAGATGCCCGCGTGGATCATCCTGCCCATCATAATTTTCTATCAGTCACATCTTAGTCTTCCCAAATAGTGCTCGCATCATTCTCCTACATTCGCGCCAATCATCAAAGCTTCCTTTGTGCATACCCCACCATTTTGCGGGCGTGGCGCGTAGTACCTAGTCCAAGGCCTGGAAGCATTGTTTTTCTGGCACCTCCCTTTCAATTGCATCCAAGAAGGTATCTACCTCATTTAGACCATCATAAGTAAGCAGATTTCTTTCTTCTGACGACACACAGTGCAACGGCCGGGTCATCATATTGCAATTCAGCGTAGTTGCCTTGTGTAACCGATTATGCCAACGTTCTATTTTTTCATCGGAGTCTGAAGTGTAGGAAATCTCGCGCTCTCATGTCATCCGCCCATCCATGGTGGGATTCACACAGTCTTGGTATAGCACTGTTATCTTATATATGTAGTCCACATCATCATCACTCTCATAGTCGTGAACTAGTTCCGTATAGCGCGATCCTTCACCAGGATCCAGGGGTATTATTACGCGCAGTGATTTCTTCTCAAAGATCATCTCTTGCTTCTTCAGATTGATTACCCCATTCAAATAAGTAGCCCAGTCAATTCCCAGGAGTGCAGGGTAGGGATTGATGTCATCAACAATCTCTATTACTTCAAAATCTGCCAGCGTGCTCGCTCCCTCAATATCCACAGTCACCCCCTATAGTTGCCCCATGGGTATGATTTTCTGCTGATTCGCCATCCTCTGCTAAATCAGAGACCATTGCAGCAAAGGTCTCCCCCTTTGCTCCCATGTCTGTTTCGGTAAAACATTCGCATCTGATCCCAAATACAGAATGATTTGATCCATCTCGTATTCTCCAATTTGCACGGTCAGTCTCATTTAATGCCCCATCCTTGCTTTATGCTTTTCGATCTTTCAGACTACATGCGGTTCTCCTGGCGCGGTCCCAGCACATCTGTTGATGAGTTCATGTAACCCTTTTATAGCCTTACTGTCGCGTAGTAACTTCATACAGGTTTCCAGGAATGTTGCGAGCTTAGAGGGGTCCATCTCCGGCTCCGGTTTATCTTTGCTTCCTAAAGTGGAGGCGTCAACGAAGCTCTTATTAGCTTCCATGAATGCTTCACGAGCTGATGCAGGAGCATCTGGACTTAGCCAGCAATGTGAAATTTTGTTCACATGTTGTGGCTAAACAAGTTGAATTTCATTGACCTGATTGGTCAAAAGTCAATTTTACTGAGAGGGTTGGATCTCTCAAGAAATGAGTTGTATTTCATTATTGTAATAGTTAGAAATTGTCTTATTTTAGGTTCAAAGATAAGTTGTTAGCATAGGTGTACGATAGAGCTAGGAATTAGAGATTTACTGTTAGATTTATTAAAAATAGAGATTGAGTTGTTAATCACAGTTAGAGTAATCTTCGATTGAACAGAGGAAGAAAAAATGTAATATAGAGAGAGACAAAGGGACGAAGAGGAAGGGATTGAGTGAGCGAGAGCCAAGAATTAGCGTGTGGATTTTCGTTGAAACAGAGGTCTTTTCGTATGTTGTAATCGAGCCAAGGTCGAGACTCTGTAACTTTTGTTATTATGAATAAATTTTTGTTGTGCGCGTGATTATTTATCAAGCCTGTGGAAATCCTCATTGTGCTTTTGTTTTCTTTGTATTTGGGAGAGAATTGATGATTTCTTTGTTTTCACGCTTCACAATAGAAAACACAGACTTGACAGAAAAAAACGCGAGCTTTTGTTTATAGTGTTGAGCCAGATCAGATCTCAGCCGTTGATTTCCATTTGAACCAACAGAGCAAACTATCCCCGACTGTTGGATCACCATATATCACATCACAAGTTTATTTAAGAGGAAGGCAGACCCAAGTCTTCAAGAGTTGTGATTAGCGACTCGCCAAATATCACATTGCAATAGTGGAGTGGTGTATGGTAAAGGCCCCACCCTTGAAACCTTGCGACATGTGACTATTTGTTTTAAATGCAGTCTTCCATTCATCGCCTTCTCGAATTCTTATTTGATGATATCCACTCTTCAAATCTATTTTAGTAAAATATTTTGATCCACTCAAACAATCCATTAAATCATCCATGCGTGGCAAAGGAAATCTATACCTGATAGTGATCTTGTTGATGGCTTTGGAATCTGTGCACATACGCCATTCTCCTCCTTTCTTTGGATTGAGTACTGTTGGTACAACACATGGACTAAGACTTTCTGTGATTAGCCCCTTATCCATCAGCTCCTGCACTTGTCTTCCAACTTTTGCATTCTCTTGAGGAGTTAATCAGTATGTTGCTTTATTAGGTAAACTTGCTCCTGGTATTAGATCAATATGATGACTAATACTCCTGATCGGTGGTAACACATTTGGCAACTCATCCACAATAATATCAGCGAAATCATCTAACATAATTTTAACTCCTTCAGGCAAATCATCCAAGTTTGTGGAAGTTAAAATTACCTTTGGTCTTCCCACAATAGCAAAATGCAACTCCTCATTTTTCACTACCTCCTGTAGCAGCTCCTTTCCGCTTATCAACATAATACTACTTCTAGGTGTTCCTTTGTCAATGTCGTCCTTCAATGGCAGCAATGTATGTTTAGTTCCATCCTTCTCTAGAGTATAAGTGTTTCTCCTCCCATCATGAATAGCTTTTCGATCAAATTGCCACGGTCTTCCCAGTAATACATGGCATACATCCATGGGCATTACATCACATAATATCACATCTTTATACGTACCAATTTGTATCTCAACCTTGCATTGTTTTGTCACAATAATCTGATGTCCTTTCTGTAACCATGACACTTTGTAAGGAGTAGGGTGTATTGTCTTTTGTAGTTTGATCCACCATCTTTGTAGAAAAAAGGTTGTCAGTGCTTCCATTGTCAATTATTACTTTACAACACTTACCTTTTGATTTACAGGTAGTTCTAAATAAATTCTTCCTCTGCGCTGGTTCTTCAATCTCCTTCTCTGTCTTAAGCAAGGTCCTTCTCAATAACAGGGATTCTCCTACTTCAGGGGATTCTTCCTTTTCCATAAGTCGAGGTGGTTCTGGCTTTGCCTCAGCCACATTCGCATTCCTCTGACTTGCTGGTTTATTATGAGGACAGTCCCACGACACATGTCCCCATTCTCCACATGTATAACACCGAATATCTCTTCCTCGGCCTCTTCCTCTGGGCGCAAATCTTCCTCTGTTAAATTCTCCTCTCTGTGGTGGTCTGCTACTTGAACTTCCTGCTTCATGCTGATGTTGTTGTCCCCTTGGTCTGGTAGTTCCTCTACCTCTTACTAAGCTTCTTCCTCTATTCCTTTGATTCTATTTTCTCAATATCTTCTCTTCTACCTTCAAACTTGCTTGATAGGCATCTTCAATAGTCTTCAGACTCAACAAGCTGATCTCATCCTGGATGTCATACCTTAAGCCATTGATATATCTAGCTACCTTCTCCATGTCATCCTCTACATGTCCTTCTCTAATACTCAATCTATAAAACTCTTCTGTATATTCTTTAACAAACATTCCTTTTTGCCTTAAATTCTGCAATTGTTTGAAAAGATTTAACTGACAATATTTAGGCATAAATTTAGGTTTCATTTTACTCACCATTTTACCCCATTGCTTGATCTTGGACTTTCCTTTCCTCATTCTAGATGCTTGTAATTTATCCCACCAAATAGCTGCATGACCCTTCAATCTGGTAACTGCAAATTTCACCTTCTTTTTGTCGTCAACTTCCTCTTCATAGTCAAAATATTTCTCCAATGAACTGATCCAATCCATTAGCTGTTCTGCATTGAGACTCCCTTCATACGTAGGAATTTACATCTTTGGTTTTCCTCCTACTTTCACCAACATCTTGATAACTCTGGTAGTTTCATTTTCCTCCTCTTCTTCTTCCTCAGAAGATTCTTCTTTAGCACTGTCAGCTCCTTCATCAGGTGTTCTTCTCTGAGTATTCTTAATTGCTTCCATTCTTATACGCAGACTCTGGATCTCTTCCAGTAGAACTGCATTTGCTTCAGGTCTTCCTCGACCAATGCCAGCTCCTCTCCTTGGTAGATTTTTTTTGCAATCAACCTTAACTTCTGCTTTGATACCACAAATGACGCAGGCGGAAACAATGGCTTCAGAAATCTCAACAATCACCCCGTTGTTCACCCTTTCTTTACAATTCTGCCTTTTCCTTTATTACGGAATGCCTTTGGGAAAAAGGCCAAAACAATGCTTTTCCCCTTTGTAAATAGAAAGGTTCTCGATTCACCAGAGATCGCAATCTAAATGAGCCAACAGTCTAGATTAAATTGCAAGTCACAAGTCGCCGATGTAATGTTTCCCCTTTTTAAAAGTCTCGATGCAATATATTGCGCCGATCGCATCACATATCGGCAATCATTATTTCCCCCGGCTTAAGGCCTTATCGTTTCCACTCAAATGCTCTGATGCGATATATCAGCGGTCGCATCTCGCAAGGTTTCAAGGGTGGGGCCTTTACCATACGCCACTCCACTATTGCGATGCGATATTTTGGGAGTCGCTAATTGCAACTCTTGAAGACTTGGGTCTACCTTCCTCTTAAATAAACTCGTGATGAGATATATGGTGATCCAACGGTTGGGGATAGTTCACTCCATTGGTTTAAATGGGAATCAATGTCTAAGATCTGATCTAGCTCAACACTATAAAAAAAAATACAAAAGCTCGCATTTTTTCCGTTAAGTCTGTGTTTTCTATTTCGAAGTGTGAAAACAAAGAAATCATCAATTCTCTCCCAAATACAAAGAAAACAAAAGCGTAATGAGGATTTCCATAGGTTTGACAAATAATCACGAGCACAGCAACAATTTATTCATAATAATAAAAGCTACAGAGTGTCAGCCTTGGCTCGATTACAACATATGAAAAGACCTCTGTTTCAATGGAAATCCACACGCTAATTCTTGGCTCTCGCTCACTCAATCCCTTCCTCTTGGTCCCTCTGTCTCTCTCTATATTAGATTTTTTCTTCCTTTGTTCAATCAAAGATTACTCTAACTGTGCTTAACAACTCAATCTCTATTTTTAATCAATCTAATAGTAAATCTCTAATTCATAGCTATACCATAAACCTATGCTAACAACTTATCTTTGAACCTAAAATAAGACAATTTCTAACTATTACAATAATGAAATACAACTCATTTCTTGAGAGATCCAACCCTCTCAGTAAAACTGACTTTTGACCAATCAGGTCAATGAAATTCAACTTGTTTAGCCACAACATGTGAACAAACTTTCACATTGCTGACTAAGTCCGGATGCTCCTACATCACGAGCGCGCTCCAAATCAAACTCAACTTCTTTTGCCATGGCTTTCCGAACCCAGCTACTGTCTTTCCACTGTTTCCCCTTGTCATCTCCTGTCACGATCCCACTTCGAAGCGCTATATTTACATTCAAATCTTCCTCGCACGGCTCAAACCTCATCATCTGCAAGTTTTGAGTCAGGGGAGGTGGTAGCCCTCCTTTGTCAGGTGTCCTAGCTATCAACGTAGGACAATCTTTTGTCTCATGATCAAACAGCATGCAATACTTGCATGACGGGCAGATCAAATTAGTGAAATTGTGAGCATAGTGTCCTGGCCCTCCACAATTGTAGCAAATCAACTATCCATGACCTCTACTAGGTCCTCCTCTGCCTCGGCCTCATTCGCGCCCTTGAAATCCTGTCCACGCCATCCCTGCCTTCTGGTCAAGGGGCCACATTTCGGCCTGAACCTTGTAGGCGAGCGTTCTATCCATCATCAATTCATAGCTTCTACAAGTACGCTTGTCATGTCCCACCGAACTACGTTTGCGTATACTTCTGTAACAAGTGGCAATTATCCGTGGCATGATTTCCAATTATTTGACAGATAGCAAGCGGCGCGCTAGGTCCTGCTTGAGCTTCTAGCCTTAAAGGCATCGGTCTTCCTCCTGCAAGGTAATTTGTAAAGACTGGGCAGTGGTCTTTGTCATGACCCTGGTTCTTTCATTTCACGTACCATACTTCTTCGCGTACGTTTGGCCGAGCTGTCCTATCCTGCTTCAAGCTTTGCATCTCAAGGCATAGATTTTTCAGCTATGCGTGGATCTACTAAACTCCTAGATTAGGATCTTGCATCGGGGTCTCATGTAGTCTCATGGAAATCTCCAAGGCCTCTGCCTGAGTTGTTATCTTCTGCTGCGATAGTGCACTTCTTAGGTGTGGTAGTAGCAAAGCCACAAACCACTCGCGATGTTGTCCATCTATCAAATTCATGTTGGCTTCACGAATCATACATTTCAGCCTCTGATCTAGTTCCCAAGGCGTCTCGCCTGGTAGCATCATGATCTCTTTGAATCCAACAATCGACTGCACTTCAAATTTAGGCCTGCTAAATTCCCTATTTAGTGCTGCTTGGATGTCCGCTACTCTAGCATTCAGGTTATCGCTGGAGTACTTAATATACCAGGTTAGCGCGCGATCTTGCAGAGCACTAACCAGTGTTTCCTTCTTTATATGGTCATTTGTAACACCTTGATCTTCCCATACAACCCTCACAATGAACCAGAATTGGTCCAGGTCCTCATTTCCCAAGCCTTTGAACAAAGGAAACTTCACTGTGTTTTCCATACTGAATCACGGTGGTGGTGGAGGTGGTACGGGTGAAGTTGGAGGTGATGGTGGTGAAGCCAGTGGTGGTGTGGGCAGAGGTGGAATTCACGAAATCCTTGTCTTATCAACTAAATAGCACTTCGTGGAGAGACCTTCGCAATCCCTTCTTTTTCCCCTCGCGAAGGTGAAATCAAGGAGCTATGCTCTGGACCCTTATTTCATTCATTTCTGTAAATTCTTCCCCTTTGCATAGACTTGAACATCAAGGTAGCTGCATAACCTGATTTTTGCACAACAAAATTTTAATCCAAGTATTCAAATGTTTTACGTACTTACCTCACAACCCTTTGAAAAAGAATCGCTCTGCCTTGCTATAGATGACTAAGATGTCAACTGCAAACTTAGTAACAAATCCTCCTATAATGTGATCAAGTCAATGATCGATGGCGCATTTGATCTTATCCTCCGATTCTTCCAACCTTCGCACTAGCTTTGGGGTCCACACAATAGGACCGTCAATTTTCCACCTTCCATTGCTATCTGCTAGCTTCGCGATCCACTCGTATACCTCAGTAGGAAAGGAGGTGAAAAATATTTGGTGGATCTCTGTATACAGGTACCTGTCTAACCACTATTCTTTTGACAGTCGCGGGTTTCTGTTTTCCTATACTACGAACTCGTGAATCCTTCTTTCCAACCAGCCTTCGATTTCTTTCTTAGTTGGATTCTAATGATATGACATCACACATATCTTATGCAGATTCCGTCCCGGTAATGAAAACATTTGTTGGCTTGTGGAGGCCTGAACCAGGTTCAGCAAAAGTTAGCCAAACAAATCCCTACACTACTGGCCCTTTTGGCATCAACGCGCGAAGCGCGGACTGAAGTCTCACCCGAAGCAGTATGGGGGGATTCTACAACCAATTTTCCGCACCCTTGAGATGGTTGTGATGTGCGTTTATTCCAACTACACCTTCCTTTGCACAAGTTGGTTATCCCTCTGCTCTACCCTTCAGTGCCTTTGCGAAATGTTACAATCGGCTTCCGCGTAGCCCTAACTAGGGGCTGAAGTCCTTTCACGCTGTTAGGGCAACGAACTGTGATATTTCCCAAACTACGCTAAGTAACCTACTTATCTTATAAATAGAGCTTAGTTAGCTTCACGTAAACATATTTTCTTACTTGCGTTCACTTAACTAATGCATTTACATATATTCATGCATCATATAAGATTTAGAAGTGAAATTCATACCCAATATAAAAGATGCATAAACAAGAAATAAAGACGCAAAAATTATAGAATACTTCTCTTTATTGATAATTCTAGATAATTACAGACTCGACTCACCCTACGCACTCAACTGCAAGGGTTTGCACACTCAGCTGCGGACTTCTAGGCCTCTGCGCACTCAGCTGGAGAGCCTCTACCTACGCTACAAACCAACCTATACTTTTTCTCCAACGATATGACTCAATTCTTCATCATTGATTAGTTCGTTATTATGCCTTAAACTACTTAGAGATTAGCTCTATTTATACAATCCATGGTCCACGGACCATGGGTAGATCTTTTACAACTAACATTACATTATCAAAATAAGGGCAGACAACCCTATGACTTTTTAACATCTACGCGCTCCGCGACCACAAATTGCGGAATATTTACATTTGCATTACAAAATTGGACCTAAATATGGGCTTTAAGCCCCAAAACTGCCCTTGGGGGATCCCGCACCCAACAATATATATCTATATATATATATATATATATATATATATATATATATATATATATATATATATATATATAGATATATATATGTATATGTATATGTATATGTATATATATCTGTATATGTATATGTATATGTATATGTATAGAGTAAGGGCCTAGCCCCGTGTTAAGCTCGGGATTAGAAACATTAGAGGCTTTGGTAAAGGACCTGTTATAATTATATTTATATATATACATTCACACAGGGGCTGAAGATTTTAAAGCTTTGGAGGAAAAGGCGCCTCGAGCCTTATTAAGGCATATGGCCAAGTGCTAGAACCAAGTATTGGGGTCCTTTGGTGCTTATGTAAATCAATGGTAGAGGTTGATCATTTATTAGATAGTGGGGATTCAATAGTGGACCCCCCCTTGCTAGGTCAACAAGGGGAGGGGGGAATATGTGTTTAAATTGTGGTTGACAGAACATTAGAGTGTATCATGTTCATTGGTCGGGGGTAGTGGAACTTTGTGTGGGAACCATGATAGTGGACCCCCTTTCCATATCAGTAGGGGGGGTTGAATTTAAATCTGATTCATTGGTTAATCATACTTTTGGAGCCCTAGGATAAGGGATAAGGCCAAAAATGCCAAAAAGATTGAATCCTTACAAAAGAGCCATGAACACCAAGTTTTTTTATAATGTAAAGGTCAAAAATTATAAATGGTTGTGACCTTGGTAAGACCCACGACCACGTGGTAGATGACGTGTGCTAAGATTGATGTGGCGCCACAACATGGTGACACATGGTACCAAAATTCAATTATTTGATGTGGCCAAGTGGGATGAAAATGAGTGCCATGTAGCACTCTTGAAGGACGTCATGTGTAAGGCATGACTTTGACGTGAAATGGGTGTGACATCACCCCGACAACTTCAAAGGGTGATTTATGCATTTTCCTTGGGATTTATGTCCTAGGACGGGAATTGAGTATCTGTCAATTAATGCATGGGAATCTTCATTCGGCTCTCTCAAACCCCAAAGGTTTCAATGGGAGGAATGGGCAAGAACTCCTGAGATTTTATTCCTAGGGTGATGTGGCAGTGGGCGACCTAATCCATAGTCCATGAGCCATGAATTTCATGTATATAGAAAAATCGGGGTTCTCATGAGTATGATATGGAATGGTTGAGTTGGTAGTTGGCATGACATGGATGACCCTGGCGTGTGAGGTAGTGATAACTGGGGTAGCCATGTGGGCACCACGTGGAGGCCATGTTGGGTGCCACGTGGCAGTTTAGGTGACATGGAAAGGTTTAATAGGCTAATATTTAAATGGCCATAACTTTCATTCCAATAATCAGATTGAGGTAAAATTTTTATCATTAGAAAGGTCTTGAAGAGACAAACATAATAACACTATCCATTTTAAGTTTCAAAAACTTGAAAAATGTTGAAAAATTTAGACTCCATTTCCATAATTGAAATTGGAGGTTGGGTCATAATAGTAACAACCTCCTTGGATCCTTGTTATGGTCTATGGGTGGTAAGGGGTGTGTCTCACCCATCGACCGTACACATAGATCTCTTATCCTTTTACTACACATTGGTTGTATAAACAAATCTATCATTTGTTAACAACCCATCAATTGGATAAACAAATATATTGTCATTTGAATATATACATGAATTTATTGTTTAATAGTCATTCCTTGCATATGATACAAATATTCAAGTCTAACAATATGTTATTCAATGCATATTTACTTAGACATACGAAATTGAATTTCAACATGCTAATTACTCTAAGAGTACTAATTAACATATATAATGAAACATAATGAACAACACATAAATCAAATATAAAGAACATTTATCGTTCATAATTTTCACCAACTAGCTATGTATTTTCCACCGAACCATTGATATCATTGCTCTAAATATCTCAATAGCGGGTCACTACTGAGGTAGGGCTATGAGTCCACCATGGCAAAGGCTCATGTAAAACCAACTATGGTTATACAAATAGAATCAATTAAAACTATGCTCAAGCACCAAAATCTAGCAACAATTCAACCTCCAGTCTATTTCCCCCTACCAACCTATAAAACCTAAGGTAGTGCACCCCATCCTCTTCCTCAATAATCCTTCAAGATAAGCCACTACCCTTATAAGGCTCCAACATGGGCTAAATAGTAAATCTCATAGTACTATGGCTCTAGGATTTCTAGTTACTCGAGACCCTCTAGGGACACCCCAGACCTCATGCGAGGCAATCATACCCAACAAATTCCCACTTCAAGGTTGCAAAATTACCTAAGAAAACCCAAGGATAAATAAAAACAAAATCGCACATAGAATTCACGATGCTTCACTAGGTTATAGTGCTCAACAGTTGTCCAAGATCATAATTCTTTTGGTCTCTAGCATGAAATCATGAAAAACCCCAAAAACAATGATACACCACCATGGAAAGTAAAATTTAGGTATGCATGCTTTCTTTTTTCCAAATTTCACCCAAGAAATCACCCCCATCTCAGACTAGTCATCCCTTCACTTTTGGAACTTGTGATATAACATAGAATTATGGATGAGGTGTATTCATGCCTTTATGACTTTGGGTTATATTTTATAAAGTAACTTTACGAATATTGTATTATATTTTTTCTTAGGTATAATTTCATGTTTTTAACCCCATTTATAATGAAAAAATAGAGATGGTACACAAGAGATGTTAGGAATTTTCTCTACACAAAGTGCCTTTAATTTACAAATATCAGTCACCTTGTTAGGGTAGCTCAGGTAAACTTTACTTGGTCATATATTCAATTTATCGTTGGCGGTTTTTGGGCTCTAGGTTTTGAAAACTCATGGCATTTCCCGTGGAATGATAATGCAATGCAACCTATTTGGAAGAGTGATGACTCCATCAGTATATTTATAGCACATGATGTCTTCCACCACTTGTATATGTACTAGGATGGCTAGTGTACTTGTACACTACCTTGAGGATAGTTTGTTGTAAGAGTTGTTATTCATACATACATGTTGTACTGCAGTGGTGCATGGAATTACGTATAACCAGGTTTTTGAGTGGGGGAGTTATGTATAATAAAGTTGTGGAATGGCCCACTTGAATAAGCATGAGGGTGGTAGGTGTATGTTTATGCTAAATTTTGGGGAATAATGTGAAACCTTAGGGAATTCCACCTATATTGGTGGGTGAGAGTCATTGTCATTGTCATAGGGAATAAAGGTGATGTTTGCTTACTTCTTGGCTAAGACAAATACTTTCCTGTCCAACCTTTCATTGTTCTCCATCATTTTTTCCATGCAGACTAGGATAACCTGCTGATTTTAGATCACCCATTGAAAAACTCTTCAATAAGACTTTTATTGTGCCAATAAAAAAATGCCACTTTGATGTAAGAGGTTCATTGAGACTTGGTTGAGTTTCCTATTTTGGAAATCAATTTCCTTGCCTATCTTTCAACATGGAACCTCTTCCTTCACTACTGTTATGGTGCATCTGACAACTTTAGGAATAACACCTGCATAAATAGCCATGGATTATCTTTCTCCTTCTTGAACTTGAGTTTGTGAGGAGGAAGGTCAAAGGTCATCTTGACCCGTAGAGGGGGAAAATCTACCCCTTCTACCACCTCCACGCCCTGAATATAACTTATGTTTGGCCATTAAGGGCAAGGAGAGGGGAGTTGGAATAGTGCTAGAGAGAGAAGAGAGGATTGATAATAAAAAGGAGGGCAATGAATACTTATCCTAGTTGATCAACTCAATGGCCAGGGGACAAAACTTGGTGAACATGGGTGAAAGGGCTAAATTTTAGGGATAGGGAAGTTGATGGAGACTACTAGATGAGGGAACTTAGAAATCCAGAGGATACTACAAAGGATTAGAAAGGGGGAGGGGAAAAGATACAACCAAGAGTATATGACTAGAAAATTATTAAAGACCGAGAGGTTGGAATGAGGGCTAGAGGATTATGAAACTAAACTTGAAATTTTTGACTAAAATTGTGAAATTCAGTGTAAACCAATGAAAGCTAGAATTGACTTGAGACAAAGGCATTAGATTTCTCCATGTCAGGGCTTGTCACTAATAGATTAGAGTCCATGTAATTCCAATTATTGATCCGCATACCTAAATCATGTGCGTAACAAGGACATCACTACCAAAGGAGGCCCTTCTAGCTAACATTAGGGGAATTTGGAAGTCTAAAATGGGCCTCCTAACAAAAATGTACAACCAAAATAAACTTTATAAGAACCAATAGGATTCAATATGATGATGTCAAACATGGGAGGTGATTCACCATTTTTGGAGTAAAAAAGTAAAAGTATTAAAAATAATAAAATAATAAAAATATTTTTTCAACTCATATTTTCAACTTATCTCCCTAAGGTTTTACTCAAATTTTGAGTGGGAGTACTCGTTGGATGAAAAATTTAACTCCTCATCCAAGGAGTACCCATGTTTCATACTTTCGATGGACCCTACTACAAGAAAAGTGAGAAATACATGAAAAAACGCGATTGGAATAACATTTTTTTATGTATTTCTCATTTTTCATGTAGTAGTGTCCATCAAAAGTATGCAACATGGGTACTACTTGGATGAGGAATCAAATTATGCATCCAATTAGTGTTTGTGCTCGAAATGTGGGTAAACCCATAGGGAGATAAGTTGAAAATATGAGTTGAAAAAATAGTTTTTTCTTCTTTTTTTCCCTCTAAAATTTGATGATGTAATCAAGTCTTATTTTATTATTTCCACTATTATTTTATATTTTCCCTAGGAGGCCCATTTTAGACCTCAAAAATCCCCTAATGGCACCTAAAGCACAATGACCACCCAAAACAAATATCCCATAAATTACAAATGCAACACCAGAAAAATCAATAAGGAAAAGGAATGAATGTAACGCAAAGGACTAAGTTTCTCACAAGTAGCCTTCCATGTCATAACTTCCACCATACAAGAGACCAATTTCAGCTATTCGTTGTCATACTCAACTTATTTTGCCATTTCTTACCATAATTTTTTCATTATCTAGTTAATTCCAAGATAATCATCCTTGGAGAGGGTTTGAATTCCATCTCCCTATTTGGTTGTACTGCCGGAGCATCTAACCAGTGTCAAACAACCAGGAAATGAACTTCAAACAATATTACTTCTCATTTCACAACCATTTACTCTAATAATTGGATGCACCACTCCATTTGGGAAGTGTATAATGCCCCTCATTAAATGCAATGTCCCCAATAAATAATTTTGTAAAGAAGAATTCTTAATTTTGCAATTTTGGTGATTAATACATATTTTGACATATAAGCTTGTTACACAGTAATTTGTCACTGTCTTCCTGTCAGTCACCCTACTGTGTCAAGAATTCACAATAATCAAGTTCATGCCTTCTGAACTAGCCCAAACCCATTTTTCCAAAGTTTTCCTCATCAGCGCGTCTGTTTCTAAAATATCTGCGATGACTAGCGGCTCGTAGTGTATTCAATGCGCTGCCAGCGCGGAAGCACATCACTTTTCCGCGCTGGTCGCATTTCATGAGCCAGCGCACCTCTCCTTTGTATTAGGTCGCGCTGACATGACTTTCCTAGTTATTGAGGCGCGGCGTCAGCGCGTCAGTTACCTTATAATCCGCGCTGATCCTGTTTGGGCGAATTTGTTCCAACAGCCAGCCTTCCAGATGACTCCAGGCTTGGTTGTTGGCTTTGTGAGTATCGACTCCCTTCTATGGCATGTCTGTTCGACCCTTTGCAACCACTTCCCTTGAAGATAAGCTCATCCTTCCACCCTTTTAGGAGGCTCCTTCTCCTATATAAACTTCCACCATTACCATGAGCAGCTAGTTTTTTGAATAGCTTGGATTGTATAGAGCTTATAGTGCTCAGATTGTTGCTACTATAGGTATTTGGTGTGCTAGGTGTGGAAGTGATTGATTGCTTAGGGAAGGTTGTTTTGTGTTGCTTGTGTGAGAGAGAGAGTTGCTTGTTTTGGGAGAATCATTTCCAAAGGTGAATGCTTGAGACACTTGCTGACCGGCCCCTCCTGAGAAGGTTACCGACGTCAGAACATTTGGTTGTACTCTTCTCTATTTGATTAATAATAGATGACTGCTATTATTGTTCCATTCTCATTTGTCTATGCAATAGTTAAATGTGAATTACATCTTTTCTGACTGATGTATGGTTGCTTTTACTAGGTTTCACGCTTGTGTTTGTTTCCTCTTCGTGTGTGCAGGTGTCTATTCGCGGAGATCGCGAAGGATCGTGACCAGCCAAAGCGAAGGAGCGAAGGCGACATCTCTTCGTCAAACAACAGCGCTGGAATCAAAGTAGGTGCTCTTTACCTCTTGTTTAATTGTAATTAGGAACATGCATAGCAGCATTGTTTGATTGTTGCTAGACCCTTGCTGGGCTAGTAGGGATCGCCTCTATCCGTAGAGGGGATTTACCTCTCCAACAAAGCTTAGGAAAAGTGGGTTTAGAGGAACTATTTAATTTTTTAAGGGAAAAGGGAGCCAACCATTTATAATAAAAAAAAGAAAAAGGAAAGGGGAAGCAACAATTATAAAAGGGAATGAAGAGCCTCATTTTTACATCTTTGGCATTTCATTTTCATATTTGGAGAGTTTTCTTGAGCTTCTTAGCCAAGTCAACTAGTGCTATTTAGCACAAGGAATTTCCAAGCAGGATTTAGGGTTATTCTTTAGTCAACTTCGAGTGTCACTCTAGAAGAGAATTTGTGAGAAAATTTTGGTATTTGGAGGGCCAAATTGAAGAGATATTTTAGCTTGTGCGAGTTCCAGGAGGACAGTGTTGTGGAATTCATGGCATTTAGGAGAGGTAGAATTTGGATGAATTCCGGGGTTGATAATTTCAAAAACGTTTCTTCATTGGAGGACAAGTTTTCTTGGAGATTTTCGGAGATGGAGAACATTTATATAAGGAGTGCTATATTTATGTCATTAGGGACTATACATGGCTTTTTCTCGGCCATCTACAACACATATATTGAAGTGGATATTTTGCGTAGGAGTTGAGCTTATATTTCTTGTTCTTTTCAAGATAAGTTTTGTAGAGGAAATTCCAGCAATTGTGATTGGCCACCAAATTAGACATGAATTAAGGCCCATATGACCTTTCTTAGGCACATAAAGGCTATATTAAATCTCTCCTTCTACACTTAATGATGTTTTTTTAGCTTTAATATGTTCTCAAGAAGTTTTAGAGATAATTTCATATTATGTACCTAATATTATTTATTTATGCAGAATATTGAGAGAATGTTGAGTAAATTGTGAACGATATAATATAGGGACTCACTCCTTACTACAATATGGGACAATATTGGATAATAAATGAAGAATATATTATGAGATTATTGAACAAATTCTGGAGCTCCACTGATTGAGAAAATCTAGGGATGTGTTCTCTGTCATTAAATGAATATTTCTAGTGTTGGAAACTAGATCCACTTTTTGAGCAATTTTGGAGGCGAAATCTACCTCCTTTCAAGGAGGATGATTCCCCATCTATTTTTATAAGTATTAATTCGAATTTTCCTCTAGGGGCATGTATTTCTTAGTCTTCTCATGGAGAAAAAATGTTATTTAGTAGCTCCACTTTCATTTCTAGGAGGGATGTACTTGGATTGATTCAAATAATAAAATTTGGTGCCATTTTTAGCTTCTATAGATGGTTTTCTTCATATGACTCTTATTATCCTTGGGATTGGCTATCGCAAGAGTCTTAGAGCCCTATTTTACAATTTCTTTATTTTCTTTGAATGTCTTTTTCACTTTCATCTCTTATTTCTGCATTTGCTATTCATGTTTCTATTGTTGTATGTCATATTGGTTAAATGATTGAAGTGAGTTGTTTTGAAAGTTATTTATAGATTCATAAGCATGATTCATTATTATAACAACTCTATAAGGTCATATTCATCATTGAGCTGCTTGGATTGGTATACTAGTTCATAAATCTAGAATTTCTAGAAGTCTGTTGTAGCAAGATAGTAGTAATTTTCTTCTATTTTTTAGCACATGTTAGCGAGACTATTTTGAGTTGATTCCACTTGTATTGAATCCTAAAAATATTCAAGTTAATTTTTTTTTTACCCCATGGTATTTTCACTTGATTAGGTTAGCCATTTGGTAGGTTAACTAGCTCACTGATTCTTGAATTTCTCGTTTTTAAAGTAGAAATTTTATGTTATTTTTTATCACATGTGAAAAAGGGTAGTTTGAGTGGTTTCACTTGTATTTTAGTCCTAGGAAATCCTAATTAATAAAAAAATTCACCACATCTCATTTGCATTTTATTTTCTTGGTCATTAATGAGATAACTTATGGGACATACTAGGTATTTGGTATTTTCAAGTATAAAAATCATAATATTTTTGTGGTGTACAAGTGCTACTGTTTATTTGCAGGGTTAGCATTGTGATTTAAAATCCTTATTCTACCACCATGTCCTTCTTTCTCCCTCAACAACTCCTCCAAAGCATTGTTCACCGAGAGTACATTTATGGTTTATTGAAAGCCACTATATGCATTGTTCATTGTGCAAGATGGGCCCCTGAAGGGTAATAATATTGGAAAGGGTAACATAGAACCTTATTCTAGATTACACTACCATTTTTTACCTTTATATTTCGTTTTCCACCCTTAGAATTCTCACGGATCCAATCCTGTACCAAAACAGGGAAATCATGTAACAATCCTATAGCAGTGTTGTAGCATCCTATAGAACCTTTTAAACTTGACTAGATTTGCTTTAAGATATTAAGTTTTTTATCTTGGGATTCAATAATAACCTCCAAAATTTGAATCCATATTTGGGGAGGACCAAGGGCCACTTTAGACCCATCCTTCCTTCACTACAAGTACAGAACAACAATTAAAATTAGTAGACATATTTCCACATTTGCATCACAAAGGTTGTTCTCTTTTGCAATGTGTAAGGACTTTGTTACTAAAGCTAAATTATCTTGAAATTAGTCATAAGAAAGGAAAATCTTCAATGCAAGTAAATTAGACCTATTTTTCGAAGTGATGCTCTTAGATTTTCCAATCATATGCTTTCGATCAAGTTTCCTTTTTCAAGCAAATTTTCACATATAACTAGAGTAATGATTTACATTTCTCAAGTAGAATATTTATTTGCGTCCATAAGTAGGATAGAATATTTAAGCTCTGGAATTAGTACAGTCTTTTACCTTCCTACAAATGTAATTGGTTAGCCCTTAGAGTTGGTTCAAGATCTTTACTTTATGCAATTAGAATATGTTTCCATTCCTTGTTTTTTATAGTTTAAGGTTTCCATTTCAAGCATTTCCATTTCTACAATCCATGATATTCAACCCATTACATCAAATCGACGAAACAAGGAGAAATTACATGCTGCACATATAGTGTCGACACCTCTTAAGTTTGTACGAACATCGAGTTGATAATTTAAGTTGGTAGCCTTGGGAGTTGCAACATTCTTGTTCACTTAAGAGGGGTTGACACTGTATGTGAAACATAACCTTACTCTTCATAGTCTGACTCCCTTTGATGCAAGTAAAATCAGACAATGAAACAACTTCAAATGAGAAAAGATCTAGGTCACCCGCCAATCCTAAGTTGAAAAAGGTAAATAAAAATAAGCAAACCTATTCTACTTTTGCTAGACAGAAAGGAAACATATTCTATTTGCAAAATTGTAAACCACAATGAACACCAAGAAAATCAAATTTATATTTCTGGAAAGTAAATGGAATTAAAGGAAATCTATTCTATTTTACGGGAAAGGAAAGTCCTATATTAATTTTGCAAGAAGGAAAGCACACCTTGCTTAAAGTAAATTGTGGAAATGAAATCTAGACTAATTGCAGAAATCAACATTCAAGAAGCAAGAAATGTAAGAGATAAATGATGACCTAACCAAGTCTCAACTCAACCAGAGTGGTCTCAGAGCATTCATAGACTATAAAACTACTTCTGCCATGAATTTGGAGTGAATTTCGGCAAGGAAGATCTCGAAATCAAATTCCTATAGGATTGCTACAAGATTGTTATTTCTTGAGTTAATTTACTGAATTCCAAATAAAATCAAATGAAAATGTGATGGGGTATTTTTTTTATAAATTAGGATTTCATAAGGCTCCAAGCCAGGTGGAATCACTCAAATATACCTTTTTCAACATGTGCTAAAAAGTAGTAGAAAATTACTACTCCAAAAACTAGAAATTTAAGAATTAGTGAGCTAGTTAACCTACCAAATGCCTAACCTGATCAAGTGCAAAATCCATGGGGTAATTTTTTTTATTAGATTGAATGTTTTTTATGACTTAATACGGGTGGAATCAACTCAAAAGAAGCTCATTAACACGTTCTAAAAATTAGCAGAAAATTACTACTATGTTGCTACAAGAGACTTCTAGAAATTCTAGATTTGTGAACTAGTAAACCAATCGAAGTAGCTTAATGATGAATATGAAATTTAAAATTTTTTCTAAGGGTTCTTCTTGCTTGTGACTTTTTAAATAACCTTCAAAAAAACCCACCTCAATTATTTAACCAATGTAACCTACAAAAAAGGAAGAATGAGTACTAAATGTAAAAATAAGAGATGCAAGTGAAAAAGACATTCAAAGGAAATAAAAAAATTGTACAACAGGGATCTGACACTCTTGCGATGGACAATCCCAACGATACTCGGATTAGTATGAAGGAAACCAAGCTTTAGAAGCTAAAAATGACACCAAACTTCATTATTTGAATCAATGCAAGTACATCCGTACTAGAAATGAAAGTAGAGCTACTAAATAACAAGCTTTCTCCCTAAGAAGACTAAGAAATGCATGCCCCTAGAGGAAAATTCGAATTGGTACTTATAAAAATTGGTGGGTAAGAAATCTCCTTGAAAGGAGGAAACTTTACCCTCCAAAATCCCTCAAAAGTGGATCTGGTTCCCAACACTAGGAATTTGCATTAAATGACAAGGAGAACATTCCTAGATTTTCTCAATCACTTGAGCTCCAAAATCTGTTCAATAATTTCATCATATATTGTTAATTTATTATCCAATATTGGTCCATCCTGTAGCATGGAATAAAGTCCCTAGATTATGTCATCCTCCAAATCTTCATAATCTGCCCAATATTCTCACAGTATTCTAAAAACATAAATAATATTAATTAAGCACATAATATGAAATTATGTCTAAATCTTCCTAATGAACATATTAAAGCTAAAAATATGTCATCCAATGCAAAAAAAGAGGTTTAATTTGTTGAAGTATGGTTAGATGGGCATTAATTTGTATATAATTTGGAGGCCCATCATACCCCCTACTGAAAGTGTTGCTCATCCTCTAAGAAACTTAGTCACCTAACTGTACCTCATTCATTCCCCTGTTGGCCTTTTATCTCCTTCTTGTAGTTGTGCATCCCTTTCTCCCATCACTTCCCTACCTTCCTGTAGTAGCAAATTCTTCTTCCAGTTGTTTAGTCTTGGATTCCTTCCTTTAGTCTTGACCAGTGTGCCCAAAGCTACCAGAGTGGTAGCCACTTCTCTCTTTGTATTTCATTCTGAAACATTTTCTTGTTACTCTTGTATTCTCCTTTTTTGGGGGGTCTGGAAGGTTTCTCAATGACCTTTGGGGCCCCTGATTCCTCTTTTTCTCCTTATTTTATCTTCTCCTTTGATTTTTCTTTTGGCACTTTTTCTTCTACTTCAACCTCTTTCTTTTCTTCACCACCCTCTTCTCCTTCTTTTTCTTCTTTTGTAGAGCCATCCTTATATGTATTTGATTAAAACCACCCCCGATGGCTCCCACTGTAGCTTCTTCCAAATTTTTACAAGAGAGTTATGTTATCAACTACCAGTTTTAGAGCAATTTAGGGTTTTTTGAACATAAGTCAAAGGTGTAATGATGTTTGTTGGTTAGGGGAAGGAAAAATAGAATTCCCAACTCAAAAAAAGTTCATTCCTCCACTACATTCTCAACTTCACAAAAAAAATCTTCACACTTCAATTTCCTTTCATTTTCAGAGATCTGCTATAGGATTCACTTTGGAAAAAAAATGATTAATTACACAAACTTCTTATTCACAAAAGGTGAGAAAAATTAGCTACTTACCCTTCGCTTGGATATTCCTTCATAAATCTAGGGTTTTTTGGCCGAAATTGATCAAATTAGGCTTCTTTAAATCTCTTGGGACAGTCCTATAATAACACATAGTCTACATCTTGTAGCACACAACTTGCATCCAATAGAACATAGTCTGTCTCCTCTAGCAGCTACTCTTTCTCCTGTAGTACCTGTTATCACTCTGTAATTTCCCTAGGTTGTGGAGAGAAACCCAAAGGTAACCACAAAACCACTTACAAAGCTGGGATCTGGTCCTTCCGGCTTCAGAGAGGGATATCTCTTTCTGATTGAGATTCTGTCTTGAGACATTAGGCTAGTTATTGAGTTCTGAGGTTGGTTTTTCAAATATTTGGTTGAAAATTGCAGGGAAAGCCCATTGGGCATGGAGTCATAAGTCTTTGGGTTGTCAAACACAAAAATGGCAGAGAAACTGTAACAGGGTGGGATATGCAAACTTTTGGATCTTTTAAAGTATTTGTGGAGTGTATGGAATAAAGATGATTTAAGTTCTATTAAATATAGAGAATGCTAGGATGAATTCAATACTTAACATCAAAATGAAAACATTGATATATTTTACAAGACATAGTAGAGTACACTTAAGCAAATTCGGCCCTTTATATTCTTGAAAAAATAGAGACTGAAAACATATGGAAAATTGAGACAATAAAAAATTCACATGAGAAAGTACATCACCAATTGCTTGACACGGGAATCCTGGAACAAAAACTCTCTGTATTATTGCAAATTGATCACTTCAGTACAATGCACAACTTACATCAAAATATAGCTCCTTTCTTCATACAAGTTCCAACCCTTGTTAAGTCTTATTACAATATACTTATAGACTTTCTACTAAATTACTCTTGGATTCCAAAAAGGAATTCATTACAAAATGATATTCTAACAAAATTACATATTTTTCTAAAACAGAACTAAAAAATAGAAGCCTTGGACAAATTTGGCTGTCTTTTGAAATTTTTAAGGGAATCTGTTGCTGATTGTGCCCTTTTTCAGCTCCTTGCTTATGCTTTTGTGCCAAAAATGTAGGTCTTCGGTTTATGCTTGCTCGACCAACTCCAGTAATTGGTCCCACCTTTCTTCATCTGGGATTGAAAAATTCACCATGTTCCTAAATCTTTCATCCACTTCAGTGTAAATTTGAAAAGTTGGCTTATTTAAAAATAAATGATGAATTTTGTGCTATATATTCAAATCAAATTGTAGGCCTTGTAGGAAAGCTTCCCCACTGATGGTTCCCTTTGCCTTTGCAAACTTTGACACATTTGTAACAATGTTGCATAACTGTTCTTGATAATTCTCTAATGGAATCAATTTTCCATTAGAGTTTCTGAGCTCTGGAAGTCCCTTTTCCTGCAATACATAAAAATTTATGTTGAATCTCTTTAACTGTAGCTCCAACTCTTTATATTTTTTCTCCAATTTCACCATCATATTCCTTTTTTCAAAACTATTTTGACTTCCATCACTACTTATGTTATGTCCTGGATATGGAGCTCTTCAAGCTCTTTTATGGTTTTAGAGTTCAAAAACCTAATGATTGTGTGTGCTTCTTCTAGCCTATGCTCAATATCAGCTCTTGTCTTCTCTACTGTTGCTTTGACTCTTAGTATCAATTCCTTATGTTAAAATATGATTTGAATGGAATTTGTTGTACTCCTGCATGAGTATCTCTGATCGGTGAGGCTTATAGCTTCGTTTCAATCTCCAATTCTTCTGCTTGAGTCACGATCTTTTGTTGCATTAAGGATTACCAAATATGTGGCATCAACGCAACTATAAAGCATTCTTTATGTTGTTCTGGGGGGTATGTTAAAGCTTACTTGTCCCATTAACACCTTGAATCATTGATCCAACTCCCACACAGACTCAGTAGTTGTCTGTTTGATTTCCTTTAGCTCTGTAATGCACTATGATTCTAATTTCAGCTTCTTGAATTTTGATACTAGTGCTTTCTTAATATCATCCAACAAAGCAGCCTAATTAGTCGCGGAATACTTCATGTACCATGTCAACTCTCTTTCTCGTAGCATTGTGATGAGATGTGCATTCTTTACATATTTGTCAATGATCTGTCTTTCTTTCCATACTACATCAACTACAAACAAGAACTGGTCACGATCCTCTAATCCAAGGCCTCTAAAGATAGGTAGCTTAATTTCATCACCCATTTTTCTTCTCGGAGGGTTAGGGGGAGGGGAAGTGGGGTGATTAGGGGGAGGGAGATGATTAGAGGGAGGGGGATTTGGGGTAAGGGGAGTAGATGGATGGGGAATCCCAAAGATGCCATGATTTTTCTCAATTACTAACTTCGATGCACCTTCAAGATGGCAGGGGGAACACTGCGGGGTTGCGGGGGTTACTTCCTTCTTCTTCACTCCTAGACCCACCTAACAAGGGGCTATAGTCAGTCTTCATAAATTTCTTTGGTTCACGATCTACTTTATATCGCTTTTCACTTTGCGTAGACCCCGGTCCTAGTTCAAAATTATTCCCTCTTCCTCCAAACATTAATCTGACTGCATTCATAGTATGCCCTTTTCACACAAAATCATTTTAATCCATAGCTTCAAAGAATTTAGGTACTTACCTCGCAGACCCTTGAAAAATATTTTCTTGTCTTCGTTGTAAGATATAGTCGTGTCTATTGTGAACTCAGTAATAAATCCCAGGATAATGTCAATCCAAAAATCAACTGCTCTTGAGATATTGTTGTTAGTATTCCTAAGTCGTTGTATCAATTCAGGGCTCCACCTGGTAGGCTGGTCATTTTTGAAAAAAGTCTTATGCTCGATCAACTTTGATACCAATTCATATAGTTTAGTAGCAAATGTCACAAAGAAGATCTCGTGTTTTTCTGTAAAGTGATACTTCTGCAACCAGGCTCCAGTTGACAGTCGCAGATTTTTGTTTTCTTGAACTGCAAATTCTCGCTCTTTTTGTTCAACCCACTCCTAGATTTCTTTCTTTGACAGACGCTAAAACAAATCCCTCAAATAGATCCCTGTCCCGACAACAGTACCATTTTTTGGCTTAAGGGGCCTGGACTCAGGTTCCAAGTGTACTGTGCACCAACAAAACCCTCAACCACTGGCCCTTTCGGCAATGACCTGCAAGATTCTCACCCGAAGCAGTTATGGGAGGTTACAAAACCAATTTTATACAACCAGAGGGATGCTACATTGTGGCATCCGTGTATTCTCTTATGTTTTATACTGATCTACAACTTCACATACTTAAAAGACTTCGCATTGATTCTTTACTTCGCATATTTTCACTTATTATGTAAATATATCAGAGAACAATATAACATGTATTATTTTGCATAAATAAGTAAAAAACATGCATATCAGTACATATGAACACAGATTATGAATACAGATACACAAGTATTCGCCAAAATTTATTCTTCTTTATTAAGATAGATCTTTTAGTATATTCAACTTCTTTGACTTGTGCACCCAACTGTAGATAGTCTGCACACTCAGCTGCAGATTATTCCAAGGCCTCCACACACTCAGTTGCGGAGCCTTCCATTTAAGGCCCAAAATACAGATTAAAGACATAAAGTATGATCAATTCATCTAGATCTATGATTCTTCGACAAAGCATTACATCTCCTTATATATATTTCATTACTACAAAACCATGGTCCACATACTATGGGTTTGACAAAACAATGAGTTAAAACCCCGATACCCATTATAGCCTAATGGTTAATAGCACGTGATTCCTCCTAAGAGGTCACAGGGTCAAAACCAGAGGGAGATAGAGTATGTATGCCCTCGTAGACTTAGCAGACAAATCGCTAC
The DNA here is from genome assembly GCA_031772625.1 of Pinus tabuliformis. NCBI lineage: Eukaryota > Viridiplantae > Streptophyta > Pinopsida > Pinales > Pinaceae > Pinus > Pinus tabuliformis. The sequence goes on from CM062804.1 coordinate 1,257,633,730, forward strand.
GTGGAGGTGGGTCCCTTGTCCCACAAACAAGGGGGTCTCATACACCAATTTGGTGTCTGGCTTGGCTGTGACCTTAAAAATGGATATTATTATTATTATTATTACAAAATGAGGGGCTTTGACCCACCCCAAAGCCCCTAGACATTACGCAGTGAATAGAACTTCATGGACTCTGCGCGCTCTGCTCCTCAAAATGAGGAGTCTTTGACCAAAACTAGACCAAGTTGGGTCATGCCCAACATCACCCAATTTGGTCAAGCAAAAGTTGAGCTTTGGATTATTTAATTCATACATGTATTATGGAATGGGTCGACCCTAACCACATGTGTAACTTCTTAGGTCGGCCTCAACCCCAAGTGGACCCTCATGAAAGCCTATAAATAGAAGAGACCTCAAGCTCATTTGGACACATTGAACAAGCCATCTTCTCTTCTCTTATTTTTTTGTTTCACACATGTATGTTGGAGGAAATTTCGCACAAGGGTCCAAAATCTCAAGGTCAAAGATCGAACTAATCTAGGGTTTTCTAGATCTTGTATGCTGGCATAGAACTATACATATTAGTCCCTGGATGCTGGCACAATGTGTTATGGGAGTGTCCAAGAAGCCTTGGACATTGGCACAATGGGTTATGGGAGCGTCTAGGGCTTCAGAGATAGATTGGGTTATATTAGTCCCTAGGTGCTGGCACAGAGTGATCCTGAGAGCGTATGGTATGCCATAAAAACTCGTAAAACAAACTTATGAGAGAATCCAAGGATTGAAGTAGGTATGGGTACGTTTGACCCCACAAGCCCTCATCTAGTTCACCTAAGAGCGCCAAAATCTATTTCGGACGCAGTCATCCAGTTATGCAGAGAGCATCTAGATCTTCTATAGACACTCGCACAGCTCCTCCTCCCTACATCCAGGATTCATGGATGAGATTTTTGTATTCCGAAGATTCCTCTCAGCGACATCAGTGTTCAAAATTATCTAGTAGTTGTCTACAGTCAGTGACAACACACTTTAGTCCTCATAATTAAGGTTCTGATTATAAGCATGATTAGATCTATTTCATGGATATCATAGTTGTTTTTTTGCATAGATAAAGTTATGGATCATTTTACTCTCTTTTTCTGAATCATTTGATGATGATCTAAGAAGAAGAAGATTTGCAAGGGTTTTCCCCATAGTCCGTTTTGTTGTGGTTTCGAACCAATCCTGGTGTCTCTATGTGTGTGCATGTTTTTATTCTGTTGTTCCTTTATGTTCTGCTACATTGATGATGATGATGATATGTTTATGAATAATGGTGTAGATATAAATAATGTTATGATGATATGGGGTGAACTTAATGGGTGGATTTTACAAATATGTACAAAGAGGCATTCCTAGAGACCCATGCCCAAGATCAGTTAGAACTACAAGGAGTAGCAATAGATGGAGAATATGAGAAAGAGGGGGCTAAAATTGAAGAGCAAGGATTGAAAGGAAAATCAGAAGAAGAATAAGGAAGGAAAGAGTCAAAATCTAAGGAAAAAACAAAGACAATGGTGGCCAAATAAGGGACAACCAAGCTCAATTTAATAGAACTAAGGGGACAAAAGACCCAAGAGGCCACTAAAACATCATCCACGCCACAAAAGAAAAGGAGAATGGAGGAGAAAGAAAGCACTCCAAAGGGGGACATAGAAGAGGAAATTGTTGCTACTATAGCAACTTTAAGCACCCCAACCAAACGTAAAGGAAAGAAACCAAGGCAAACCCCCATGTACTTCAAAAGGAGAAAGAGTAACAAGATCATACAAGGGCAGCCTCAACCTCCTTCTCCAACTCCCATCACTATTGAAGAATTAGTTAGCCAATAGGAGGAGGAACCTAAGAAATAAATGAAACAAGAAGTGGAAATAACCTCCAAGATATTCAAAGGAAAACAAAAGAGGCTAGGTACCAAGGGAACAACACTTCTAGGAGAATCCACCAAGTTGCAGGAAGGACCATAGAGTTATAGGAAGAAACAAAGGAGCTTCAGGAAGGTACTGGGAAGCTACAGGAAGAGACAAAACAACTATAGGAAGGAATTATCGAGATATAGGAACAAAATCCTAACTTGTAGGAGCCAAAACCCCAACTAGACCTCAAATCTTACTATGTCTCGATCAATGCAAGTAATATACTCCCTACCCACTTTGCAATCCAACTATTATTTGAATTAGAGAAGTAGAGGGGTAGGAATCATAGATGGATGTAGATTTCCAAATCAAAAGGGGTTGAAGGTGTGGGTATTATGGATGAGAAAATGAAGAAGATAGGGGGGGGAGACGATTGAACTTATTTTCAAGGAAGAAATTTAAAGGACCACCTGGAAAATGAGAGTAAAAGGTTGAAGGCCCAGCTACAGGATAAGGAGGAACAAATTGCCACCATGGCTAGTTTTTCCATGGAAGCCATACATTGTTGACATCCATCAAAAACATGGTGCCAATTTCATATTAAATCATTGGCCCAATAAGGCTCCCTTCCTTTCCAAAACATCTAAAAATATATTAATTTTGTCCTTAGGTGTAGCATTGAAGATAGGGCTAAGATAGTACAATTTTATATGCATAATTTAATATTACCTAATATGAATGTGTAGGACCCCAACTCTCAGTTAGGTGATGTACAACTTATGGCGGTAACCTCTTGGATGACCCATGAAGAGACCAAGGCAGAAGAAATCAAATGAATCATGGCCAAAGAGATAGAAGATCCTCTATGGATCATGGTAGAACTACAAGGCCCTTGTCTCATCATTTCTAACCACAAGATCATAGCAAAAGAGCCAAATAAGGAAGCAGTCTATACAGAGAAACAAGAGCTAAAAATCCCTCATTTTGAAGACACCTTTAAAATGTTGGGAGATGAGAGCTTGTAAGAAGGGCAAAGAAGGTGGTATACCTTGCCACACAATTTGAGAATAAAGGAATATCATTCACCAGAGAGGTTGAGGAATGCATTGGCTAGAACACCTATGTATAAAATAATAGTCCATAGATTGGGAGTCAACTAGATTGGACTCAAGTTTAGCCCCCCTTTATTATTGGGCTTACAGGAGAATAAGGACCAGGCAAAGGAAAACAAAGAATGGGATGAGATTGAAAAGAATGTAGGATTTCATCCAGAAGAGGCCACCCCTTCTAAGATAGCTTGGGATGTTAGGGAAGCCACCAGAGAAATGAATGAGGTGCAACTATATGACTAGGTTTCTCAAAGGATGAGAAACATTTTCAGTAGAGGGGTATGATGGGCCTCCCAAATAAGTATAATTTGAGGCCCATATGACCATCCTTTGGTATGTTTAAACCTATTCTTTTCTATGTGATAATGTCTTTTTCAAGCTATAATGTGTTCTTGGGAAGGTTAGGAGATATTTGATATATCTTGTGTCCCAATACATTAAATGTGCAAGATATTAAGGATTTAGTGTGCATATCACATTGGAGACCAGTAGGAGAGAATCATATGGGCTTGTTTCTTGATGCAGTTTAATCACAACTCAATTGGCTCATGAGTAGTTACTACCTCTCTATGGCCGCCAGTACACTAAGGACGAATTCCACTTTTTTAGGAGTTTTGGAGGGAAATAGTCCTCCCTTCAAGGAGGTTTCCCCTCACCCACTTTTTGTATAAATAAGAGAGCCTAAAAGATTGGTAAGGATTCTAATTCTAGAGGAAAGCTAGTGATTATCAGAAGGATACTTCTGCCTATTATTTCAGTTTTTATGTTGCATGTATGAACACATTTTGGGTTTAATGAAAATCATTTCTTTTTTCTTAGTTTGAGTTTGCTTCAAGGGACCTCAGTCTCCTTGGGTTAGATCCTAACTCAAGTGTTCAAGCCCCTTCATTTTTACATTTCCTTTGCATGCATCTAGTATAGTTGTGATTTTATGCAATTAATATCTATGATAAAAGCATTGTCCTTATAGGTTTACAAGCGATCTCCTTATTGAAGCTTGGTTGTGTACATTGTGATGATAAGAAATAAAAAGAGTTCTCTTGATGAAATATTAATTTCTATTATAAATTCAACTCATCCTTTCCGCTTTCATTTTGTTTTTTTCACTTAAGTAGTCTGATAGTTGCTTAACCATCTTATTTTTTACTCCGTTGAACATATCCTTTGCTTGAAAATTGGATATATTGTTTCATAGTTTTATTTAACATCATTTTCATGCATTGTTATCATTCACAACATCACCTTTCCCTTCACTCCTCTTCATCTCTACAAAATTCCCACATGCTAAAAACTACCTAACCGAGCTACAGGATGCTCCTTGTTTTGTTTCTTCCCTACATAAGTTGTCTCATTGAGTGTACATGAGTTTGGTAAGGCTCCTTTCACCCTTCCATAGCCTTCAACATATTTTTCCATCCTCCAACCTGCTCCTAAACTCCATAAAAGTGCTCTTAGATGCTTCCTATAGCAAAACATGGCACCCTATAGCAAATACACATATTTATTTAAATCACCTCCAGAATTGTGTAAAAAACTTATCCTTTATCCCTTATCACTCAACAATGTCATTTAAGCCTTGAACATGAATTTTAAAGAACCATAGATCCCTTAGGTACTTTACTTTCATAGCTATAGTTTCATTCCGGTAATTAGGTATGTTATTTTTGTTGTTTGATAAATATAATAAGATTAATTTACCTTCAGAATTGTTCAACATTTACTTTGTCTTCTTTCAAGTAGAATAGAGCTTACTTCCGCCATTTTCTTTCCTACAATAGTATAGATTTAGTTTATGCAAAATAGAATAAGATTTGATTGTGTCATTTACTTTCGACAAAATAGATTAGGGTTTCATCGTGTCTTTTTCTTTCTCGAAATTATATTATGGTTTCCTTTATGTCATTTAATTCTCTGCAATAGAATAGGTTCTATTATAGCCATTTCTTTTCCTTCAAAATTAGAATAGGTTTGTTTTCCATTTACTAAATTTTTCAAGTAGTTCCAGTAGCATAGTGGTCTTTGTGCATTTTAATTCCACTTCACTACATCAGATTAGACTAAGTAGAACATTTTCTATCGTGCATATAATATTGATACTGCTTAAGTTTGTACAAACTCTAGATTGATAATTAAAGTTGATCACCCCATGAGTTGCAACATTCTTGTTGTAATATTAGGCTCGTCACAAGCCTATCAAGTAATGTTGTTATTGAACATATTTTGTGTTTTTAAGCATAACTATGTAGTGACTACACTGTAAAGGAAAAAATACCATTGGAAAAATCAAACTCATGATTAAATACCAAGAAATATAAATAACGAAATTACAAATTATGTATTTCTAAATTTATCAAATATTATTGTTATCAAATTATTTGATTTTTTAAGATAACAACTTGATTTTTAAAATGTTTGTATATTGTATATTGTATATTTTTTATTGAATATGGTTACCATTTCAATAAAGTTTGTTAAAGCAATTTTATAAGTATTAATATTTAAGTAACTAATAAATATAGTAAGAATGAAATCATTTTTTCTTTATTGCAACAGATACAATTTAATACCTAGGAGATGTGTAATTCCTTCCATACTCAAAATAAAGTTGACATGTGTTTCTTTTAAAATAGAAAAATCTCAACTATAATAAAAACAAAAATGAATATACATATTTATTTAGTTTTAATTAAAAACATTATAAAACATCAATAATCCCATCATGCATGGTTTGATGTTGATTTATATTATTACTAAGGTGTGGTAAAAATATCTCACTCTCACTCTCAGCTATAAATAAAGGTCATGTCCATGTAAATTAACATAATTTTATATCAACTTTAAGAAATTTGAATATGAGGAAGACATTTAATTATTTTTCTTTTAAAAAATATATGAATAGATGACTTAAATAATTTATTTGAATATCCATATTAATTGATGTATTTCAGTATCAACTTATGTATTTGTATATATAGAGAAAGTAAATGATAATAATATTTTAATGTTGAGTATGATAAAATATTTTAATCATCAAATAAAAGTAATTGAAAGAAAAAATTAATTGCTTCATGAGAGTAATAAGAAGGATATGTGAAATTCATTTAATTTTTAATAGAAAACTAATATGTGGTATTTAAAAATTAATAATAATAAATTTCATATGGGTCATAAATAAAATATTTTAATATGTAGAGTTAAATAAATTTTACATGTATTTGAAAATATATTAATAATAAAGAAAGCATTTTAATATGTACATTGTGATTCATAAATCAAATATTTCAGTGCTCATGTTAATTAAAATATCTCTCTCTCTCTCTCTCTCTCTCTCTCTCTCTCTCTTTAAGCAATGGAAAAAAAATATCTTATGGTGAAAACAATTAGTCTCACTATTCTACATTTTGGTTGTTATCTAGGTATATTTTTTTGTCAATTGTGTCTAATATAGTAAATATTTGTTGAAATTATAAGTTTAAACTATGTAGTGTACATAGTCCAAGTGTCCGAGGAGATTTTCAAGGCATTGAATCCATATATCTATTCAAACACACACAATTTAAGCAATGAAAAATTACGCAAGATGCATATACATACATGCATACATATAATCAATATAGATCCATCTTAACCACAAATCTAGCAAGCTCATAAAGGGATCAAATCTCTCAAGGTTCAAACTTTTTTTTTCAAGTTTCAAACTCTAAAAGAGGTTTACACCTCAGGAGATTTGACCCTCTTGGCACTTTCTAGGTTTGTCATTAAGATGGATCTATACTGGTATTATATTTTAATTTGATTTATTTATATTACAAAATGTTAATTTCTCTTGTATAACATAGTTTATTTATTTATTTTCCATGTCATTCACTTAGGGTAAGAGAATCAAATATATTATTTAATATATGAAACACACATAAAGAAGTATTCCATTTATAACAATGGAAGAAGCCTAGAGTTAGCTAAAGATAGTTATGACAACTAGGCAAATAAAAAATCTTGCTTGAGCTTACAACGCGCAACAATTGGCACATTGGGAAAAGGAGTATTGAAAAATACCAACACTAACACCTCCACTTAAGTGAAACATATGAAATAAACGTAAAGAAAGATTGGGTCTCGTCAACAAGGCCTAATAAGGTATCCAAGTACAAACTCTCATAAGCGGAGAAGGGGAGAAAAATCCATAGTAGAAAAATTCCTCTTTAAAGAGAGAAAAATGGCACTGCTCATATAAACATCATTTTGAAACTGTAGATCCTACAATTATTCATGAATGACAAAAGAAAAAGCCCGCTCTAATTAAGAAATACCAAAACTAATATGAGAGCCAAAAAACCTCAATGAAATTTGTTGATCTCTAAAGTATAAGATGTTGCAAAGGCACAAGAGAGGAAAACACTAACAACTACCTCATAAAAAAAATCGGATATGTGTCGGTAAAAAATTAGAACAAAGGCTTCAAACAAAAGAAACCACCATCAACCAACAAATGAACAATGAGGCATGTGGAGACAAAAAGATCCAAATATGAAGTAGGGAAAACTCATAAACTAAGTTTGGAGGGAAAAAATTACTTAGCACAAATTCCCCTCTTAATTTTTTATGATTGATGATAAATGTGTTTCTAGATGTGTCTAAACACTATCACCATAAACATTGTCTAAACCCAAGGTAGTCAACAATATGATAACAAAACATCATAGTTGAGTTGATTAGTTGAATAGAAGATAAATCAACAACAAAAAACTCTATCATCATCAATTTTCCACCTTTTAAACACAACTAAGGGAGGTGTAATAATCAACAACAAACACGAGGAACTATCTACAATTGCACAAAAAATTATGCATAGTGACATGAATTCCACAAATACCTGTTTAAATGATGCCATGACCATTCATCAATCCATCCATAATCGATGTTGATGGTTGGTATTGGTCCATGGTTCAACCTTTCACAACCAAATTTCCAAGAACTTTGTTTCCTAAATAGATTTCTCTGATTCTTATGCTAAAATTGTTATTTTGTAGGATTTAAGTCGGGTGCACTAATAGGAGAGAAATGCAAAACCCTTTACATCAACAACGCTATCATTGGCAATGTAAACATTTTTTCAATGCGATAGATCCTCAACTTCCTCCAAATCATCAAGAAGATTGATCTTATTCTAAAAATTGTATTTGAGATTTTGGAAAAATATTTCCATTCATGTCTCAAAACTATCAACCTTGTTGATTTTCTCAGTTTTAGTAGTTCTGGAACAAATTTTTGAGTGTTGCATTCTTTCTTGCAATACAACAACTATGGAATGCAAATTAAGAACATTTTCATGAAGCTGATTGATTGTCTTCTTCTCACAAAGTTCTTGCAATATTTTACTCATTTTGATAAATTGATCACAACACAATAATTTGAAAAATGAACCAGTCAAGACCCCTATGAAATGTCACATAGAAGTCATTTGAAAACCCAAATCTAGAATTAAAAATGTGCAACAATAGTAATGGCTCTTAATGTGATCTAATCTAGATCTTAATGATATCATAGTTGTAAATAGGTCTTAGAGATTTCATTCAATATCTTCAAGAATATCTTAGGAAAAGAAACACGATTAAAACTTTAAAAAATCTTTCACAAGAGAGAATGTTGAGAGAATTAGGAGCTTACCTCTAGGAAAAACCACTTTGAATATCTCACAAGAGGCATTCTGAATTATGATCTTAATCAATTACGTAAAATTGTGTTGATGGGTGCATTGCATGCCACATCAAATGCTTTTTGAGTTGTGTAAATTAATACACAAAAATGCAAGCAATAGCCCAAGGCATTAATGTGGATATAGAGTCAGAACTCAAATGCCAACAAACTAATGTAGTTGAATTTATACAATGGATTTTCAGGTAAATTGTCTAACATGTGAATCATTCACTTAGGTTTGCATCTTAACCATTGTATTTATGATGGTGTTGGAATAGCTCAATTTCTAAAAGTTGAGTGCTTGGTAACAACACCCACAGTTCCTCTGGTGTCGAATAGAAAAATATTTCAAACCATAGAAAAGCCTAGGGTGAAATATCCTCAAAATGATTATGAATATGGTGACGAAGATGATCATAGAGCATTGATGATGCAACAATCAAAGTATCATCGGTCTACTTCATGTTAACACCAACTTCTGGCAGTTGAGGAGTTTTTGGTTTATCCATTCATTAGCATTGAGGGCATAGAAAAATGCAATAAACCACACATAAGAGCCAAAGGCAAAGGTCACAAACTACCACCTACTCAAAATGATCAAAGGCTAACCTAAAATGTTGAACTTAATTAGATTAGAGATTTTGGAAATATTATGGAATTAGATACATAAAAGTGAGATGAAAAACTTAACTTCACTCTTATTTATTTGATTATTGAATATTCTTAAAATCCACAATCATGACAAGGATGACTAAATTGGAATAGAGCACACAACCAATGATCCTGTAACTTAAAATCAAAGACAAAGCCTAAATTTGGGTTGGAGTGTAAGAGCAGAGAAAATGGTGTTAAAATGCTACCGACAAATATCTGAAAAGATTTTGCAGTTATAACAAACACAGAGGGTTTATCCATGCAATAGAGGACAATCTAATTGTATTAAAAAATCTTATTTTTAGGGCCATGATATGTCCTCCCCAAAGCCATGATCTACCCAAATAACAAATTTTGACTCATGAAAGATCACCCATGTGAGAGAAACCCTCATATACAGCTAGGGCATTCACTTAAAAGCAAAGCTCAAGATTTAACCTATATAAAATTGTGATTTGAAGTAATATTACCACAAATGCCAATGCAAAAGTTAGAGAGACCACATTCAAATCTAATAACAAAGTGATTATTAAAACTACTTCATTAAAATCCCTCGAACAAATCTATATATATAACCATGGAAGATATTTAAAATTAACTAAAAATAACTATGACAACGGAGTGAATAAAACTTACAACTCATAATAACATTAACAAATATCAATGTTAACTACATCGATGTGTTTCATTGCATATTCAATTACTTGCTTGAATAATTATTATCTAAAAATGATTAAGATAACTATTACCCGCATAAAACTTACAACTCATAATAACGTTGACAAATATCAATGCTAACTACTTCGATGTCTTTGACTGCATATTCAATTACTTGCTTGAATAATTAATATCAAAAAATAATTAATCTTTCCATTCAAAATAACTTGAGTGCGCAATACATTAAACTACTATAAAAATATATAAACAATTACAATTTGTTTTTAAATTATACAAAAATTACAGTTCATGTAGTTTTTGTTTAAGAGCTTCATTCTTAAGGTTTTGATTTATAACTTTATATGAAATGCTCTCATAGCTTATTTTGGATTTAGTTTTAAGTTTAGACGTATAATCTATATTAATCATTCCATTCAAAATAACCTGAGCGCAATAAATTAAACTACTGTAAAACTATATGAAAATCACAATTTGTTTTTTAAATATATAAAAAATTTCTTAGCTTATTTTGGATTTAGTTTTAAGTTTAGATGTATAATTTATATTAATCATTCCATTCAAAATAACTTGAGCGAAATACATTAAGCTACTGTAAAAATATATGAAAATCACAATTTGTTTTAAAAACGTCAGTTAAGATTTTGATTTATAACTTTATATGAAATGTTCTCATAGCTTATTTTGGATTTAGTTTTTAGTTTTGATGTATGACATATAAAATGCGCTTCCCTGGTAAAAAGGCATTGATCTAAAACTCAGAAAGTGCTATAAGTAGAATAAAAGTTTTGGCAGTGATCCGAATCGGATCCACAAAACACTGTCGAGAACCTTGACTCTATTGAGTTGAACAAATCCTTGAAAATTCCAAAACACCGATCAAAGATGCCTTGAACCAGTGGCAATGGCCGCCAGACGAGGACCTCGGTCAAAGCATGTTGACCGAGGCCAATGGAGACTGCGCAGGAGGTCAAAGCAGCCCCTGGGAGCCTCGGATTGAACAAGGTGTTCCAGTGGAGAGGCAAACAGCAGAAAGTCTTCGACACCTTGAAAGAAAAGATTAGTACAGCACCTGTACTAGCACTACCAGATCTACAAAGACCATTTGAGATCCTGATGCCAGTGACTATGCCATGGGAGCAGTGTTGACACAGCACGGTAAACCCATATGTTATCATTCTGAGACTTTTAATCCTGCAGTAGTTAACTATCCTACCTATGATAAAGAATTGTATGCATTAGTTCAAAGTGTGAAAAAGTGGAAACATTACTTAATGGGCAAAGAAATAGTAATACACACTGATCATCAGCCACTTCAATATCTACACTCCCAAACTAAGTTGCAACAATCAAAACATTACAGATGGATGGGTTTTCTACAACAGTTTCGTTTAGTCATCAAATATAAAAAAGGCATACATAACAAGGTTGCAGATATGTTATCGAGACCCATTATAAATGCATCTACCATACTTAAGCATAATTCTGTGTTGCATGAAAGCTACATAGAACAGTATGCTTAGGACATGGACTTTCAAGATGTATATGCAACTTTGAGTCAAGGCAAAAGAGTAGAAGAATTGGACTATCATGTGAAGGACCGACTCTTATATCATTGTGGGAAACTCTGCATTCCACAAACTGAGAGAGTAAAGATAATTAGGGAAGCCCACACTTCTCTGATATCAGGTCACTTTGGGGTAAGTAAAACAGTTGCACAGCTGCAAAGGTTCTGCTATTGGCCGAAAATGAATGAAACAGTTTCTAGATATGTAAAGGGGTGTGCTATGTGTGCAAAAAGCAAGCCCAACAACAGAAAACTAGGCTTATACACTCCATTACCAGTTCCTTCTCACCCTTGGGAAAGCATTTCCATGGATTTTGTTGGAGGACTGCCCAAATCTAGGAAAGGTCATGACTATTTGTATGTTGTTGTGGATAGATTCAGCAAAATGTGTATTTTGATACCCTGTAGTAAACAGATTACAGCTGAACAAACTGCAAAATTATTCTTTGAACATGTATGGGTTCATTTCGGATTACCCACTTCTATTGTATCTGATCGAGACACCCGATTTGTGGGGAAGTTTTGGTCAAGTCTGTGGGAACTAATGGACACCAAGTTAAAGAAAAGCACAACTTTTCATCCACAAACAGATGGCCAGACAGAAGTAGTTAATAGGACGGTGATCCAGTTACTGAGAGGATATTGCAGCAAACACCCTAAGCTTTGGGATGAACACTTGTGTTATGTGCAGCATGCTTACAATAGAGCCAAACACTCTTCTACACAGAGATCTCCTTTTGAGACCTGCTTTGGTTTCGTACCGAGGTCTCCTTTGGATTTTGTCTTTGGTAAAGATACCATGGTTGATAGACACAGTGATGTGGACAAGGCAACTAGGTTCATTGAACAGATCCAGGAGATCCACCAGGTAGTACAGGAACAACTAGAAAAGAGCCAAGCCAAGTACAAGGCTAGGCATGATAAGCATCGGATGGAGCATAGTTTTCAAGTTGGAGACCAAGTCTGGCTGTATATCAGCAAGGACAGGATGCAAGGTGAAGGTAAAAAGCTAAAACCTATCAGGTATGGACCCTTCAGGATACTTGAGAAGGTTGGTGAAAATGCCTTCCGCCTTGAGCTGCCAGCTTACATGCACATCTACTCAGTCGTAAATGCAGACTGTTTGAGGTTGTTTGAACCTTCAATGATTGAGGACCCTGAAGAGTAGAGTCAATTACCTTATGTTGACGACCTGCTACCTGAATATCTTAATGAGTTGCAGGAAGATACAGTGTTGGATAGGAAGGTAAGGACGACGCGTAGTGGACAAGTGGAATACCTCAAGATTGGGCTTAAAGGTTCGAAGCCGAGCAGTGCGAAGTGGATTGAGATTGGACAAGTGAGACAGCAGTTTCCTCACTTAGTCGATGCTTGAAGAAAACCAACTTTTGGTGGTCCAAAAGCTTTTTCAGTGAGAAGGCCGTGATCCGAATTGGATCCACAAAAGACTGTCGAGAACCTTGACTGTATCGAGTTGAACAAATCCTTGAAAATTCCAAAACAGCGATCAAAGACGCCTTGAACTAGTGGCAATGGCCGCCAACGTAGAACGACAAGGACCTCAGTCAAAGCGCGCTGACCGAGGCCCATGGAGACTGCGCAGGAGGTCAAAGCAGCCCCTGGGAGCCCTGGATCGGGAAAAGGAGGCGATTTTGATGCGCGATTAGGCAAACAGGGCCAAAGTGGAAGAGCCTTAAGCACTTGGTCGCGTTGGGAGCTGGAGAACCACAGGCGGAGAAACAAAAACAAGCGCTAAAGGACAAAGGCGGGACCCGCACTCTGGAAAACCGGCGGTATTGATCGGGGCGCCCTTGAACGGTAAGAGGTTTTGGAGGAGAGCGGAGCGATCCCACTCAGTGATCGACGCGTGGCAGCGGAGGTGAGAGAAAAACTGTTGTTGATCGCGCGCTATCGGTCGAGCAAGTCAACCACGCTTGACGTGCGTATGACGTTGGATCTGGAGGAGCCCAGATCGGATGACTGAGATTGCGCCCGATGGAGGAAGCGGAATCGACAGGGGATTAAGCCGAGTTCTAAAGAGATTTGGAGTCCGTTTGACCGCCACGGTGGAGAAAGAATGCATACATGACGTAATGGAAGAAACGAACCGATGGAGCGTGCTGGCACCAGTTAGATGGAGACACGTGGCCACTGCCTGAGCGTTCGTGCTGATGCCGAACAAGGAATTCCAAGCGCAGCTGCAGAAGGTGAATCGCCGCAGGCGGGAGAGGAACCGAACAGGCATAGGGATCGAATGACTAAAGCCATGAACAGAGACAGTCGATCACAGGAGAGACAGAGACAGAGACAAAGAGAAGAGAAGAGTTAATTGGAAACCCGAATTGAGAGGAGTCCAAGCAACTAAGTGAGACAGTGAACACAGAGAGCAGTAAAGCTAAGCAGAGGAGACAGAGCGCTGAGCTGACCACAGGCAGCATCAAGCACCAGAGAGCTTGAAGACTCAAGCCTTCCCATAGAGGAATCTGTCTGGATCGAGCATCACAGTTGGCTCTTTCCACTGTAGACCAAGTGTCACAGAGCTAGTAGGAAGAACAAGAGTTTGTGTACTCCGAGTGGCTTGGGGAATTCAAGAACCACCCTGCCAAGCAAACCTGCTTTAGGAGAACTCGCGTTGAGTCCCTGTATTTGTAATTCTCTGCTTAAAGACACAATAAAACAAGGCCACCACTGAGAGCTAGACCGGAGATGTAGCCCTCGAGAATAGGGTGAACTCCTTATTAAAAATTCTTGTGTCTTTGTGTTGCTGACTGTATTTCTCTACTGTCTTTCCACTTAATTTTTGTGTATTGGCAATTTGATCGATCCGTTGTTTCAATAACACAGAACACACACACCAGCACATGAGTCTGTAATACCTTTTGTTTAATAAATTTTCAAACTGAGGTCACTCATAGGGTGATTATCAGATCAGGCGGGAAATATATTATCTGTGGTTACTTAGAAAAGTATATAAAAAATTATCATATTTAATTTTTTTTAACTTCATTACTCTTTTAACTCCAAGAAAAAAAAAAATAAAAAAAAAATTGTTTTGCAGGTAAGTTTCATTAATTTTTTGAATTTTGTAATTAATCTCGATGTAGTTATTTCTCTTCAAAAGTTATCTAGGTAGTCATAAAAAAGCATAAATGATTTTCCATATAATGAAATTTAAACTAAAATAATAATAATAAAAAAAAAATAATGAAATTTGTTTCTTATTTTTTAATTAAAAAGATGAAGAAACATTTCATAATATGTTTTATTTGAATTAATTTTTTGGTTTTTTTTTTTAATTATTAGCATTTTTTCTATATATCCTGACAAATAAAAAAATGTTAACCATTATTCTCCATATCATAATGCTTTAAAGAAATAAATTTTATCATTTTTATACAATAGAATCATATTAGTACGGAGTTTATCTATGTATGTGTCACTTATTTTTTGAATCACATCTTAATGGTTGGAATTGAAGATCTAGATCTTTGGTTGTGGTGAGTCCTTTTGTTATTCACATAAAAACAATTCTAATTTGAATTATTTCTCTATCATTTTCCTGATAAGATTTACAAATAGTGCCGACCAATCTTCCATGGCTCCACTTGTAAGATCTTCTTACTGTCTAGTCCACTTATTTGTATTTATTATTTACTATGTTTGCTTGCATTTACTAATTGTTAGGCTTACTTGGATTTATGAATATTACCTACATATTTTCTTTATGCCTCATTTAGAGATCAAAATTAATTCAATGTTGTTTATACCTCATTTAGAGATCAAAATTAATTCAATGTTCAAAAAGTCAATGATGAAAAGTAGTATTTAATTTAAACATTCATTTTTATGTTGGTTTTTTGTAAATGGTGTTTTGCATCATAATGCACATGTGTACCAATCATTAGGCCTATAATTCTTATGAGAAAAGATTCTTGTAAGTTATATTTCTTTTCTGGAAAATTGTATTGTTAAAAATTTAAAATAGTTTTTTTCTTTTTCTTTATTGAACATTGCAGTGATATCTACAAAATAAGGACAAATAATACCTAGTAGATGAAAGACTAAATAGTTCTATTAATTTCCCTTCGTATGATTTCTATATAAACTATAAGTAAATAATTTAATTGAATATACTTCATATATAATTTTATTAAATTCTTTCTACATAATTCTATTATGTATCTTCTATCTCATTTTTATATAAATTGTAATATTGTTGAACTTGTGTCATTTATGCGTGTTCCAAGTGTATTTGAAATTCTCATATGTAAATAAAACTTAACATAATGAAAAGTATGATATGTGAAGTATGTGTGAAATAGTTAAATTATTTATTTTTGATAAATAATTAAATATCTGTCTTCTATCTCATTTTTATATAAATAAGAAGTCAAAATAAAGTTAACCATTGAAATTAAATATAATCATTCTCTTTACATAGTAAACATGATTCCAACTAGGCCTCGAATTTGATGGAATTTGATATCATATATAATGTATTTTGTATTTCAGAAAGTATTTAATAGTTGGTGGAAATTTTTCCTAGGGATATGAAATTATGAATAATGAATGAACCGGACAGGTGCGGTGCAAGAGTTTGAAACTCGGAGCGTGCCATATCGCAACTTGCAAGTGCAGGCCGGAGGGATTTGATTGTATGCTTAGCGTTGTAGTTATGGACTGAGTCGGGGAAAATGATGTTCGACCCCAAATTAATATGTGTCGAGATGTGTCGTTCATGCGAGTTCAATGCAAACATGTAGGCACTGACGTTTAAGCCCATGGTTGGGTCTTCTTCGATCCTCTTGGCACTAAGTCAAGCTCTAGGTTGCAGAAATGTGGTCGAATCGGCCTTACTGTATGGAATTTGGTTAAGATACGATTCAGCCAGATTTTCTCCTTTTGGATTTGTATTAATGAGCTACAAAAATTGTCTACAGTAACGCTCTTTCATACCACAACTCTTATTGAAACCGTTGCAGGAGAGGTCCAGAATGTCATTGTGAAGGACATTTACAAAGGTGAAGAACATTTACAAAGGAGGAGAATCACTCTTTTGTGAAAGAATTTCCAGAATTCCAACAAAAAAAGTATGCTTAGAGTGAAGGAGAATCACTCTTTTGTAAAAGAATTTCCAGAATTCCAACAAAAAAAGTATGCTTAGAGTGAAGGAGAATCACTCTTTTGTAAAAGAATTTCCAGAATTCCAACAAAAAAGTATGATTGAAAACCTCCAAAAATCTGTGTCGATAAATACAAATTATTAGCTTAATCATATTATCATATTTCTGGTAAATAACGCCTACAGATTTACATATTTCAAAACTTAGAAATGAGGTTTAATTGTGCATCATTTAATGTCCATTTTATATTTATATGTTTTGTAGATCAAGTAATGGTGGATGATCAAAATTCAAAACGGTAGGGAAGATTATGTGCGAAATTGATCAGTTATTGACTTTTGTCAGATAGTCTAGGTTGAAGTGAAAAAAATTATGCAGATGCTAGTTAACGTTTTTTTTTAAAAAAATGGTAAAATCGATTGCATTGACCTAAATTTCACACAGAATACAAAATCTAAACCCCTATATTTCATATAAAATATTTCTGATTGAGACGGAAATTAACTCTATGGAAAGCACGGACTCTTTCTTCCCAATATACTTTAGGATTTGCTAGGTTTAAACCCTTCTTTCTTTGTTGGCCATTGGCTTTAGATTATCTTGTTTTATACTACTTGCTAGGGCTTATCCTAAGCTAACTCTCGGTAGATATCCCATTGATTGCGTGTCATTTCTTTAAAAAAAAAACAAATTTAGTCATTTATTTTCGACTTTTATCGACGAAATATATCTCATAACGCGAGTGCGTAAAAAAATAGATATAAGTTTAATTCAAACAGAATATGTAAATTAGAAATGTGGTTTTACATTTTTTTCAAGGGTTTAAATTTACATGGCAAGGTATTTTTTTGAGACATCACTCTCGATCATTTTGTCATTCTCTCGATCATCATTGGATCATCATTGTCGTGAAGTGTTACAATAGTAAAACTGATCTCTTATGTTGTTTTGTTGATTTTAGAAAAACTGCCGACAATGTTCCTTGGGATAAGTTATGGAAAAGACTTGAAGAGACAATAGTTCCTTGTGAGTTGAGGATTGTTGTGACTCATCTTTACGAGGCTTAAGACCAATGAAAGGTGGTCTACAAATATTAAAAGCAATATCGAGGTTAACCAAGTGTTCCCCTATCCCTTACCACTTTTGGCATTTACATCAATAAGCTAGAGTAATGGCCCCAAGCTTGCTAGTATAGTCATAACTCTTCTCCTTTATGTCAATGATATCATTCTTCTTGCAAGAAGCCATGATGACCTTGATAAACGATGTAAGACTCTTCATGAATACTGCTCCAAGATGGGTATGATAGTTAATACTCACAAGACTAAAGTCATGATAATTAAATCCGAAAAGATCAACCATGGAAATTGGGGTAGTTTTGTTCTTACAAAATTTCGGTATAATTATCAACAACTCAACTAGAATAATAGCATTGAGAAAATGATTTTTGGATGCTGGAAATATTATTATGAGCTTGAAAACAATTGTAAGTGGGTTGATCTTTGTATTTGGAGTAAAAAAAGATTCCTCTTTGAAACTCTCGTTACCTCTATTATTTTATACAGATGTGAAGTTTGGGGTCGCAGTATATCTAGAGAGTCGTGGAGAAAGATTGGGATGATTCCAAAGCAATTTAGAAGCTACAACCTCAAGATCAAGGGAAATATTCCCTATGATCCTCCTAGTCGAAGTTGATCTTTCCCCCATTGAAAACATGCTTATATTTAGGTGTTTGATGTATAAGAAGAAGCTTTACAACATGGAGTCCAAGAGGCTTCCCAAAATTGCTTCTAACTCTAGTCAAAACACCCACCTCCACCTCAAGCGTGGATGGCATAAGGATGCCCAATCTTGGCTTGACCACTGCGGCTAAAGGAGGAGGTCATCATGGGAAATAAGGATAGTGTCAAAAATACTATTACCTATGAATCTAAAGATAAATTGTGGGATGATAAGGAGCTCGAGGAAGAAAGGAAGCCAAGGTATTATAAGGAGATGATCATCCCCACTGTTGCTAACCAGAATTATCTCTTTTTCCTAACTAGTACTAAGAAAAAATGAACATTTCTAAGATAAGAACTAATTCTAATGAGCTTTAGAGTGAAACTGGGTGTTGGTCTATTTACTAAAACTCTCTGGGATGAAAGAATTTGTCAACTTTGTGATATTAAGAGGGTGGAAGATGAAAAACACTTCCTCTTAGATTTCCCGACTCACATCCACTCTCATTTCTATAACATTTGCCACACTTCCAATCTTCTTGACTTGCTAAGTTAACCTCATTATATTGATTTTGGAGCGCTTCTTTCTCTTGTTTTTTATCATAAAAATAAGATTTTGAAAAATCACAATTAAATTCATAATTTTTAAAGTTTGATAAACCGCATTAATCTTAGTGAATATTAATTATCTTCATCATTTTATTTTATATTTTATATTATATTATATTTTTCAAAATAATCAATTGATTTTTTAAAAATTAGTTTGTTATATTTTGTTTTTTAAATTTTTATTATCTTTTTATTTTTACTTTTTAATTTATATATTATATTATATTATTTTTAAATTTATATTTGTTTTATCTTTATTTTCAAATTATAATTATATTTGATTAAATTAATTTAATCTTAAAATGTTGTTGAAGATGAATAACATGTTTATATATATTTACATGTTATATTGGTTTTCCATTAATGTAATTTAGTGGTTGATTTTGATTTAATGGTTTACGTACTTATTTTTATTTTTGTTTTTTAAGATATATTTATATATATAGTATTTTTATTTAATAAATAAATATTATTTATTTTTATTAATATCTAAAATGTTTTTATTATTATATTTTTTTAATAATAAATGATTTTATATTCATAAAGAAAATAGAACACCATCTTATACTATAATGAGGTTATATTGATGCAACCATATACCCCAAAGTTCCATTATTGTATCATGGTGCAATTGTTTTTTATGAGTTTAAGAGTTTCCACTCTATTTAATTTATACAACATTACAATATTATATAGGTTTAAAGGTTTTTCATAATTTTATTAATAAATGATAATTATTAAATACATTTTTATATTAGTTTAGAGATTCTTATTTTAATGATATTATTTTTTTTGTGATTTGGAGTTATGTATATAGAGATGAAAAAGGAAATCATTATATATTGGCTTGTTGAAGTTTGAATAGTGTAAATAATTTTTAAGTAGTAATTGTAGTGTTTTTTTTTTTTGTTATTAATGATAATTTTAGCTTTTTAAGAGTTTATTAGGAATGTATATATTCACTATTTGTTTTTTCCACTAAAAGATAATTAGTTAAGAATTGATGTACAAATCATGTAAATTCAAATGTTGCATTTTTTGGACTTATCATATTAGTATCGAACCAATAACTAGTTACTTCCATTTAATATTTTCTTCTTGATGTAGGTTTGCCACCCTTAATATGTTTAGAGAAATGCATAACTCTATCTCATTCAATAGTGGTTGAAGATTCTCATTATCTTAACTATATGACTTTATTTAATATCTTTCACATGTTAAAATTTAAATACATAATCAAAACTATTAAACACCAAAAATTGAAAGATTTTATAAAATCTTAAAAATATGATTGTATGCTATCTTGAAACACATATGTTAATTTAAGAAAAAAACAAAACACTTTCCATAATAACTTAGTAAAAAACAATCTTAAAAAGATATTAATAAAAACTAAGATGCTTCAACACTCACAAAATTTACCCAAAACCTAAAATAAACCGCATGAAAAATGCAAAAACATAATCAAATCCTCATTTGACCAGCAAAATAGATCAAAATTCCATGCCTGATGCCAAGTTCCAACTCCATCCTCGTGTTGACACAATCCTACACAATCTTCCTGTACGATGCTTCTGGAATCCATTTAATTTCCTTTCGGAAACATATCAGATAGTGCGCACATAATTTAACTAATTAGAGCCAATAGAGCCATCTTTGTAAGGGTAAAGTTTATTTCTATAGTGTGTAAATAAAAATATTTACCAGGTTATAGGATATTTAATGAGGTAAGGCTGTATAATATTTATAGATGAGTATATACGGCTGGACCGTATTAAATATCTTATAAAAGGGTAAAATATTGCTTACGTATTTATAAATTCAGTTAACCTGGCAACTTCGTGGATAGCTATATTAGGTGCGACAGAACATGGGTTTCTTGGTTCTAGGTTTAACGTTAAATCGTAGATGCCTTTAAAATTTTAGTTTTGCGACTAATCTCATCAATGGAGTACCTAATTTTAGTTATGCGACTAATCTCATCAACGGAGTACCTAATAGTTATCTGTACTTTTAAAAAAGAGATGGCAGATTTATTAAATATGGTAGACAATAGGTTATGGTTAATTTCTGATTAAAGAGAAGAACAACATTTTAAACGTTCGAAAAGCTTTCATTCTTCACTCTTCTTATAAGTTTTAAAACCAATAATCAAATAAAAACTAAAACCCAACAACTAATTTAGACCTAAGGAGAATGTGACATTTAAGATGGCGTTGTGGATTTCATTTAAAACCAGCTATGGACATTGCACCGGTGAGGGGACGGTCGATCTCAAAACTATGATGATGAAATGGCTGACGTATAAATTCATACGTGCTACGGTTTACGAAATGGCTGACGTATAAAAATTGTTCATCATCAAACTATAAATGTTTCCAGACGTCATGGACAGCCTTGGAATTTCAAAACTATTTGTGTATACTGAAAATGTGTGTTTTTTAAAAGTAAATTCGGTAGGGGTGAGATTATTTCATAGTTTTTTTTTGGAAAAATACTTACTAGTGAGATTATATTAGGTCATTTTCAAGAATAACAACTAAATAAAAAAAGGAATTGAATCATTGACCTAATAACTAAGAGTGCTTTAACACTTCACCTAATCATCATTTAAGATATCTGTTTCTACTGAAAATTTAAAGTTTTTTTTTTTTAAATTTGGTAGGAATAAGATTACATCTCGGTCATTTTCAAGTCATAGTTATCTCTAAAAATAACACCTAAATAAAACAAAAAAAAAAAATGAACCGCTTACCAAACAACTAGAAATACTTAACACTTCACATAATCACTATCTATCCAAAACCAATAACTTTTACTATTTAATTTAATATAATTCTTTAGCATTTAATATTTATCAAAATTTTCTAAACTTTTTAGATAATAAATAAAAAAACTTTAATTTAACATAATAATATAAAATATCCTTACCCCACTCCAAAATGTAATCAGGTAAATCTAGTATCTTATTTATTGTACTAAATATATCAAAACAATACAATTAGTAGGATATCATTTTCCTCTTAGGTTCTTAATAGTTTTGAAACGCATAACCATTGTAAAGGACGAAAGCACTCGTCCAAAACTTTAGACTTTCAAAATCCAAAAGAACCGCAAGCTAATATATCATTGAACAATCAACATCCACGCTGCTATATCCAGAATTTTAGATTAATCATAAAAGATAGTTTACCGATTAAGTAACTGATATTTGACAATTCAAAATTCCAATTTTAATTTCTGTAAATTGTATTGTAATTATGCAAATGCAATTTACGGTCTTGAATATCAGGACCAAAGCTTCATTAAACCTAAAGCGACTACTTAAATAGGCTATCTCTGATTACTAATTAGTTTGGATTGGAATCTTTTTGCTTTACCAACGTTGTTCTTGGTGTAACTATAAATGTGATTAAGAATTTATTGAGCTACCATGGTTGAAGTGATGAATATAAATGAGACTTGAATTATGTGAGTTGTATATTTGAAGTGATGAACATAAATGAGAATTGAATTATGTGAATTGTATATTGAAAGTTAAAAGGAAATTAAAAAAAATATCAAAGGAAATTCCACAAGCCATTTTATAACAAATATTTAATGCCTGCAAAAAGTCGTGGGAAATTCATCTTAGCAATTTATGAGAGGTTAGGTTAAGTACAATCTTCCATAAAGAAACTTGAAAATCAACTTGAAAATCAATGTATGCATGAAACAACAAAAGTTAGAAACTTGAAAATCAATGCAGGCATGAAACAACAAGAAGCAAAAAGTCGTGGGAAAATTCATCTTAACAATTTATGAGAGGTTAGGTTAAGTACAATCTTCTATAAAGAAACTTGAAAATCAATGTATGCATGAAACAACAAAAGTTAGAAACTTGAAATTCAATGCAGGCATGAAACAACAATAGATTAGAGTAAAAGAAGAGCATAGTTTTTAAAAGCATATTTTTTTATACAAAAGAGGTGGGCCTGGAAAAGGCACTAGCCATATTGTTGATGGAAGAATAATTTTGTGAAGATGAGATTTACATGGCAATTTAAGATGCGATGTTTGTAAGTGTACTCTTTGTTGAGGAAATAGTTAAAGAACATTGAAAAGGTTATTGTGACATTTGAGAATTTTTAGATAATTGGTAGGTGCTTCACATTTAAAGAACATTGAAAAGGTTATTGTGATACTTCAGAATTTTTAGATAATTGGTGGGTGGTCTTATTTTACTAGGACTTTAAAAGTTGAAGTAAAATATGTGACACATTTACTTTGGAGAATTGTGCTACTATGGTATAACATTTCTCTCTTTATGTTTCTCAAGATTCACTTAGATAGGAAATTATTTTGCACAAATATCCATTCTTTTTCATTCTTTGGCTTTAACGTATAGCTTCAGTCAACTTAAAACATTTCTTTGTTTATATTATTATTGGAGCAATGGAATCTACAAACTTGTAAAATTGAAACGTTTCTTTGTTTCCATTATTATTGGAGCAATGGAATATAAAAACTTGTAAATTGTGACATTAGTTTGGTATAACTAGATTTTGGAGTAAATCATCATTTGGAATAGTATGTATGTATATCAATTAATAATTTATTGCCAAATTCATTTCTCTTATTAGATATATCTCAAAACTAGAAGCAGGTGGTATGTTTTTGTGGTTTTTTAGGATGTCATGTATTTCTATTTTGTATCAAACCTTATATCAGATAATGTCAGAAATTATCTCCTCATTTGCATGGAACTTAGTCTTATTGGGCATCTAAATATTAGTGACATAATGTAAATTGTTGTTTTTAAATGATAGTTTAAAGGTATGCAATGGATAACCATCGACTACTTTACTTGGGATTAATTATATAGTTTCAAAAAGAAAAATAAACTTGTTTCACATGTTCAACACCTTTTCTTGAAACCTAGACAAGTGTAGTTGTCAAAGTATTACAATTTAAATATATTTAATTTTTAGTTGATATGTCTACAAGTTAGATTAAAGGGAATGGCATCTAAATAAGACACCAAGGTGAAAATTATTTTTCAATTTTCAAAGAAATTCTTTTATCTAAAAAATAAACATAGTTATATATGATTTGGAGCCTTATTAGAGTGAGGTTGTTGTGATTTTTTTCAATGTTACTTTAGTACACACTCGTTTTGTTGTTATATATATTTTGGTGATAAATAGGAGGAAGGATTTGATCAAAGCATGCTTTGACCACATTTAATGCTTATAAGTGTTTGCTATTTGAGAATGTAATAATGGAGGAAATGAGAACATAATCCTATAACATAATGTTAAGAGATCCACATTGTTCATTTATTATATGTTTAATCTTTTAATTTTTAAAAGGTTAAGATACTATATACTTTATTGTTAGATTCAATAGTATATATTAGATTATGTAAATCATAGTATAAATCATATTAATTAATATATTTTTGAGTTCTTATTGATAACGTTCAATAGTTTTACTATGTTGGTCATCTTATATGTCCTATATGATCTCTTTAGTCATATGTCATATATACAAATGTTATGTATGTTTTGGTCAAAGACATTTGATTTCAGGTTCTAAGATTTTATTGTGACTATTCAATACAATTGTAAATTAAGGTTTAAGATTTCACAAGTCATTTGTGTGTTATGGTCATTTTGTTTTTTCTTTATAATAAATATGTGAAAATTTTTGAAGGATAGTGTTCTAGTCAAATCTTAATTAGTGAAAAGTTAATTTATTATAGAATATCACTTATGCATACAAAATTCTAAAAATAACTTTTCTTGATAAAAAAGCCAAAAATGTAAAAATAAAAAATTACCCATAAATAAAAAAACATCCAAATTCCAACTAATCAAACTTATTTCACTTCAATTAATTTAGAAAAATTATTAAATTTTTTATAAAATTTGAATATTTTAAAAATTAATTTTTATTTTTTTTATTTTTTAAAATCTAAATTTCTATTTTCTAATGAATAAATATATAAGATGTTACTAATTTTATTTAGATGGTTAGTAATAAAAATGATTTAAAAATATAAAATTAAAAAAAATGTCTTTACAACTAATTATCCTATTTATTGCCCAGAAAGTTATAGAAATTCCACTTATATTTAGAGAAAATCTCGCAAGGATTTTTGTAAATCCAAGTTATACTTGTTAAATTTCAAAATTTTTGGTTTCCTCGAGGTTTTTGATGGTGCTGAATCCATTTCCACCATCAAAAACAAGATTCAAACACTGCCTTTACAAGAATTTTTGAAATTTTTTTGCCCAAATTCAAGCCACTTTTAACCTTCGAGGCCATTCCTCCACCTCGGTAGATGACTACAATCGCTTACCCGGAAACTCACATTGTACGACTAACAGCCAAGTCGTTGGAGGAAGCTAATTGATCCGTTAAACTTCATTTCCAGTTGTTTCACATGAAATTCATAGTACACAATGATTCCTGATCTGCAGAATACCAGATTCTGGCATTCCAAAGCTAAGATATTTTAAAATTTCTGAATTTCGATGCATTAAAGATTGTGCACTTTTAATAGACCTTCTGAAAAACTCTGATTTTCCATGCCTCGTAGTTTCTGCAATTTAAATCGTCCACGCAATGAATACAAAAATTGAACTACACATTTGTGCTCAGACCTTCGGTACCTTTCTCCAACCTCTGGTCAATATAGTGTACTCGTTTATCCCACTGGCAAAAGAACATGTGTCATCTCACCAAGAGTGTGTTTTGTCCATTATGAATTTGACATGACACTATACAGAAAACCGCTAAGCTTATCTTATCTATTTTACATAAGGCTTATGTTAACAATTGAACCTTCTCCCAGACCATTCTAATTTTAAACTTTTATATGAATTATATCTATTTAAAGTAGGTTAACGGTAGGGAATATTCTGAAACTTTATTTCCATACTTCCCGGTTTGTACCATAAAGATTTGAATCATTTCAGCCAAAAACTGTCGATGAAGTTAGATCATTATATCGACAATACTTGCTTTTACCAGATTTTACATTGATTTAGAAATTGGTCATGTTTATCATATTTAAAATCTTGTAAATACATCCATCTATAAATACATTAATATCCATAGCTTTAAACCCACTTAATAGTATCATAGATTTAATTTATTTTAAGTTACAATCTTCTTAAAATGGTACCTATTGAGTACTATGAACAACTATGTAGCATTTCATAAAATGAACAATTATTTGTTTTCAAGATTTAAAAATTATAACCGTTTTCCTAAAATGGTACTTATTGAGTACTATGACCAACCATGGAGTATTTCATGAAATGAACAAATCATCTATTTTACAATTTTAAAAATAAAACCTTTTTTAATATGGAGCAGAATTAATTTGTATTTTTTTCAATAATGTTATATTTAATAATATTTAAGATAAAAAAATATAAACAAAATTTATATATTTAAGTATTGAGGGTCTTTCGCACTGCATTATATTAGATATCATTTTTTTGGGGCTGAAGAAGTCGAAATTAGTGAAATGAATTACATAGCATCTATCATCACTTTTGGGGCTTGCATCGGGTAACCAGGACTTCCCGGGAGGTCACCTGTCACGCCCCTACACCTGCGGTAGTCTTTCAACCGCTTATAGCGAGGTGCGGCATTACCAACCGTTTTCTTTTCACCAATACTTACGATTGTAGACTACGCCTAACATTCCATACTTAGTCTTATTTCCGTTACCAAGTATTATTAATGTGTTCCTTTATACAAGTGAAAGCCCATAACATTCACATAAACAACATTATACAAGAGAAATGCACAACAGTATAAAGGGAGGGGCAACTCCCTGCAATATGAGTCTGCCTGAATCAATATATTATACAATCTTCACTTTTACAAAGCTTTACAAGTTAAATCTTGGGAAACCCCAAATTTACACTTAGCCAATTTTCACAACTTCCGCAAACTCGGTTGCCTAGCTCGTTGGCACCTCCGCATGGTCGCCGCACGACTCACCAACCCTTCGTTCACCTCGTCGCACAATCGTGTTGTTTTCCCAACTTGGGTGCGCCTCCAAGTCGCCACACATGGGCGCCTCTAACCGAGACACACCTTTGTTCACAATCTCAACACTTCACCAAGTCACCGTGCACACTTGCACGATGGGTGGGCGCTCACCCGAGCCACCCAAGAACCCGTGCCAAGTCGTTGCACAAAACGGGCACTCCTCCGTTTCACCGTCGGGCGCTCCTACGCATCACCCGGGTGCCACACACCCGTGCACGCCCTCACCCAACCGTCGGGCGCTCCTGCCTGCGCCCTTCACCCACAACCGAGTCAAGCGAGTCTTCTTCGTGCAGCCCTGCCCAAGAATGGGCGCATCTCAATCTGCGCCTCTTCTCCTTAGTTTTGCGCACTAGACCTATGCCTTACTCCTTTGAGCGAAGATGCTATGTGTTGGATTGTTGAGCGATGGTTGGAATGAGCTCCATGCTCACCCAATATATACACACGGCAGGGTGAGGTCGTGGCTACCTAGCCGACCTACCCACGCCTCTACACGCCATCATAAATCATGTCAGCCCCTTCTCAAACGCGTTCCAACCTCCGTCAGTTTTACACTTTTGTTGGTCGGCCTCCATATGTTTCAACCCATGTCTCCACACCTATAAACAGCTCGCCCACTCCTCATATGCGCATAACATATTATCGCACACCCAAGGGAGCTCGCACTTCAACCGAACCGCAGCTCGTTCAGCCTTCCACCCACGCGCGCTCTCCACCCGGTCGCGGTCGCACGTCGACAGAACTGCAGGTCCTTACATCCTCCTCCACCTGAAATCATTGTCATCCTCGACAACATACCATCCTGGTATCCATCCACCAAGATCAACATCAATATCTGTCTCAACCATGATGTCAACTCCTCCACATACTGCAAACATCCCTGCAACATATGTAGAACCACCGTCTCCATCATGTCTCGTCCCGGCAACCATCTGTCACCAAGATCACCATACCAAGGTATACACCTCATCGGTATGTCATACATCGGAAATCATCTCAATCCATGATCATCGACCATCTTGTCGCAATCTCCACATGCTGCTCTCCATCGTGGAAGGCTGGTCCCTCCATCTCAAGCTGCATGCTTCCTTCAACCTCTCATGTCGACCTCATCATGTGTCGTCCTCGTGTGAACTGCTGCCATGATACTCCAACACAATGCTAACACATCTCTGTACATGCCGGCCCTCATGTTTGAACTAGTCGGGTGATCAGTCCAACTGTCACGTCCAAACCATGAGAATGCACATCCTCATGCCATCATCAGTCGTTTCTCAGAACATCCCGTCACATCCTCAACTCGATCAAGAATCCATCTCCATACAAGTAAGCCATGCTCAGGTCCATGAAGTAGTCCTCATCTCATCTGCAACATGTTGTCCATGATGTCTTCTATCCAACATCACCATCCATAAAACATCCATCTCCTCAAAGTGAAGAGATCATCTCATCAAACTCTGACTCTCGATGTGCCACATCCAGGTCCATGAAGCAACCTCCATCATATCTACAATGTTCCATCCCTCAAGTTTGCCATAAAAACAAGTATACACCTGTCTCATCTATCCATGTGATGCCCATGATCATAGATCAATCAGCTCCCATGTGCCAAAATTAGTTGAGTCTCGGCTCAACCCATGCCCAAGTGTAGTCACCAAGGCATCATCAACGTTGTAACTCCATCACTCCAAAGTGTCTCATATCGATCCTCCACATCAAGTCACTCTTCCAAGCCACACCCATACATGTACTTGAAAGTATGCACCCCATTCTGCATCAAAGTCTCTGACCTCAGCTCCTCAATGCACCAGATCCTCCAAGTCCACCATATATGAAGTCTCCCTGGAAGTCACAACCTCATGTCATCATGAGCTCCATGAGTCATCTCCAACCAACATCTCAGCAAGCATACATGTCTCGGCCCAAAGGTCTCTGCAAGATGCCTCAGCTCTCCATGTAGTAGGAATGCTCCATATTCTGCTCACAACTCCATCCAAGTCCATGGCCTTGTTGTACAAGAGTGTACAACCTCTCCATTGGCTCATAAACAAAACATCTCCATGTCGCATCAGCAAATCCATCTACGCAACATCCCTACCTTGGCACTCCTCATTGGATGCCCATAAGTGACACCTCTACAAGTGCTCCTGCACAATGTCCCTGCATAAGACTGCCATGCTCCATGTTTCCAACCTGATGTCCATGAATAAGTTGCCCATGTAGTCCAACCAAGTAGACCCATCACAACAATCGATCATCCTCATCCAAATCTGCAATCTTCAGTCTAGTGAACTCGGTCACCCAACCATATCATCATCATCACGAGTCCCTTCCATCATAGCTTCCAAACTAAAGGTTCCACCAAGACTTCCTCTCTTGGTCTCGGCCATGAGAAGTCCACCCAGGTATCATCATACCTCAAGAGTGTGCCCTCTTCAATCTGTCCATGAGTCATGTCGGGCACTTAGCCAATTCTTCATGTGGCTAAAGCATGACCCGTCCTCCACAACGATCATCATGTTCCTCCCTTGTCACGGGCCTTTGTACCTTCTGCCATAAGGTCACAAACAACCCCAACAAGTCCTGCAACAGTCAACAATCCTTGCTTCTCCATATAAGGTCTCATCATAGACATCCATGGTAAGCTCCTCCCTAGCATCAACAAACTGATTTTTCCCTTCCCTGCATATGGTCCATCTACCAAATGCTCAAGTGAAACACAAGTATCAATAATACTTACATCATCATCATGAGGTTCCTCCATAGGAGTGTCCTCATCCATCCATGTCTGCAAACTGCACGATCCTGGTCCAACTTGATCAATCTCAAGTTCATCCTCCATTGTTGTCACATTTGCAACATCTTCAATCATCATGGCTTTCTCTTCCTTGTCAGCACAATCTGCAACTTCATCTTGCTCCATTGTCCACCCAAGTTGAAGAAGTTTGTCTTCAACATTTCTTTCCAAGACCTCAAGTTCCTTTCGAATCCGGGGATTCTCTTCTTTCATCCGCTTCAACTTGTATAAGGTAAGCAAGAGCTTCCCTTCGCATTCTTCCAAACCTGCTATGCCTTGTTGTTCAGCTTGGTCCAAGCACTAAGCTTCACCTCTGCTAAACCTGCTTCACCATTCACCTGAATCACCCTAATGTTCCACCTG
Source organism: Pinus tabuliformis (assembly GCA_031772625.1). NCBI lineage: Eukaryota > Viridiplantae > Streptophyta > Pinopsida > Pinales > Pinaceae > Pinus > Pinus tabuliformis. Next base: position 1,257,663,971 of record CM062804.1, read on the forward strand.
TTACCTGCACAACTTGAACTTCTTGCTAAGTCTTCAGTGTTCGTAGAATCAGCTCCTTGATTCAGTACACCAAGTTTATGCAAAACTTGGACCAGCTCTGATACCACCTGTCACGAAGTGCAGGTTTGTATCAGCTTCAACGCTTCAACACCAGCACCAGCTCCCCGGCACTAGCTCTGATACCACCTGTCACGCCCCTACACCTGCGGTAGTCTTTCAACCGCTTATAGCGAGGTGCGGCACTACCAACCATTTTCTTTTCACCAATACTTACGATTGTAGACTACGCCTAACATTCCATACTTAGTCTTATTTCCATTACCAAGTATTATTAATGTGTTCCTTTATACAAGTGAAAGCCCATAACATTCACATAAACAACATTATACAAGAGAAATGCACAACAGTATAAAGGAAGGGGCAACTCCCTACAATATGAGTCTGCCCGAATCAATATATTATACAATATTCACTTTTACAAAGCTTTACAAGTTAAATCTTGGGAAACCCCAAATTTACACAGCCAATTTTCACAACTTCGGCAAATTCGGTTGCCCAGCTCGTCGGCACCTCCGCACAGTCGCCGTACGACTCACCAACCCTTCGTTCACCTCATCGCACAATCATGTTGTTTTCCCAACTTGGGCGCGCCTCCAAGTCGCCACACACGGGCGCCTCTAACCGAGACACACCTTTGTTCACAATCTCAACACTTCACCAAGTCACCGTGCACACTTGCATGACGGGCGGGCGCTCAACCGAGCCACCCAAGAACCCGTGCCAAGTTGTCACACAAAACAGGCGCTCCTCCGCTTCATCGTCGGGCGCTCCTACGCATCACCCGAGCGCCACACACCTGTGCATGCCCTCACCCAACCCCCGTGCACTCCTGCCCACACCCTTCACCCACAACCGACTCAAGCGAGTCTTCTTCGTGCAGCCCTGCCCAAGAATGGGCGCATCTCAATATGCACCTCTTCTCCTTAGTTCTGTGCACTAGACCTGCGCCTTACTCCTTTGAGCAAAGATGCTATGTGTTGGATTCTTGAGCGATGGTTGGAATGAGCTCCATGCTCACCCAATATAAACGCACGACAGGGTGAGGTCGTGGCTACCTAGCCGACCTGCCCACGCCTCTACACGCCATCATAAATCATGTCGGCCCCTTCTCAAACGCGTTCCAACCTTCGTCGGTTTTACACTTTTGTTGGTCGGCCTCCATATGTTTCAACCCATGTCTCCATGCCTATAAACAGCTCGCCCACTCCTCATATGCGCATAACATATTATCGCACACCCAAGGGAGCTCGCACTTCAACCGAACCGCAGCTCGTTCAGCCTTCCACCCGCGGGCGCTCTCCACCCGGTCGCGGTCGCACGTCGGCAGAATTGCAGGTCCTTACATCACCCATCCCAGATGGCCTCTGGCTCAAGCCCGGTTAACTATGGAATTTTGCCCACAATCAAGCCCACTTAGCTTGCTACCCCATTTGCAAAACCTTAGCAAGGATTGTGCCTCATGAACCATTCGAGTAGAGCTCCCTTCATTTTTATGTATTTAAGTATTGAGGGTCTTTCGCAGTGCATTATATTAGATATCATTTTTTTAGGATTGAAATGCGTTAAGAAAGTTATTCATCTATGACCATTTCCATGAGAGGTAGTCGTAACTGACTAATTTCTCATGATTTTTGAATAATCCACTTAAAGATTTGAATCATTTCAGCCAAAACCTGCCGATGTATTTAGATCATTATAACACATTTTCGACAATAATTTCTTTTACCAGATTTTACATTGCTTTAGAAATGGCTTATGTTTATCATATTTAAAATCTTGTAATTACATCCATCTGTAAATACATTAATATCTATAGCTTTAAAACCACTTAATAGTATCATAGATTTCATTTATTTGAAGTTCCAATCTTCCTAAATGTTACCTATTGAGTACTATGAACAACCATGTAGTATTTCATAAAATGAACAAATATTTTTTTTTTTAAATTTTAAAAATATAATTTTATTTAAAAAATTTAAAAAATATAACTTTTTTTAATATAAAGTAGAACCAATTTGTATTTTTTTAATAATATTATTTCAAATTATATTTAAGATAAAAAATAAATAAAATTTATATATAATTACAGTTTCAAATATTTTATTCTCTTATTTTAAATTTAACAAAAAAGTGAAAACTAATTACATTTAGAAGCGTTCAACAACTTAATATAGGTAGATGTTGCCCACGGGGCTTTGGATTGATGGTGAATGGGTGTACTGTTAAGGCACTCCTTGCGATAGGTCACGATTCAAATCCCCCGTGGGTGCTTAGGTAGTATTATATAGAAAAAAAATATATAGGTAGATGTCAATTTAACAAATTTAATCCAATGTCAATATCAGCCTTAATTAAAAAACAATATAATTATTATGTTCATACAAAATATAAATTCAACATTAATTTTATGGAAATGGATTTTATATGTAGGATCAATTAAAAAATAATAATAATAGAGTATGGTGGAGATGTTGTAGTGTAAACATTTACATCTTGACTCAATAAATAATAAGAAGTAAAAGGTAATAGCAATAATAAAATTCAATTTGTTATATTGTAATTATGTTTTGAAGGGTAGTTTAGCCCCTCCAACTCAAGTTAGAAAGTAAAAGTTACATTGGTCAATGCTAAATCAATAATGGTTGATAGACAAATCCTCCTATATTTTTTCTTTGGTAGATATGAAGTGGATAAGTAAATTGCGCACTCAAGTGAAAGAACTATAAATTTTGGTGGGTAATAATCACTAGTAGGAAAAATAAATAATGGTGGGAAGTAACTCATGTAAATATATTTTTTACATCTTATTCCTATCCATTTTTATGCAAATACTTGCTTAAATTATGGTGGTAAGTAATTGATGGTAGATATGTTATTTACTTCAATATAACTTATTTTCAAGTATTTTATTTTTACAAAACTTAGGAATAAAAATCACTACACAAATATCTAAAAATTATGCACCAATATTACAACCATATCCAGAAATTATGGCATAAAATATGCAAAGCAATTATCCACATGGCAGTGTATTGTGCAAAGGATGTAATAAGACCTTCAATTTATGGTCTAATAATTTGAAAACTACTTTTTTAATAATTTTGAAAAATAAATATTTATTTTTCAAAGTTAAACATTATAATTTGCATTGGTTAATTCTAAATTAATAGTCATCAATAGACAAATAGACAAGTGGATTGTTAGGGCACTAATAATGATTCGATAATTATATTTAAATTCAATTATTAAGCACATAAGACTTTGATACTCGCAATAAAATTACAATATAACAAGTTTCTTAACCATGGATATCCACCCACGCTTTACCATGGATATTTTTTTTTCCCCTAGGAAAAAATCGTAATTTTATTCATGTTGATAAAATTACATTTTGTAGATGCTTGAAGCATATGCATATGGCTGTTCCTGTAATAACAGGCAGCAAAACAGAAATAAGAACACAAAGTAGTAAAAGACTGTTCCCGTAATGACAGGAATACAACAGAAATAAAAAAGTTGTGTCTACAGGCCTATATTTTCCTTCCTTTTTTCTTCTCCACTTTACGCCAGACTCCAGTGTTGGCAGTGGGGACAATAATGGCAAGTTGATTTTCCTCTGTGTGCCCAGGTTGTTCTTTATCCGAGTCCGATCCTTCGGAGCTATGTGCTCGTTTGGCACCGCTTATTTCCAGCTGTAATTCTTGCTGCCGTACCATGCTATTTGGCTCTAATTTGGGCCCTTCAGTGTTCTCTTCCTGCATTTTTTCCTGTCTCCTGTATATGTCTGTGGGTTCCATGTTCAGTGCCTCCTCCTCTAGTGGTTCGGTGTGCTGCCAACCTTTTGGCCTTTTCTGTTGTTTCTTATTCCCTTTAGGCTCCTTACAAGTCAGTGGGCATGCATATTGAAGGTGCCCTGTCTGTAAGCAGCTGCGACATCTGAAAGCCGTGTTCTCATAGTCTAGTTGTTGCGTCCACAGTGAATTATTGAAATTCAATGTGATGTGATCTGGGAGTCCTTGACTTAGATCCACCTCTACACATATTCTGGCATATGTGAAAATTCCCCGGTTGGCTCTGTCCTCGTCTATTTTGAGATGTTTTCCTAAGGAATTCCCAATGGCTGTTAAAGCTTTTCGATGCCAAAAATGCAGTGGTAGGTTGTGTAGCCTTACCCAAACTGGCATTGTCGATACTACCATGGTATTGGCGTCGAAATCCGGGAACCAGGGTGTGAGAAAGAGACCAACATTGCCCCAAAACCAAGGCCCCTGATTAATGATATTGTCTCGTTCCAGCTCTGTGCTAAATCTGACTATGAAGAATCCCTTAGGGCATAGATATATTTCACAATTGGATGTCCATGATGAATAAATCCATTGATGCAGTGCATCAGCTTTGGGCCAATAACCGTTAAATCTGCATATAACAGCGTTATGAGTTAAGTCTGAGTATAGATCTGTTACCTCCGGCATTGATACCGTAAGCATGGGTGCTTCTGGCTTTTGTTCCACAATATAGGGTCCTGGAAGCTCTGGTGTGGATGTTGGTCTGTGTTGCATTGGTTCCTTTCCTTTGACTGCATCGCGGAAGGAGCCTGTATTTTTTGAGCTGGTTCCCTTGCATCCGCCGCGGAGTCTCAGATTGAGGATGATGGTTGAATCTTTGTCAACTCCATAATGCTGGAGAGTGTGTTGGTCCTGCATACAGAATCCTGAGAATAAGAGACTTTGGTATGCTGCCGGAGTTCCCAGTTTGATCTGGATCTGCTTTTTTAACTCCAGGACATCCATCCCTTCCTTGATTTGTACACAACAGTGTCTGCCTTCTACCGATCTGATAAATATTTGTTTCAGATCTGACGGATCGGCCTTAATCAAGCCCTGATTCCCATGATTGTTCTCCAGATCTGGCGAATCGAAAAAGGGCTTTCTTCCTCCTGCTAGCAGTTTTCCAGATGCAGCCATTGTGGTTCCAGTGACCTTATCCATGCCCCGCTTTGCTGTTTTGTTTTCCAGATCTGGCGATTGGAAAGCATATTTGGGGTTTTTTTGTTTTTCCTCTGCAATGAGTGGCTTTCCACCTCCTATCATCCATTTTTTAGATTCAAACGCATTTGATTCTGAGCGTGCCTTGTTTGATTCAAGACCAGAGGTTCGTGGTCGTTTCTCCCAAGGGCTCTCTGATGTCAGATCTGAGCCGCCCCTCATTCTTCCGCCTGGAAATGGGGGAGCAACATTCTGTATGGCTCCTGCTCGCACGACCATCTCCGGCCAGTCCGCTCCATTCTTACCCTTAAACGCATTTAGATGCTTCAGATCAGGGTAGAGTTGCGTTTTCGATTGCGGATCTGGTCGTTGGCGGGCTATATCATCCTGGCCGTAACCTGTTACCAAAAGAGCAAAAGGTTTATCTTGAAAATAACCCTTAATCAGATAGTGAGAACTCGTCCATGACCTGTATGCATACCAATCTTCATCCGGGGACCGATTTGTTGCAGGGGGATTGTGGTCTAGTCCGCTGCAGTACCAGATCCATGACGGCACATACGATTCGGCTGGTCCGGCAATACTCCCGGGGTTCTCTGCTGTCTCTGCCTCTTCGCAACGCAGTGTGACGGCGGCACCGAAGATAACCCTAGCCATCCTCGCTCAGATCCGAGACCAGAGAGCACCAAGACCGAAAATTTTCCAATTACCATGGATATTATTAACTTGTAAATAAGTTTTGCTACAATACCATGGGCCAATACTTTGGATTATCAATACCACATGCCTAAAAACATAACTCATTTCAAAATAAAAAATTAAAATGTGAAATATTTTAGACATTACATATAACACTAATTACATAGAGTGCAAATTCTCGATCACATGGATGGAGGGGGGAGAGAGAAGGAGAGAGGGAAGGAGATAGTGATAGAGCTAAAGGATGGAGAGAGAGAAAGTGATGGGGATGAGAGAGAGGTGGGGAGGTGTAAGAGAGGGGGAAAGAGAGGAATGAAGAGAGAGAGGAGGAGAGGGAGAGGAGAGAGGGGGTGTAAGAGAGAGATGGGGTTGGAGGGGGAGAGAGAGGGAGGGAAGAACAAATAGATAGAGAGATAGAGGTAGCGAGAGAGGGAGTGACAAATGAGAGATGGAGAGAGAGGGAAGATAGAGAGGAGAGGAGAGAGAGAGGAGACATAGAGATGGATTGGGGAGAGAGAGAAAGAGGGAGGGAGGGAGATAGTGATATTAGAGTTGGAGGGTAGAGAGAGAGATGGGGGGAGAGATAGAGGGAAGTGGGAGAGAAAGGGATAAAGAGGTAGGAAGAGAGAGAGTGGGAGAGAGGAGAGAGTGAGAGAGAGGGAAGAAAAAATACATAGAAAGATAGAGGTGGAGAGAGAGAGAGGGAGTGACAAGGGAGAGATGTAGAGAGAGTGAGTGAGAGAGGAGACGAGGGAAGAGAGAGAAGGATAGGAGAGAGAGAGAGCAGGAGAAGGTGTTGAAAAGTGTAACTAGGTTCGGTCTTCATAATGACATATGTAATTATGATTTTATGTAATTGATGTAAAGAAGAAAATAAAATTATTTGTAATGCTTGACTCCTGGGTTTCATGATCAAGGAATTTTATTTTAGTTAAGGCTCCCATTGTGAGCCTTTAGGGTTGGTAATCAAGTCATAAAGTCTATGGAGTCATTGTCATGTATTGAAGACATGTTACACGTTGTAAAAAATTATTTTGATTATGTCAATTACCCTCCAAGACCTTGTCACAAGCTCACCTTCAAGTCGTCCTAAGGAGGATTCTAGAAAAGGCATGTCGGCCTAGGCACCTGTTCAAGTTGGCTTATATTGATGATTGAAATGCTATAAATAGGGAAGCTCAACCTCCATTTGAGAACAAGAATTTTGGTCAAGGTCTGAAGTAAGAAGCAAGTGCGAGAATCATACAAGAAAAGCCTCCACTCAAGCAAAGAAGAAGAGAATAGAAGTTGAGTTATTTTTGAATCTGTTTTAGGGTTATTATCTGTCACACATGCAAAAAGGAGGGGAATCATCTACTACAGGAGAAGCTGAGAGTAAGGAATTGAATTAAAGAAGAGGACAACTCAAGAAGGAATTTGAGTTGAAGTAAAAGGAGTATCCATAACAAGGACACATCTAGGTGGTGACACTTCCCACATGCTCCAATTAGGGCTTCTGAAATAGGCTGAGAATTGTAGGAAGCCGAAATTTGAAGGGTGGATGAGAAGGAGAGATAAGTTACTAGTTTTCCAATCGTTGCCTCAAAGAAGAAGAGGTTAAGCTAAGAAGCCTTGTGACTTGGTCTTGGAAAGGTAAATAGCTCAAGGGTCTTGGTCTTGGTATTCGTCAAATGAAGTCTTTATAAGAAGAAGGATTTGTTTGGGTTTTCCTCTAAAGTGGGAGAGGTTTTGGCCCTCGTTGATCTCCTATATTCTGTGTCTCTTGTTTCTTTATTGTTTATGATTTGGTAGTTGTTTGATGAATAATAATGCTATAATAATCTAAGCAATGAGAAGATCCTAATATAAAGAAGTAAAAAGCATTCACAAGAAGTTATCATTCAAGAGAAATCACCTAATCCTAATGCCCTAGATTTCTCAACATGGTATCAGAGGTAAGGTGACAAAGTCAAGGAAGGGAACCTTATCAAGGGACACTCAAGGATAAAATATCAAGAAAGACATTAAATTAAATCTAAGAAAATCATCATGGAGTTGAGATCTACAAAGAATTATCAAAACCCGAGATCGAAGAAGAAGTCTAAACCAGTAGAGGCCTTGGGATCCTCAAGTCATCATCAAAATACCTATAAGGACCTACTCAAATTGAAGAGATTTAGAAATCAAAATCACTTGAAGATTATTGATCCATGAAAATCAAGATCGAGGACGTTGTCATCATCATTAAAAGGCAAATCTCCCTCCCATTGAAGTAAGGATTTCATCCCTAAAGAATATCATCCAAGAAGTCATCATTGATCATCATCAACCAAGACAACACCATCAAAGGATCCAAAGTGATCTCCCTCTTTGTGGGGTCAAGGATCATTCTTGAAGGGAACTACCTTAATCAAGGGGAAGTTATCTATCAACTATATCAGCATAAAAATTCAAGGAGGCAACAAGTGGAATAAGCATCTTCACAATTAAGTATATTTATGTTTGAATCTTTCAAAATCTATTTTTGCAAGGAAAGAAACAAATTTTTTGAGGCTTCAAACTGTCTTGCATGGAAGAAGAGGAAAAACCTAAATCTCATTGAAAATGAGGTTATAGATCAAGTCAAAGCATCTATCACCAAACCAGTGAAAGAATATGCTCAAGCACTAGCAAATTTTATGAAAGGGGAAGTGAGGGCTCAAAGGTTTTTCATAGAATCCATCAAGGATTCCCTCATTCCATATGTATCTAAACTCGACACCTCAAAAGAAAAATATGACAAAATGGTAGAGTTTTTTTCTGTAAGCACTACATGAGAAGTCATTTCTCTAAGGCAAGAACTCTACAAGCTAAGGATATCAAAAGAAGAAGGAATAGCCTCATACTTTATGAGGATATCTGAAATAAGGGCTTAGCTTCAAGATCTGGGTGAAATAATGTCTAACAAGGAGATGACCACTGTAATACTAAATCCACTACCAGAGGATTGCGGTAACTTTTCTTGAAGCATTTATGGGAAGAAAGAATATACTCCATTCCAGGATCTATGGGCTCTATTCAAAATCAAAGAAACTAGATTGAAGGAAAAAAATGATGTAGGATCCAATGAGAAAAATCAAGCATATGTTTCTATGGCAAAGAGAAGAGGAAAGTCTAGAAAATTTGGTCCTCAATATAAGAGGAAGAACTTGGCTAAGGTTCAATGCTATGGATGTCAAGAATATGGGCATTACAAAGATATTGTCCTAAGCTCAAGAAGGACAATAACAAGTGAGGTAGAGAAGAAGCCCATATCACCAAATAAGTGGAGGAAGATGAAAAGAATAAGTCCAAGAAAGAGGAAGTAAGAGATCTCTATTATGATTGAGATAGTCTTCCTCACCTAGTTCATTTCAAGTTTTTATGTTATAATATATGGATATCATGATTCACTAAGAAAAAGGATAGGATGCATCATGGAATCATAGAATAATTAAAAGCAAGAGCTTATGATCATAGAGAAAAATAGCTGAAATAGAAGTCCATGACAAACACCCTTGGAAGGATATAACTCTTGGTAACCTCATTAGAGGCATAAGTGGTACTTATGGGAAAAAGAAAAAGTCATCTAGTACAAAATATCATCATCAGTCAAAAGGAAACATATTTTGGATGGGCATACTCAAGATCCTCTACTGTAATCTTCATCAGAAGGTTCACCAATCAAAAGGAAGCAAGTGTTTAATTAAGAATTCCAACTTGTGGGAATTCATGGGATGATGGTATGATGACAAAAGAGGTGAAGCAGATCAAGGGATTGAATTTGTTTCAATCAAGGAAACTGCTAAAAGACTTCTAGATGACCTAAAGGAAAATGGAGTATGTATGCTTGTATTCGATATTATAGAGTCATGTCATATGGTTGCAGGTATCATGGATAAATTCTCATCTCAAGAGCATGATCAAAATAAAGGATTTCCTCCTTTGTAAGAATGTAGGAAGGCATGGGTCACACATTGTCTAGATGAAATCAACATAATGTGTCCTCATATTAAATATGAAGTGTTTGACAGTGATTGGAGGAACTCTTATTAAAAGTTCTCAGGAATAAAAATGTGTGAAGAAAGAAGGAAATATATCGTGGAATATGTAACCGTAAACAAAGAAATCAACATCCAAGAACTGGAAGATTTGACTAGGATATCTCCATGAAAGATATGATGATTCTAATGAAGTTTGAAAAAGAAAGAGACCCTTGATAGTATATATATTTTGGAGATGTGTCAATGTGTATGTCACAAAGGTAATTTTGATTCTGTTATCACTAATCTAAAAGAGTTGGGTTGTGTCAACCTTCAACCCAGCATAACTATTTCAAACCACTTTGACTGGAAGTTAGCCCTTCCAATCTAAGAGGACTCTCTTAAAACACTTATCAAATTCACTTTAATCAACTAAAAACTATAGATGGCTAACTCTGATTTATTTTCTTAAATAGTTTTACAGGTGAAGGAGAATGTGATGGCTGCCACCATTGGGCATGGAGTCAAATAAAGAAAATTACCAGAAAACAACAGTATTTAATTGAAATAAGGCATTTCTGGCTTTAAAACTCATGTCAAATAAACATTCACAATCATACATAGAAAATGAAGGAAGTTGGAGCACTTGACATGAATTCCAAGTCATCAAAATACTATGAACATTGATAGCAACATAGAAAATATGATAAGAACACATAAAGCCATAACATGAATCTCAGGTATAAAACAGAGTTTGTTGCAAACATATATTAACTGGATCAAGAGTTTACATAGAGTCAGCTTCTCACATTATCGATTAACCCTCTTAGAGTCAAAAAATTACACTTATATAGAGTAAGACCACTATCATATCATTAATTACAAAAATATGCCACTTGGGGCTAGATTCGCTCAATCAGTTTAGATACCTTATCCCACTTGAAAACTATTGATAAATATTAGGGATTTCGGTTTTGCACAATTTTAATACAAGTAGGACTCTTCCAACATTAATGAACTCAACCAAATTCTGTTGATAGAGCTTATCGAATCAAACCAACTGTTGAATGTGTTGGCGTTGATGATGTCTCTCATGCCATGTTGATGTTGACTTGGTTGACTTTGCTGACCTGGACCTCCACCTAGTCAAATTTCAAAATTTCTGGCTAGGAAACATTCTGTAAATTAGGCCTCAAAAATAGTTTCATATTTTCCCCTTGATGGTGCTGGACCAACTAACATGTCAGGGGATCTCCCCAATAAGAAGTCACAAGTAGACCTCATATCATTTGGTGTAGGAGTCCCAGCAGTGGGTCATACGATAATGCCTTGATTGCGGTTTTGCATAGAGGCAAGTACGATGTCCCTTTTGGTAGAAAGGGTGTGACAACTCCAATAAGTCAAGGAAGGTGCATGAGAGGTTCTAACACACATAGAGTGAGGTGAGTGTGTCCCTTGGAAACCTGTAATAGTAAGCGGCTTGGAAGGGAACACACGAGCGAAGATGCATCACAAGTTGGAAAGCAAGTTAGCGAGAAATCCAAAGTGACGGTCAAACCAACAACACATTTCAGAAAGATTCATACATACTTATACAGAATAGTCCATACATGCATGCGTAAGAAAACAAATACATATATCATTTAGAGTAAACCAGATAGCATAGAATACAATACAACATACGCATGAAATGTGCTGGCTCTGTTATATTAAGAAGTGTAAGCTTGAGTCATACAATACATCCATGTCCAACCACTAGTTCCGATAGCAGAACATTACAACCACAACTGCCTGCTCCTCCAAAGAGATATACTAGCTCTTTGTAGTGGAGAAGCCAAGGTGTGTTACAATATTGTCCAAACTTTCTCTAAGATACTATTATCGAAGCTTGCTGACAAAAATCCTCTACAAAGAGTTATGAGGGACTATTTATAGCAAAAGGGTGGGGTGGTCCTTGACATTCCCCTTTGTCACAGTTCATCTACCATCATGACTCTTCATCTACTCTATGACCGTTACATCCAACTATCGAAACTTGAACTTACACTTGACAAGAGGTTACATACAATCTGCACATGTACCCATGTGAGACAAAATGGCTTGAGAAAGCCATCCAAGACATCACTAACACTTAGACCATTGTGGTGAGACCAACTCTTTGACATCCTTGTGATAGTCGATGGTGGCGAACTGATGCCAAGCTTGTTCATCCATGATGGTGTCCATGTGCTCAATGGTGACATCTTGTTGAAGTGAACTCTTGCCTCCATTGCATCCAGGTACATTGATATGGCTCCTCCATCCAACTCATTTGATAGCATGTGCATAGTCATCCTGGTGCAACCGAATTGGCAACATGTTGATGCATAATGTCTGCGTTGATCTCCAAGCATGTGTTGGTGGCGACGCACATCAACTTGTCAAAATACATGTTGAGCTCCAGTTGGAATTGATTCTTGTCTTCACCTCGGTGAGTGTGCCAAATGGGTGGGATCGCATGCGTGCACACAATGACATGCTTGCCACTGAATTCCCTTGCATGTGATCAACAACAATGCTCACCCTGTCTGCTCCATGCCAGCTGCTGGGATGGATCTATAATTTATACGGGTGCAGTTTCATTCGTCTCTGCATGTTGCGCCCCCTGGTGTACATGTTCTTGCTGCAACTCATTCTCTCATCTATGCATCTGTTTTTCTTCCTTGAGTTGTTGCTTCAGCACATGCAGCTCCTTCTCTGTTCTGTTCTCTGCCTTCATGTGATCTTCATGTTGCGCCATCACCTCATATCCTCAATCTCCAAAGCTGCTTTCATCATGAGTGGATCTGCTTTAAACTTATAGCTTTGCTCTGCCTCTATGCTATCAACAACCTTCCTCTTGCATTCGTTGCATGCAAGTGTGCTGCCTTCTACTGTTGTTGATGGTTCTGCATGTTGTAATGCCATTTCCATTGATCTTTATATCCTTTTTCATAAAAAACTTGATGTCTCCGTGGATAGGCAAGCTCATAAACACTTTATCGACTGCATCCCTAGTTGCACTCTTAACATTGTCTTTGACTCTGCTCTCCCGGAATCCATTGTACTTGTGTTGTTGAGAGATAGATGAACACATGTGCTACCTAGAGACATAGCAACACTCATGTCAAGAAATTTGTCAGTCGAAAACTAAAACGAACTTGAGAACTGGCTTGCAATATACTTGTGTGACTGATCACGAAGGTTGTGCAATTTCCATCGGGAGGTCGGGAGACTGAATACCAAAACTGCACAAGGCATAGTTCGGGCCATTAGGAGGTTGACTTACTACTGGAACTGTGCGGTGCACAATCCAACCTGGCCTGCTGAGCACTGAAACTATGCAATTTCAGTTAGCAGTGACATGCAACCAGCAAACTGCATTGCGCAGTTTCTAGAGCTAGCAGGACACTGCCTCCAAGAATTGCGCAATGCGAGCCTGGAGATCAGTATTGGGTCAGACTTGCGCAATTTCTAGAGGGAAGGGAGAGCCTTCACTTCCGGAAATGCGTAGTGCTAGCCGGGAAAGGCACGGTCTGGGCCAAGGCCGCCCAGTCCGGGCCAAGGTAGCTCAGTCTAGCCAACGGGTGATTGAAAACATGAGAAGTCTGAATGCATGGTTAGATGAGTGCAAAAATGAGTGAATGATCATACATGCAAACAACAAGTGCAGGATTCAAAAAACAGGAAAGCATGCATGTGTGTGAAGCGAGTCACCGCGATGATGACCTTTCGTGTATAACAGTGTCATGCATGTGACAACAGTGATATGCGAGTGAAAACTAAAATGGTTATTCTACAAGCTAACATACATCAAAACAACAACAAGAACTCACTAAAATCAAGCAGACAACATTCACACAAAGTGAAACATAAAAAGCGACAGAAACACAACGCAAGACATGAAAGGCGATCTTACCCCAAGGCAGCTGAGCTGAATGTGTCGACGACTCATAGATGAAATGTGGGATGTCAGAGCTACAAGGTTGATGTGAGGAATGAGCTCTGCAATGTCTGGTTGATGAGTTTTGATAAAATCGAGGTTGTGACGCGCATGCCACAAATCTAGGAAAAGCGACACTTGGCGGGAGGTTTTCGAAATGATCCTTGCATGTAACCTCTAGCTGCTAAAAATATATCCCTGAATCAAGGGATGCCTTTTCATGATACCTTGGGAGAAGCGGTCCATGCGTGCAAATTAGTTTTTCTCAGTCTCGAAGGGAACTGATCAACCCAACTACACATGCAACAGTCTGCTCAGTTGAGGGGAAAAATGTGCATTAATGGAAGGGATCTGGGTTGGCTACCTAGAGGGATTACACAATTTTTGGGTAGAGCAGTTGACTGCTACCCAGAATTGCACAATTTTTGGCCTGAGTAGTCCTTTTGGGAGGAATCGCCTAATTTTTCCAATGAGTAGTGACGGTCAAATTTGCACAATTCTAGAGCCCAGTAGGCTACCAGACAGAATTGCGCAATTTCTAGAGGGAAGGCTGGTTGCCCTCTAGAATTGTGCAATTTCTTGAGGGAGCTACTCAACCTGTAGCTGGACCAACTCCGGTGAAACAACCTGTGAGGGAAATGCAACAAGATTTGATGGACAGGTTGTCATTCTGCAAGAAAATCACTGAATCTTGTGTACTCGATGAGGCAAGTCATGCTACTATGAAAGGTTGGTAGGGAGGCTCCAAAATGAAGCTAAGGCAAAATTTTGGAGGGTGTTTATAGTTGCTACAACACTTGGCGACACACTGGTAGAACTCCAGCTCTCTGAATGGTCCTTGTTTGTGAAAAGTAAGTCTAACACCTCCGAAAGTATTGTTCGGTTCTCATTTCATCTTGGTTTCCACACTTGCTAGATTCTAAAATGTAGCATCCACCAAGCTCTTGGTCGATTGACACACATTCCAAGCCAAGGAAATACAGTTGTTTTTATTGGGGTTGAGGGGTATATTGGTGCACAAGCACTATAGTCGTCAGAGTGTTAGTTTCATCTCTGGTGTTGCTCCTCTACCAGCAGGCCTGGACAATACCCCTGCGGAGTCACACAGGAACACAAGCATCACTCCGCTACCAGCGATCTTGGTCAGTACCCCGTCAGAGTTACTTACATCACCTCCATGTGCAGGAAGCCTTTCTCTTCTTTTGCCTTATTCATTTTTCATTTTTGAAATTTTCACTTTTCATTTTTATTTTTATTTTTCATAACTGTGCATAGCACTTATTCATTTCATAGGCGGAAGAGGGATCTCGACTTATGAGAGTAGAAGAAGTTGTTCCTTTAGAGAAGTAGTTTATTATATACCTCTAACATGCTTGTTAAGGTTTCCCCCTCACCTTACTCTACTTGACTGAGCTGCCAAGGGTTAACCCAAAAACAACCGACTAGAGTAGGTGACACTAGTTAGCGTGCAAGCGTTGTGTTTTCTCTAAGGTTCATTTCGAATAGTACGTATTTTCCATCGACGTATCATGGGAAAAAAGTACCAAGTTATTCATACAGAGGGAGGATGATAAATAACCAAGTAGTGATAGATGCACAAGGCCTCTTGTACTTACCCAACTTGTTTCAAGAGTCATGCGTGGTTTCATGCACAACTAACCTATGAATGAAAACAAGAAAACAAACAATAAAGCAAAGAAGAAGTATAAGTAAATGCAACAGAAAAGTGAGTAAGCAAACAAGAAACTAGACAAACAAACATGCAAAGCAAGAAAGCAAACAAGCATGCAAGCAAGCAAGCAAACTGAAAGAAAACACTACTCCCACTCCTAAGCTAACAGCGCATGGGCTTGATCACGTGAAGTAATATTTCCAATGCAGCCATACCTAAAAGATACAACAATGAAGACAGACACACTCCAAGCTTACAAGCATCAACAGAACAAAAATGAGTGAAAGATCATGACATGGAGTCCATGGACATACCATGATGCTGTGTGACACTACGTGCAGATGTTAAGCACACGAACACTCTTGACTATGACATGCAAGCACATGTGAGGAAGGTAAACTACTTACGTTGCGCAAGTGTTCTTGCTAAGTAAGATTCCTCCAATGCATGAGCAATGGGATTGTGTAGTTAAAGTGGAGGAAGTGAAATATGAGTGTTATATTGATCTTCAATGTATACAGATGAGTGATGAGGAGCCTTGCATGTTTGAACAATTTCCTGATTAGAAGTGAGACCAAACTCAGGACAACGAGGGCTTGACATAACCATCAGCTTGGGCTGATGTGCCTCAACAGTCTAGGGGGTTTTGACTTTGTCGACAGATAGATCATCGTAGATCAGTGGCTTAGACGGATCAACAAATAGTGAATCAACATCATGATGGGATGACGAGTTAAAGAGATCACGACAGCCAAGGTTAGAAAAATCAGGATGTTGGTCGACATTCTCATGATTTGATGAATCACACAGAAGGGTAGATGAGAAGAAAGGATGTTCATCCTCTGCGTTTCTTGAAAAGATAGATGAAAAATAAAGTGTATGATCAAAGAATGATTGGTCCTCTCCATTGTCAGATGATGGACTGACATCCGGTGTGTACTATGAATGATCAACAATGGGTGCTTCCGTGGATGGAGATACATATGAAAAATCCGAGATGGCAGGATCACCAAGGAGGTCAGGAAAAAACGGAGGAAGTACAGACAGACAGGGATGGTCCTCTACTGCCAGTGGATGCTCAAGCTCCTAGTCATACGCTTCATGAATGAAAGCGCATGTTGGTTGTGCAACATCAACTCCATCGATATATCGATCCTCGTTCAAAATAGGTGTAAATTTTGGAACAGAAGAACACAAGACAATGCAATATGGAGGATGATTAGAATATGAGGATGGACATTGAGGTACGAAATGCATGTCATAACCCATGGGATTCCCTACCAAGCTTGCATGAAAATCGGAAGGAGCGATGTTGGGAGGATGTGACGGCTGAACAAATGTGTGTTCATTCTTTCCCACATCACTCTCTGATGGTGGAGCTGTTTGATGAAAGGACAAAGGAAAGTCACTTGTGACAATGCCCATCTCCCTCTGTGATATCGCAAATCCACCATCAAAGTATGCTAAGGGGGGTTTGGGCTTGAACTTCTTCTTGGGATTGACAGATTGGATAAGGAAATATTCACATATGTCCATGATATACTGAAATTTCATCTGACTTTTCGGGGCTTCAAACATGAATAGACGGAAGAGCTCCGAAAACTCCATAGGTGATTCGTGCAGGGCCTTCTGTTGTTTTAACAATTTTTTATCAAGTAGTTCAGGATTAAAA
Source organism: Pinus tabuliformis (assembly GCA_031772625.1). Classification (NCBI taxonomy): domain Eukaryota; kingdom Viridiplantae; phylum Streptophyta; class Pinopsida; order Pinales; family Pinaceae; genus Pinus; species Pinus tabuliformis. The sequence goes on from CM062804.1 coordinate 1,257,681,000, forward strand.
TGGTGGAAAACAGATTCGATTAGATCGTTGAACTGCTTGAATGAGTGCACGGAGTTATGAGGTAGTGTGCCACACCATTGTGATGGGTGGTCACGAAGTTTGTGTGCGAGCAGTGAATAGACCTCTGTTTCATTAAAATATTCCATGCCCTCCATGAGAGCATGGAAGTCATATAAGTGCTCAGGCCAGGCCACTTCGCCTTCACCATCATATGTGATTTGTGACAAGTGATCCCAAAACTCCCTCTTGATGTGAAAGATATGTCCATTGGAAAGACATTTCGGAGGGTGAACTATAACAAACTCCATGATAGATGTGCGAAAATTCGAAAAAGATGATGACGGCTCAGCTTGTCATTTGGCCCTCCTTCTAGCACCAAAAATGTTGATGGTGTTGGACCTACCAACATGTCAGCGGATCTCCCTAGTAAGAAGTCTCAATTAGACCTCAGACCATTTGGTGTAGGCATCCCAACAGTGGGTCATACAGTAATGCCTTGACTGCGGTTTTGCACACAGGAAAGTAAGATGTCCCTGTTGGTAGCAAGGGTATGACAGCTAAAGTAAGTCAAGGAAGGTGCATGAGAGGTTCTAACACATGGAGAGTGAGCTGAGTTCACCCCTTGGAATCTTGTAATACAATGCTGCTTGGAAGGGAACACACAAGCGAAGATGCATCACAAGCTAGAAAGCAAGTTAGCGAGCAATCAGAAGTGATGGTTAAGCGAACAACACATTTCAGAAATATTCATACATACTTAGACAAAATAGTCCATACATGCATGCATAAGCAAAAAGATACATATATTAGTTAGAGTAAACCAGATAGCATAGAATACAATACAACATATGCATGAAATGTGTTGGCTCTGTTATATTAAGAAGTGTAAGTTCGAGTCATATAATACATCCATGTCCAACCACTAGTTCCGATAGTGGAATGTTATAGCCACAACCACTTGCTCCTCCAAAGAGATATACTAGCTTTGTGCAGTGGAGAATCCAAGCTACGTTACAATATTGTCCAAGCTTTCTCTAAGATACTCCTATCGAAGCTTGGCTTACAAAAAGCCTCTACAAAGTGTTATGAGGGACTATTTATAGCAAAGGGTGGGGTGGCCCTTGACATTCCCCTTTGTCACAGTTCATTTATCCTCATGAATCTTCATCTACTCTATGACCGTTACATCCAACTATCGACATTTGAACTTACACTTGACAAGACGTTACATACAATCTGCACATGTACCCATGTGAGACAAAATGGCTTGAGAAATCCATGCAAGACATCATTAACACTCAGACCATTGTGGTGAGACCAACTCTTTGACATCCTTGTGATGGTCGATGGTGGTGAACTGATGCCAATCTTGTTCGTCCATGATGGTGTCCATGTGCTCAATGGTGACATCTTGCTGAAGCGAACTCTTGCCTCCATTGCATCCAGGTACACTGATATGGCTCCTCCATCCAACTCGTCTAATAGCATGTGCATGGTCATCTTGATGTGACCGAACTAACAACATCTTGATGCATAATGTCTGCGCTGATCTCCAAGCATGTGTTGGTGGTTGTGCGCATCAACTTGTCAAAATACATGTTTAGCTCCAGTTGGACTTTCTTCTTGTCTTCGCCTTGGTGAGTGTGCCAAACGGGTGGGATCGCATGTGTGTGCACAATGACATGCATGCCACTGAATACCCTTGCATGTGATCAAAAGCACTGCTCACCTTTTCTGCTCTGTGCCAGCTGCTGGGATGGATCTATAGCTTGTACGGGTGCTGTTTCATTTGTTTGTGCATGTGTTACACTAAAAAATGTCACCTTGACTACTTACAGTTAGTATGGCTCAAATCAACAGTCATGCTACCCTCTTAGGCAAGTCTCATGCCTCTGTTATCCATCTCAAACTCAAAGAAGAGAGAAAGTCTTGTAAAAACTATGTTTATCTCTGGGGTCGCAGGTTCTCTCTAGCCTTACCTGCGGGGACGCTGACCTTGTTCACAAAATCTGCGTCCATGGACGCTCTGTATGTTAAGGGACAGGTGCGTCCCTCTGTAAAAGGCAAAATGCGCGAGTTTTATCTTGAAAAAGTTACTTGTGGTTACTTCTAGAACATTCTAGAGGTCGGTTTGATGAAATGGATGCGCCTCCAGTTGGTTCATGTATCTCTATTAAGGGGGAACTTATCCCATCAATAAGGGAGCTATCCCACCCAAAGAGGGGGATGATCCCATTGATAGTGGACCTGAATAACCTCTTTACAGCACTATAAATAAAGGCATTGAGCCAGAAGGAGAAGAGGTTGGAGCTATACATTTTCTTTGGGTAAATGCTGCAGGATTTAGGTCTTCCATTAGAGCCTTTGTGAGGAGAGATTGTCTTCACTTGATTCTACTTGGGAGAGGGTGAGCTTTGTCAAAGTAGAGGAAAACCCTTGATGGACCCTGGGAGGAACTTGCACAACACCAAGGCCAGGTTGTAAGAGTTTCTTTGTTTCGTTATTAATACAAACTGGTTTATTTTTCTCAATAGCTTGTGTTAATGAGTTATTTCATGTGTTCCTTGGTCTGCATGTTGAATATATGTTTTATTATATGAAATGCAAGTGCTTGGTAATTGTTTGATTGTTTGTGGTTGCAGGAATTGACTTGAAGGAGGAGCTCATCCGGATCGTCAAGAACGGACTTCAACAACAGCGTTTTGGAATAAGGTAAGCCTAAACACTTGTAGTTTTCATGTTGTAAAAGGTGTATTTAGAGAAAGATCACTCCATTTTGTCTTGTTTGTCATTAGAATGTCTTAGACTTCTAGGAAGGTCAGTCGTGTCCGCACCCTTGACAGATTCCGTGTGACAAATTGGCGACTCCACTGGGGAATCCATTAATGAGAGAGTCTTTTCCTTTATATGAACTTTGCTTTGAGAAAATCATTTTTATTTTCTGGTTTTTGACTGTGAGAATTAGTATTTGGGTGGCTTAGCTTTAGATTTAGTTAGATTGGTTTTTCTTCATTTTCCCAGAAGGACGCAGTCTCTGAGTACTGCACAGTGCGTCTTTGGACGCGCTGTTGCCGTCTGCACAGAGCGGGGCCGCACCTGTGACAACGGGTTGCCTGCGTCTTCCTGTAAAACTTAAGAAAATTCCATTTTTGCTTTAAATTACTTTTAGATTTTGTTTTTCCTTAGTGTTTTCTGCCCAGATCCTTTAGTACCCTGTCAAGAATTTTCACCTGAACTTGTTTTGTGAGCTTTGAGTGTTTTAGTGGTTTTCAACGAAGTTTAGACCTAGGGTTTGATTTTTGGAAAGGCTTTGTAGTGACTTTGATAGTAGAAAGTTGTCCAGCCTTAGATCTCTCTGGTTAGTCAACCTTCTTAGAAGTCGGGCCTGTCGTAAAGTCTCCTTTTGTGAGCAACTTGCCATTTGAGTTGTTTTGGGTCAAATTTCGAATTACTTGTTTATAAAGTATTGATTTCCATTTTACAAAAAGAACAAAAAGATTAGAGTTTTGTTTTGGCTAGTTTTTGATTCTGCAATAAGCTAGTCCTTGATTTGATTGTGATCAAGTAAAACACCTTAGAAATAATCATTGTTAGTTTTGGCCTCGTTAAGATTGCTTAGAGTAAATTTGCCTTTAGTTTGCTTATGAGTGCATTTTCATAGATTTTAAGAGTTGTTAAGATTGATTTTTGGTTATATTAGATTTACTTGCTTTATTAAAAGAAAAATACAAAAACATCTTCTTAAAAAGTCTTGTTTCAAGTAGCTTTTTGTTTTCAAAAGAAGAAAAGAGTTTTTTCGTGCATGTAAAGAGAAGTTATGTTTTTATGCTTGGAAAAGAAAAACGAATTGTTTCTTTGATTGTCTTCAATTAAGAAGTTGCTTTTATAAAGATTGCATTCTCTCAACTTTTTAGTTAAGCAATTCATCGAAAAAGTAAAGTAGTGGATAAATCATTCTAGGTGCATTTTGTAGTGGTTTCGAGTCGAGTCAACACACCACTAGTTTCACTTCCATCACCTTTTGACTTAAGAAACAACCTTAAAAGTAACGCTTAAATTAAAATCAATCTAGTAATCTTTATTTTTCTAGGGCTCTGAAGCACCAACATAGCTTAGGCTAGGGTCTTGGAGTAGGTGAGTACTTAACTCTCCAAGACTACAAAACCAAACAGATAGTCTATCTTGAGTAGAACAAATCCAATTGTTTCAGTTACATTCTGGGAAAGCTCCTCTTAAAGGAGAAGCACGAGCTCGTGTCCGAACCAGTGAGGGGATCATTCCTCCCTCGTTGGGAACGACGCCAGGCAGTACGTATTACAAACGGTAAACCTCGGATTAACCATTGTCGAGGAGCCAGGGGTCACTTATCGGTAAACCTTGGATTGTTGTCAAGGAGCCGGTAAGGGGATTGGAGCTTGCTACTCTGCCCTTGCGTGCTGTCGGAGTTTAGACTGTTCCCCCAGGTGTAATTGTTGTGATTGGTAACCTTAGTGGCCATAATATCTAGGATTCTACCCAAGGTGACGGTGGAGGGAAGGTCCCACTGTACCTGGAGCAGACGTCGGTTATACTCACTTGGATTTTCTGGGGGGTTCGCTTCACTTCGAGACGGTTAAAGTGGAGGAACTTGGTCCAGTCTATTCATTAAGCAGGTTGCCGGGGTAACTGTTCCACCCACTATTTCTGTACTGAATCCTGCGAGGTTGGGCCTAATCACCAACTAGCGCTTTTGGTCCGGAAGACTACTGTTTGTGTGTGGTTTGACGCTCTAGATTATTTAGGCGTGTGCTTCAAATTTGATTGGTTCTTTAGAAGACTTTAGGTGGTTTGATTTGAAATTTTTTACTTTGTTTTCGTGTGTTGTAGTTAAAATCTTTAATTGTGGCGGAATTACCGAGAAGGTCCCGTCGAATTGCGGGCCAGTCTCCTGAAGTTGTTTCTGTGGCCGAATTGTTGAGAAGATCCCGTAGACTTAGGGGATCCCCTCCTCGAGACGACCCAGGTAATTTAGAAGGGTTAAAGGTCCTTGTAACTCCTCCTAGTGGCAGTAGAGTAGGATCACCTGAAGAAGGAGAATTTTCCTTGGTAGTCCATCCAGATTACCAAAGTTTAGAAACAGGTTACAATCCCGAAGCTGTTACAGTTTCCGAGCTTGCTGGTAGTTTTTCATCTGCCAGTGAAACAGGCGAAGAACCTGAAATTTCAGAACCTGTTACTCCAACTCCTAGTGTTCCTGATTCACCAAGAATAGAAAGAATTATCACCGAAAATCTTCCTGTTGGATTAATTGCTATAGAAGAACTTGTTCCAGAGGAAGAAATAGGCGTTTCTGATTCTGAAGATCTAATTACCCTTGATCTAAGGGAGCGTGAATCCATCTTTTACAGTCCTCCTAGAAGTGAATCTTGGTACCTTGCATTAACCAATTTTTTAGACAACTCAGTAGGTTTTTCTACACCTCGTACTCCGGTTCCACCTAGAGGAATTCATTCTCCTGTAAATATGTCTGGTCAGTCATCTGTGTTTTCACAAAGTCCTGAATCATTTTTACATGGCGGTCCTTCTGTTCCTACTGGGTATCAATCACTTTCTGGTACCTTTGCGGGAGCATCTCCTCAACCCATTGATCATGGGTTATTAGTTGGAAACAGTGGTAATGTACCATTGAGTATAGGTGAAGTTTATATGATGTCAGGTTCAACTCCCATTAACCAACCTCAAGGTGGCCAATTACCGCCTGGGGGGCAACCTTCGTTAATGCCTGGGGGGCAACCTCAAGGTACTTCATTTGTGACTGGGGGGCAACCTCAAGGGTATCAACCCCAAGGGTATCAACCCCAGCCTCAATATGTACCCCAAAGTCAACCTCAGTATCAGTATCAACCTCAAGGATGGCAACCTCAAGGATGGCAACCCCAAGGGTATCAACCCCAAGGGTATCAACCTCAAGGATACCAACCTCAAGGTCAAGGTCAACCCCAGTATTCGTATTTACCTCAAGGTTATCAACCTACGGGTCAATACCCTGGTCAAGGTTATCAACCACCTCAAGGGCAATCATATGGGACTGCACCTTACAGTTATCAACCCTATCCTCAATACGGCTATGGATCTCAGTATCCTCAACCTGTTACGAGTCAATACCCTGGAATGTTAACATGGGATCCGTCACAGGGTCAACAGATGTCGCAACCAAGTATACAGTCGGTACCTCAAGCAGGACAACCTGCAGTTCCTGGTCCACCCCAGCAACCGCAACCTGTCCAGTCAAGTGTTCAGACCCCTGTAACTTCTGTAGTTACTCAGCCGCCAATTGCACCTGGTACTCCACCTCACACGGCTGCAGCAACTACCGCTTCATCTACCATGCTTACTTCTGGAGTATCGGCAGCTCCGGTTTCTACTGTCCCTGTAACCACTCCTCAGACATCTGTACCGTTGTCTGGACCCACGGTTCAAACCACAGTCCAGATGCCTGCAGGCCAACCTGGTACAAGTACGGTTGTTACTACTCAACCTCAATTTGTTCAACCTCCGTACCAGGGACAGTATCAACCTGGGCAAGCTGCCCAACAACCGGTTTACCAGTATCAACCGTATCCTGGGTACACTTATCAACCACCTCAGCAACCCCAGTACGGTCCGGTTAATCCTGGTTTTCCAGGAGGATATAATATCCCAAATGCGACTCCTGTTCCTAGTTATCCTGGATATCCTCCTCCTGGGGCTGGTATTGTGACTCAGAGTTTTAGAGATCCTAACCGGCAGTTACCGTTTATTGCGACTTTAGATTTACCCGACTTGACGCGCCTAACGAACGATCCAATTCAATATCTTCCGTTCTGGCCGCCAATGCCAAATAAGTTGCCCAGCGATATACCCAAGTTCGAAGGTAAGTCTGGAGAGGATCCGTCTAATCACGTGATGACTTACCACCTCTGGTGTGCATCAAATTCCATCTCAGATGATTCCATCCGCTTACGTCTTTTCCAGCGTACACTCATTGGTCTCGCAGCCAAGTGGTACATTGAGTTACCACGGGCCTCTTTTTACAACTTTAGCCAGTTAGCTACCTCGTTCTTAACTCATTTTCAGTTACCAGTCAGATACGATAATGGTACAGAATTATTAACTTCGCTAAAACAATCGACATCCACGTACATTTCTGATCACATCCATGAGTGGAGACGTCGAAGAAGATTAGTGAAAGTTTTTATCCCGGACCAAATCTTAGCTGAATGGTTTGTCAAATCATTATTACCAAGAATTACTGAAGATGTAGCTAAGGCCGGAGTAGTTACTGAGGAGCAAGTCATTGCTCAGGCACAATACCTTGACTTAGTTTACACTCAGTCGGGTACGTTACACGAGAAAATTCCGGATCTTCCAAAGTCAAACCAAATCGCTGCTGCTCCTTCGGGATCTCATGCCGCTGATGGTATGATCGGTATCGTGACTACGAAGAGTAAGAAGAAGTCTTCCAAGGCCTCCAATACTCCAATTATCACTTTGCCTGATTCTCCGACAGGAGAGTCTTCTCCTCCTGAACTTACCGCCGACATTCACGCTGTAGAGTCATCTACGGCCAAATCCAAAAACGGTGGAAAGAAGAAAGGAAAGAAGAAGGCTAAAGCAGACAAGGCTCCAAAGGAGAAAACGGAAAAGTCGGAAACCAATGACGAAAAGCGCAAACCTCGATATCCTTGTCTTATTTGTGAAGAAGATCATTTTACGAGAGACTGCCCTCATCGGGCCGAGGTAGTGAAAATAGTCAAAGGTTCTCCCACTCCTGCTGTGTTAAAAAATCCATTTCCAGAGCAGGAGAATAAGATGATAGGTTCTTCTTCGAATGCCAGTGAAGAACCCATTTTGATGATGTCTCATGTCAGGATTGCGACTCGATCGCAAGATTATGGTAGTAAGGCTCCTGTTGATGGTAAGGAAGCAGAATCTTCTCACTCTAACCCATCAACCTCAGCTCCTGGTTCCGATCCACTACAGATCGAAAAACCTAACCCAGACTTAGTGATTAAGCCGCCCGCCAAGGGTGTACTTCGAAGGTCTGCTTTCAATCCACATGCGAGAGCAGCCCAGAATTACAACATTGTTGAAGACTTAGCTGTTTCACCTTCAGCAATGTCGGCACTCGAAGTGCTGCAATCATGTCCAGCGCAACGAAAATTGCTTTTGTCGGCTATTGGAGCTGTCGATGTTCAGGACCCGAACCTAATGATCTTTGATCTAGAAAGTAGTACACCGCGTCTCCCCCATCAAATGGCTTTCCAAATTCCAGTGATAGTCAAAAACAGGCCTATTCATCGGACTGTGATTGATGAGGGAGCTTCTACGTGTATTATGTCGATTCAATGTTGGAGATCGCTTGGTTCTCCTTCGTTGAACCAATCCCCCACCATCCTTAAGGCCTTTGATGGCCGTGGGTTCCGTCCGTTTGGTATTCTACAAGAATTGCCTATAGGGGTCGAAGGTAAAACCGTTAGTCTGGATGTGGAAGTGGTTGATGCCCCTCTAGACTACAACCTTCTTTTGGGTCGAAGTTGGTCATATGCTATGACAGCGGTCGTTTCATCGGTCTTCAGAGTCATTAAGTTTCCACATAACGGTAAGATCGTGACTATTGATCAGCTGACATACTTTTCATCCGACCCAACCTCTTCAGAAACTATCCAGCATGTTGGTAAAACGACAATCCCTTATAGGGACATTGGTGTAGGTTTAGTTAAGGATTCCGGTTTACTGGGAACTTTTCCTCTCCCTCCACTCAATGCAGACCCTTCGTTTGCAACAATTCATATGATCACGTCAGAAAACATTATTTATGATGATCCTTGGTATGTTCCCTCTGACTCTGAGCTAGACTCACTCGGTGATGTTATGCCGTTGAGTCCGTATGAGATTGCTTATGAAGCTCTTATGTCTTTTACCGACTTTCATTCAACCGACCAAATGAATGTGGTCAGTGAAGAGTCACTTTTCACCTCACCCTTAGAACGGATAACGTTTCCCGAAGAAGTGTCATCTGACGAACAACTTCGCGAAATCCTAAGTGTAGATGATCTACCATGGGAAGATCTCCATCACAGATCTTCGTTTTTACCTAAGGATGATGCATTTGAAAATGATTTTTCATCTATCTTTACCGCTGAATATGTCAAAGACGCTCAGGATCCAACGAAACATTCTGATTCAGAGCTGAATTTAGGGAATATTTCTCGTACTATTCCCATTGATATTTCAGTGAAGCCCGGAATCGAGGAGAACATTCATATAGGTGCCGCATGTACTGAAGAAGAAATCCAAACTTACAAGGCCCTATTCCAAGAATTCCGCGACGTGTTTGCCTGGTCTTACGAGGAAATGCCGGGAATTGATCCTGCCATTGTTGTTCATGAAATCAAAACCTACCCGGATGCTAAACCCATTCGGCAACGGTTGCGTCAGATTCACCCTCGAAAAGCGGCTGCGATTAAAGCAGAAGTCGAAAAGCTGTTGAAAGCAGGTTTCATTTATCCGATCCCGTTAACGGATTGGGTATCGAATATTGTTCCCGTCAATAAAAAACAAGGAACAATAAGAATCTGTATCGACTATAGGGATATCAATCGAGCTTGTCCAAAAGACAACTATCCTACGCCTTATATCGATCAAATTATTGATGATTGTGCCGGAAGTGAGATGTTTTCCTTCATGGATGGTTTCTCAGGCTATAATCAAATCAATATTCTACCTGCCGATCAACCAAAAACGGCATTCATTTGTCCATGGGGGACATTTGCTTATTGCAAATTACCTTTTGGACTTAAGAATGCCGGGGCCACTTTTCAACGGGCGATGTCTTATGCATTTCATGACATCAAGCACATTGTGCAACCCTATCTCGATGATTTGCCTGCTCATTCTTTACAACGAGCTGATCACCTTGTCCACCTACGAGCAATCTTTATGAGGTGTAGGCATTATCGAATTCGGTTGAATCCCCACAAGTGTGTTTTCTGTATAGAAACAGGTCGATTGCTGGGATTTGTTGTTTCAAAAGCCGGCATTCGCGTCGATCCCTCGAAAGTCGAGGCTATCATCAAATTGCCTCCTCCTTCGAGTTTGCGCCAACTCCAAAGTTTGCAAGGGAAAGCGAACTTTTTACGCCGATTCATCCCAAACTACGCCGAGGTCACTAAAGGTTTTACACGGTTGTTGAAACAGAACGCACAATTCTTTTGGGACGAGATTGCCCAACAATCTTTTGATGCACTAAAACACGCGTTGACCCATGCACCGTTATTGCATCCTCCCAACTACAACCAGGACTACTTCTTATACCTCGCAGCTTCGCATTCCACCATTGGAATGGTGTTAGTTCAAGAAGATGAATTCAAAGCAGAGCATGTGATATATTATCTTAGTAGAACCTTAAATCCCACTGAGTTAAAATATTCGCATGTGGAGAAATTGGCCCTGGCAGCCGTTCAAGCTGTCCAGCGTTTTCGTCACTACATTCTTCTCCGCAAAACTACAGTTATTTCGGATTGCAACCCTATGATTTATATTTTGACAAAACAACTGCTAGGGGGCAAGTACTCTAAATGGATTGTTATCCTGCAAGAGTTCGACTTGGAGTTCGAGAAGTCCAAGTCTAAGAAATCTTTAGTTTTTGCGGAATTGATGTGTGATTTCCCGAGTGCTGACACAGAGACTGTGGCAGAGGAGTCCATTGCGGACGAATCTTTGTTTCTTATTAGCACTTTAGATCCGTGGTATGGGGATATAATCATCTATCTCCAAACCCAAACCTTTCGGCCTGAAGCTTCCAAGGAAGACCGTCGAAAAATTCGGTTTCGATCCCAGCAATACAGAATTATTGGAGATACACTTTATCGCCGGGGGGCAGACTTAGTTTTTCGACGTTGTTTAACTCACGAAGAGGCTGAGAGAGTTTTGAATGATTGTCACTCTGGAGCATGTGGCGGTCATATGTCTGGGTATGCCACAGCTCAGAAGGTGTTGCGCGCTGGCTATTTCTGGCCGTCTATGTTTAAAGATTGTATCCTTGCTGTCAGAACATGCCACAACTGTCAAGTGTTTGATCGAAAGATGCGCGCTCCACCTGCTCCTCTCCACCCTATAATTGCCGCTGGTCCATTCGCCAAATGGGGCATTGACTTTATTACTTGTAACCCTCACTCGGCCGGGGGGCATGCGTATATCATCCTCGCGGTTGATTATTTTACAAAATGGGCCGAGGCGATGCCTACATTCGACGCAAGCGGCAAGACAGCTGCAGTTTTCGTATTCAATCATATCATAACTAGGTTTGGTGTCCCACAAGCAATCATTACTGACCATGGGAGCCATTTTCGAAACGTCATGATGACTGAGCTTACAAGCCAGCTTGGTTTGCGCCACGATAGCTCTACTCCTTATTATCCGCAAGCCAACGGTTTGGTTGAGTCAATCAACAAAGTTCTAGTCATCATGATTCGACGGATCATTGGTATCCATCGAACGAATTGGCATAACATGTTATTTTCGGCGCTATGGGCATATCGAACTTCAGTGAAAAATTCAACAGGTTTCACCCCTTTCCAGCTAGTTTATGGCTTAGAAGCTGTGTTACCTATTGAATGCGAAATCCCATCACTTCAAATGGCTGTCGAATTACTTCCAGCTACTTCCGAAGAGGAGAAACGGTTATTATACTTGGCTAAATTAGATGAGACTCGACGTGACGCTACTTTAGCTATCGAGACTCACGCGAAACGAATGAAAGCTCAGTACGATAAAAATGTAACCCCTCGAAGTTTTTCGGAAGGAGACCTAGTACTATTATATGATCAAGCTAACGATAAGCTAGGTGCCGGAAAATTCGTTCCCATGTGGCATGGGCCCTACATTGTAAAGCGAAAGCTAGCAAAAGGGGCTTATGAGTTAGTTGATTTTGATGGGGACTCTTTGGGTAAACCCAGAAATGGACTTTACCTAAAGAGGTATTATGCTTAAAATGATGGGTATGGAGAAATTTTTAGATAGGTTAGATTTTCTTTCTAGCTAGCAAGTGTGTTAGTTTAGTCAGTGTGCTTAGCTTAGCAAGTGTGGTTTTTCGTCATTATTCTGGCTTATCTTGGTTTTACTCTTGATATTGTAGATGTCGACGCCTCTCCAAACATACATTGGATTTGCTGATGGTGCTTGTCGTAGTACACGGAATATCTCTTCCGCAGCTTGGGTTATCTATTCGCCCTCTGACGAGTTAGTTTCTATGCATGGGGTAAGCCTCGGTCAAACAACGAATAACATTGCAGAATACAGTGCAGTGGTTGAATTATTATCCGAATCTATTTCATTTGGAATTCGACGTTTGATAGTGAGGTTAGATTCTGAACTTGTTGTATTACAGCTTAATAGAGTTTATGCCATTAGAAATCCTGTGTTATTAAGGTTGTTTTTGAGAGTGCGTCTCTTGGAACGTGAATTTGATTACATTGAATATCAACATATTCCAAGGTCTTTGAATACATTAGCAGATGCAATTGCTTCTCGAATGTTGGACAGACATTTACGATAATCATGCAAGTAAATTTAAAAACATTTCATCACATATGTTAAACAAGATAAGCCGGTAATAGTGATATATATAGATAGAAGTGTGTCAAAAAATATATACATCGTCTTCGATCATAGGTTTAAAACACCTTATGATCGGCAAAATGATAGTACAAAAAGTCAAAAATGTCACATGTGACTACAAAAGTGACTAGTCAATCACTGGTGGTGCTCTCTGTACGACACCACTGCGCGGGCTACCTTACGCAAAAATCTCCTAAACGGTCCAGGGACCGCGACTACGAAGCGCTGAAGCCTGATAGGAATGTCGTCCATAGTAGTCTCAGGTATATCTGCCGTGAGACGCTCTAGATCATGCTCCAACTCAGCTAGTACTTCTGCTGTCGCATCCTGTGGGGCCGGTACCGGTGCAGCTGGATGTAGTCTATCATAAGGCCGGAGGTTGGCTGGACGCTGTGGACCAACATCTGCATTTTGAAAATTTACTATTAGTTTTGAGACGATATATATAAAAAATACAAAAAATACATAACTAGAAAACTTGTGAAAATAAAAAGTACCTCTGTCGTCCCATTGTTCTCCCTGTGGAAGAACCATGTCCGGATCACCTCTGAAATCCATTCCGGCATACGGAAAGTCCTGTATCACAAAAAGCTGGCCCTCTAACCAGTCAAAATAACTATCTGAGAATCGAACTACTGTCGCGCCCTCGTCAGGATGCCGGGCCATCACCGCAACCCATCGTATCAGCTTTGGCTGCTGAGGACCCAAGATATCAACAGTGAGTTGCTGAGGGATCAGCATTGGAATTCTCTCCAAGGCAAAGCTCACGACTATAGGCCCATATCCAAAAGTCTTTAGTCGTCCGTTCTTTGCCTTGGTCAGTTGGCTCTTCATATGAGCCGACACAGCTTCACACCAGTTGAAAATGGTGCCTTGGTAACAGTCAATTGCCATCCGCATTTGGGATCCGGAAGCAATGTGTAAAGCGGCCGCGCCGCAAATTCTGGTAACCGTGAACGCTATGACTTTGAGTTCCGGTAGAGTGATGTGTTTTATCTCTATGCCTTTTGAATGGTGAGCCCCAGGTGTGCACCAATCCTCGCGGAGACTATCAAGGGATTGGCCACCCGGCCTAGTCCCCGCAAGACTGAGTTGCTCACCTCTGTTTGGCAAGCCAGTGAGAAAGTATACATCCGAGGGCTCTATCTCGAGCTGGTGCCCTCCTATGTAAAAGCATTGTTCTTGTACGTTCCATCGCTCAACCAGCCATTCCAAGAATCTTACCTGGCCCCTCATGCCCGGTATGGTCCAATATTTGTATAATCCGCATGCTCTTAGGGCATCCAGGGAAGGTTGATGATTTATTGCAGCTTCATCTTCCTCTACATGCTCTCTTTCTCTCCAGTCTAACATGATTAATGCCCTGCATATCAAAAATAGCAATTAGAAATTAATTTGGGAATTTTTGGTGGTTTTTTGAGAGAGTTGGGGTTTTGAAATGCGCGTTTCTCGGAGGACGCACCCCGGCTTTGTAGCACAGGGCGCCCGGACGCAGCTGGCCTGAAGGCGGGCTGCGTCTTCCGACCGTTTTCCCGTATGAGAAAAAGTCGGGGGACGCAGGTCACCCGAAGGGCACCTGCGTCCGCCGAGAGGCGCATTCCAAAACCAAAACCCCCCCAAAAAATGAAACTAAAACCTAAAAATTGATTCTAAACGGATAGAAATGCAGAGTAGGATGTGTAAAATACCTGGATGAGACGGCGTTCGATTCCGACGGTCAGATTTTCCGCAGCGACCACGGGAAGTTTCTTGTCAAAAGCTCCTTTTTCAACCTCAACAGTGAAACGGTAAAAATGACATGGTAAAAGGTCTTTTTATAGGTTTTTTGGATGAATTAGTTCATTTTTTACCATGAAAAGATGTTTTTGAATGTATTTTTGCCTATTTTAAACAGGTATGAGTAATGTGTCGCTTTTGTGCAGGACAAAGGGATTTCGAGGGAAATTGTAATTTTTCACAAACAAAATTTCAGAGTCATCTTTTAAGCCCTTTTCTGACTCCTAAAACATGAAAAGATCGCCGAGTGTTTCTTTTTCACTCGTTAAAACGGAATTAAAAGACGGTCCCCTTTTAGCTCTTTTCTGACCGCAAAATCAGGAAAAGATTGCCGGGTTTTTGTCGTTTCGAACTCGATAAGGAAATAAAACGACGTGTCCTTGATCGCTTTTTACTTTTCAGGTTAACGACACTATTATGAAAGTACTCCTTGGTCGCAAGATCAAGCGGTTCCCCCAGGTATTATTTTATACTTTTTCGGGCTTGAGGGACACAAATATACGAAAAAGTTCAACGTGGAGTCTCCTTTAGTTTTTTCAGACTCTCTAAAATTGAAAAACGCCGAGTTTCTCCTATACTGGGCTCGTTAAACTTTTACAGTAAAGGACCTGTTCAATTACAAACAGGAACGAACCACTCCTTCCTAGGGTTCGAATTTAAACTAGGTTGGACTCGTCCGAAGGATGAGCTTATAATCAAGCATATGTTATCCTCCTCAAGCTTGTTAAAAATAAAGAGGTACTTGCCAGAAATGGTGGGGGAAAAAAGAGAAGAATGAACCTATTTGTCACCTTTTGTCTCAGAAGAAACTTTATTACCGCTCTTGAACACGACACTTTTCATTCACCTGGGTTGGGAAATCTTTTACCTCACAGTTGACCAAATCACTTTGAAAGTCTTTAACCGGGTTCCAGGGGTTAACTTTGAGTTATTCGTCACCAAGCCATCTGTTGTGTCGTTATGTGTTCAAGAGGTCTGCAAGCAAAAACTTTCATCTGCAAAATACTTGTCATCCATTTGACCATCCCTGAGTCAGTCCTTACAGCAACATTTCTTCAACTTGAACAATGATTTCGTGTTGCGGGCTTGCCTGCAACGGGTCGCTTTCTATCGACATCGACACATTATCTAGAAAGATGACTTAGGAATCGACAGTACCTTGAAGTCTGCATGCATCAATGGCAGGTTTCTCGCCTTTGACGTCAGTTTACATCATTGACTTTCGATCAAAGGATTCCGTGAAGTGTTCGACATCAAAACATCTATTCACATTTCACGGGTTGTGCTTGGTACTTTGAGAACCATTGACATTACTGGTGGTTTCTCTCACGCTTGTTAACAGTTTACATCATTGACTGGTAATCAAGTGGTTTCTAACATGTTCGACATCGAATCATTTAATCACATGGCTAGAATCGTACCAATTCGGGAAGTAGAAGTGAAGACCCTGGATCTAGTTTCTACCATCCAGGCTGCGAGGAGTTTTGTATTCATTATCTATGTAGACTAATCATAAACAGATGGCTGCGTCCATACTGTGTCTACAAAAGTCTATAAAAATGATGTACTGCAAGATCATTCCTGTATCAGAATAGTTAGTCCATTAGTTAAAGTTTTGAATCTGAGTATGGGAATGCCTACCTCAGTGATGATATAATCTTATCCATGTATTTTGTGTTGAAAATTGCAGGTTCCAACCAGGCCATCCACAAGGCAATCCTTGAAATGATAAAGCGCTTCACCCTTCCTAGAATTACAAAACCCTATTCTATTCCAGGCTTCGCACTTTAGGGGGCAATCTGTTACACTAAAAAATGTCACCTTGACTACTTACAGTTAGTATGGCTCAAATCAACAGTCATGCTACCCTCTTAGGCAAGTCTCATGCCTCTGTTATCCATCTCAAACTCAAAGAAGAGAGAAAGTCTTGTAAAAACTATGTTTATCTCTGGGGTCGCAGGTTCTCTCTAGCCTTACCTGCGGGGACGCTGACCATGTTCACAAAATCTGCGTCCATGGACGCTCTGTATGTTAAGGGACAGGTGCGTCCCTCTGTAAAAGGCAAAATGCGCGAGTTTTATCTTGAAAAAGTTACTTGTGGTTACTTCTAGAACATTCTAGAGGTCGGTTTGATGAAATGGATGCGCCTCCAGTTGGTTCATGTATCTCTATTAAGGGGGAACTTATCCCATCAATAAGGGAGCTATCCCACCCAAAGAGGGGGATGATCCCATTGATAGTGGACCTGAATAACCTCTTTACAGCACTATAAATAAAGGCATTGAGCCAGAAGGAGAAGAGGTTGGAGCTATACATTTTCTTTGGGTAAATGCTGCAGGATTTAGGTCTTCCATTAGAGCCTTTGTGAGGAGAGATTGTCTTCACTTGATTCTACTTGGGAGAGGGTGAGCTTTGTCAAAGTAGAGGAAAACCCTTGATGGACCCTGGGAGGAACTTGCACAACACCAAGGCCAGGTTGTAAGAGTTTCTTTGTTTCGTTATTAATACAAACTGGTTTATTTTTCTCAATAGCTTGTGTTAATGAGTTATTTCATGTGTTCCTTGGTCTGCATGTTGAATATATGTTTTATTATATGAAATGCAAGTGCTTGGTAATTGTTTGATTGTTTGTGGTTGCAGGAATTGACTTGAAGGAGGAGCTCATCCGGATCGTCAAGAACGGACTTCAACAACAGCGTTTTGGAATAAGGTAAGCCTAAACACTTGTAGTTTTCATGTTGTAAAAGATGTATTTAGAGAAAGATCACTCCATTTTGTCTTGTTTGTCATTAGAATGTCTTAGACTTCTAGGAAGGTCAGTCGTGTCCGCACCCTTGACAGATTCCGTGTGACAGCATGTTGCACCCCCTGCCATACCTATTCCTGCTGCAACTCATTCTCTCGTCTTTGCAGCTCTTGTTCTTCCTTGGGTTGCTTCTTCACCACATGCAACTCTTTCTTTGTTCTGTTCTCTGCCTTCATGTGATCTTGATGTCGGGCTGTCACCTCATATCCTCAGTCTCCAAAGCTACTTTCGTCATCAGTGGATCTTCTTTAAACTTGCATCTTTGCTCTGCCTCTATGCTTTCAACAACCTTCCTCTTGCATTCGTCGCGTACAGGTGTACTGCCTTCTGCCACTGTTGATGGTGCTGCTCGTTATGATGTCATTGCCATTTATCTTGATATCCTTGTTCATGAACAACTTGATGTCTCCGTGGATAAGCAAGCTCATGGACACTTGACCGACTGTATCCCAAGTTGTGCTCTTAACATTGTCTTTGACTCTACTCTCCTGTAAGCCATTGTACTTGTGCTTCTGAGAGACAGACAAACAACTATGATTCCTAGAGACATAGCAACACTCATGGCAAGCAATTTGTTAGTCGAAAACTAAAATTAACTTTAGAACTGGCTTACAACATACCTGTATGACTGATCATGAAGGTTGTGCAATTTCCACTGAGAGGTCGGGAGACTAACCACCAAAACTGCGCAAGGCACATTCAGGGCTGTCAGGAGGCTGACTGACTGCTGGAACTACATAATGAATATTATAACCTAGCCTGCTGAGGACTAAAACTAGGCAATGCGCAATTTCAGTCAGCAGTGACATGCAACTAGAAAACTGCATTACGCAGTTTCTAGAGCTAGCAGGACACTGCTGCCAAGAATTGCGCAATGCGAGCATGGAGGTCAGTGCTGGGACAGACTTTCACAATTTTTTGGAGGGAAAAGGGAGCCTTCGCTTCCAAAAATGTGCAGTGCTAGCCGGGTAAGGCATGGCCCGGGCCAAGGCAGCCTAGTCCGGCCGACGGGCAACTGAAAACATGAGAGGTCTGAATGCATGGTGAGATGAGTGCAAACAAGAGTGAATGATCATACATGCAAACAACAGGTGCAAGATTTAGAAAATGCGAAAGCATGCATGTGTGTGAAGCAAGTTGTCGCGTTGATGACTGTTCATGCATAATAGTGTCATGCATGCGACAACAGTGAGATGCGAATGAAAATTTAAATGGTGCTTCTACAAGCTAACATACATAAAAAAGACAACAAGCACTCACTGAAATCAAGTAGACAACATTAACATAAATCGAGACACAAAAATGGATAGAAACGGATGGCAAGACATGAAAGGCGGGCTTACCCCGAGACAATTGAGTTGAATGTGTCGACGACTCCTAGATGTAATGTGGGATGTCAGAGTTGCAAGGTTGATGTGAGGAATGAACTCTGCAACATCCAGTTGATGATTTTTGATAAAATCGAGGTTGTGACGTGCATGCCACAAATATAGGAAAATCGACACTTGGCGGGAGGTTTCCGAAATTATCCTTGCATGTAATCTCCATCTATTAAAAATAGAACCCTGAATCATGTGATGCCTTTGCACGCTTCCTTGGTAGAAGCAGTCCATGCATGGAAATTAGTTTTGCTTGGTCCCGAAGGGAATCAATCAACCCAACAACACATGGAACAGTCTACTTAGTTGAGGGGAAAAAATGCGCATTATTGGAAGGGAGCTGGGCTGGATTACCAGAGGGATTTCACAATTTCTGGGCAGAGCAACTGAATACTGCCAATAATTGAGCAATTTCTGGGCTGAGAAGTCCTGCTAGGAGGAATTGCGCAATTTTTCCAGTGAAAAGTGACAGGCACATTTGCGTAATTCTGGAGCCCAATAGGCTGCTAGACAAAATTGCACAATTTCTGGAGGGAAGGTTGGTTGCCTTCCAGAATTGTGCAATTTCTTGAGGGAGCTGCTCAGCCTGTAGCTACACCAAGTCTGGTGAAACAACCTGTGAGGGAAATGAAACAAGCTTTGATGGACAGACTGTCATTCTGCAAGAAAATCACTGAGGATTGTGTACTCGACGAGACAAGTCATGTTGCTGTGAAAGGTTGGTAGGGAGGCTCCAAAATGAAGCTAAGGAAAATTTTGGAGGATGGTTGTAGTTGTTACAACTCTTCCCAACCCTGAAATATGTGTAAAAAATGAGAGAGGCTTTTGTAGATGAGCTCGTGCTGAACAAAAACCTCCTTCCACTTTCCAAACTTCCTTTCCATTTGGTCAGAAAGTGAGCTTGAAGTTGACTACTAAAAAAATCATTTTGAGAATTTCCATAGCAAATTTTGATAGAAAATTTGAAAAAACATCTTTCTGCTAGTTGTCTAACCTTTCTGATAGTGCTGAAGTCTTCATTGATGTTTATTAGCTAAAAACATGGCATTGGAACTCCCTTAGCTGAGATTTTTCCTTGAATTTTCCTCAATGATAAGCTACAACAGTTTCGTAGCAAATTTTCAGCTTAACTATGGGGAGTTGCTGCAAAATTTGCATTTTCTGAGTTTTTTTATTTTTTATGGTTTCTTCTGCCTTATTATCACTCCATATAGCTTATTTCACCACGTATATTGCATAGACTATTAGTTTAGCATAGTATAGGAAAAAAAGTGAGGAATTTACCATACTCAAGGGGTGCTTGTTACTTCAGCTATGAGCTTGAGATTTCTTTTTAAGAGTTCAATTTTGATCATCTCTATTTGAGTTTCCAATCCTTTGACTTGTTTCTACAACTTAGTTCTGTCTTCCGGTAGCCAACTGTTGGGGAGACTGCAAAATTCAACATACCCACCTTCGTTTTTCTTCCTTTGACATTCATGGGAAAATCCTTAGCAATCTGTCCATGGAAACCCTGCAACTTCTGGCAAAAACAAAGGTATCCAACACTGGCAAATGAATGACTGAAAACAAGGTCTTCTTCCAAAAGCTTCATGTTAGTGGGTTCATATCGCACCACAGAGTCTCCTTTGTATTACTTCTTCTACGCCATCGCTACAACACGTGATGAGCTCCTTCTTGCCACCTGCAATTTCTCCTTAGGACAACTAGACTTCCTTATGACAGCGAAACCAACTCAAAATGAAAGGAAAACGATGGAGAATGCTTCGTAGTGTGAAAATTTTGGGGATAATAATAAAAAAGGTGAACTCTGACATGTAATGATACTCCATCGTGACTCAGACCCATGATTTTTTTTAACCATTACTAATCAGTAGGTTTTGGGTTTCATAGCAAAAACATGTTGAAAATAGCAACAAGAAATGCTAAAAATAGAAATGTTATAAATATAATTTCTATAAATAGCATCTCAGGTACCAGTGTTGGAAATAGCAATAAGGAATGATAAAATAGAAATGCTAAAAATAACATTGCTATAAATATCATTTCGGGATACATTCCAATTTTAGTTAGTCCCTGAACTAAAATTGAGAATTAAAATTCGAATTTTATCTTAGAAGTTGTTTGTAAAATAATTAATTAATTCATCTTGAGTTAATTAGTTGTAGAAAATCAAACATGAAGTCTATGTGAAGACATGCAACAATTTCCCCTTTGATTGAGGAAGTTATCCCTTGATTAAGGAGATTAAGATGAGTTGTACTTCGAGTTATAATTAGTTAGCTCAGTTATTTGAGTTAAGTCCAGTTAGATTAGTTCCAACAGTTTGTGGAACTGATTGTGAGTTCAGTTAGTTAATGCATTCATGCATGTAACTGCTGCACTTCAAATAACTGAATATTTTCTCATAAATAACTCATGCATGTCAGTTTAGTCAGAGACCCAGTTAAGATAAGATGATGGGACAGTGTACTATCAGTTGCAAGAATATTTCATTGAGGATATCTCTTGCATGTAGAAGGAATTCATTCCTTGGAGATTGCGCAGTTACTTTTGAGTTTGATGAGTTTTGTGAGAGGTGAATTCACACAAGTGGCAGCCAGAAGACCCAGGAAAAACTGCACAAGGAAATAGGAGGCTTGGAGGACTGAGGGAAGGCATATGTTGTATCTATTCAGTCTATGAGCAATGTTGTAGGATTGTACTGAGAGCTGGATAGCTTGTGAGCTAAAGCTTTGTGTAATCCGGACATATTTCCACTTGTATGATATTACAAAGATCGAGGTTTTTTAGCTGAGGCTTTCCATAGAGTATTCTTCTGTGTTCATGTGTGATTGCTTTCTCATTCTCTGTTATATGTGTTCTATTTGATCTTACTCAAAATCGATTAAGCTTCCTCAAGTTTGTTTGTAGAAGTAGATCAATTATTTTGCTTTAGTATATTGCATTATCTGTTGATCTACTGTGGGAAATTCTACATGGTATCGGAGCAAAGGTGATCAAAGGAGAGAACAATATACAAAGAAGGAAGAAATTTGAAGTTTGAAGTTCCTAATTATAGAATTCGAATTCTTATCACATCTCAAATTTCACCAATGGCGTTCAATGGTTTGAGTCTCGAGTATGCCCTTGATGGCAGCTTGAATTATATAGCCTGGAAGGATCGCATGGAACTGGTATTAGAGGACAACAGTGTTGTGGGGAAAAGTATCCAACACGGAATGACCCTATCCCACTCTAAGGGTGATAGTTCCTTAGCAACAGTCAAAGCAAAGCTATCTAAGATTACTTCTTTATGACATGCAAAAGAGGAAAGGAAGAGATCCACTTACCGATGTCTTGCGCAAATGGTCGATCCAATCTTCTCTCTTTGCCGCTTGCTCCCAGCTCCTTGTCTTCTCACGGGCCCAGCTACACAAGATCCTGCAAACAAGACGAGAAAAGGAAACTACAAGAAGCATGCATTCATAATTGATTCAAGGATTAGCATAAATCAAATACGCAAGTAAGACAATACATCATTGAAACACATGCGAATAGAAGAACCTCAAATGCTTTATTAATGGAAGAAAGTAAGGTTCAGGCGGTGATACAACCATAAGAGGTCCAATCCAGCATCACCTTCCCGACGGAAAGAAATCTCCTCTTCACCTCCCTCAAGCAATCACCCAATACTCTCAACTGTAAACCAACAACAATTCTTTGCACAAAATTCCGGCCTCTAGATCCCATGGGATGAGATCCTTATATAGAGTTTTGGAGTGAAGATAAGTCAGCTTGATGTGTGACTGTTGTCCTCTTCAACCCCAGTTGTTCTTTAGTTCTTGAGTCCACTCGGAGATTCTACCTTCCACTCGGAGTTTTAGAACCTCTTACTCTTCACTTAGGCGAATCTTTTGATCCAAGTGTCAATTTGGAAGCTTCCTGGGCACTGACACATTGAGGAAAGATTCCTCCACATGTCCAAACTCGCTCAGCGCAGGTAGCCTTTGATGAAGTTGACATTCAGCGCAGGTACACCATGGAGCAGTTGACATTCAGCGCAGATGCTCAGTGGAGCAGCTGCTTTGATCCAAAATTGACCTGTTTTTGAGTGTTTTTTAGTGGAGAACTGATCTGAAGTGCTGTGGTTTGCTGACCTTGTTCCTCTAGGGGTAGGAACAACATGTTTAGGGACTTTGGATCCCTCAGATTATTGACATTTCATGCTCTATGCTGTAAGGCACAAAAATGTCTATAACAGTTGCCCCCTAAAGTATGAGGTCGTTTATCGGGTGAAATGCTTTATTAGGAGGATCCGAAGTTCATTCAATCGTCGGGAGGTGACCTGTAACAAAATACAATACAGTACATTATTTTTCATACTTCTTTCATGATCTAGCTGATGCGGGCATTTCCCATGCTCAGCTTTATAAATACATTTTCTGTACATAAACAGACGATCGTCTGATAGTAGACTGATAATTCTCTGCTTAAATTATCATCCTTTTAGTAGGATGATCATCTGCTGCACATGTCAATGTCTTTTATCTCCTGAATATATATCGCAGCCCGGATGGATGAAACTAGATCCGGGGTCTTCAAACTTGTCCGATCTTCACTCTAAGTACAGGTCGATCCATGTGAGAATTTCTTGGAGTCGAACATGGAAAGACATCGCTTGATTACCAGTCAATAATGTAAACTGTTAACAAGCGCGAGAGGAATCACCGATAATGATGATGACCCTCAAGGTACTACAGCACAATTCACGTGGCATGAATATAGGATTTGGCGTCGAACACCACACAAAGTCTCCCGGTCGAAGGTCATTAATGTATACCTGTCGCCGGAAGTGAGAAACTTGCCATTGAGGCTTGCAAGCTTCAAAGTACTGAGGGGGTGTTCCTAGATCAACTTCTTGGATAATGAGCTGATGTCGACAAGAAGCGATCTGTCAAAGGAGGGCCTTAATGAATCCCACATCAGTGACACGGAACGGAGCTAGTAATTGTGATGATGGTGAAAACGATCTGTGAAATATGATTCAGGGTGGCGGTCATGAAAGGATGAAAGATGATGTATGGTAGTGGATGGGACCCGGTTGACACTCTCTGAATGACATCTCTTGAACATATAACGACACTGATGTGATGGATCGGTAGCATTACCCCAAATGTGGATGGTATGGCGAGACCATGGTGAAGGGACCGGTGAATGAAAACAACCCAACCCGATGTTTTTACGGAGACAAAAGTGTCATGTTCAAGAGCGACTTGCTACCATCAAGCTTTGAGGTTCTCCCAATTTTTCCCCAGTCATTTCTGACCAGTACCTCTTTATTTTTGTCAAGCTTGAGGAGGATAACATATGCTTGTTCTATAACCTGCCCTTCGGGCAAGCCCATCGCTATGTTTTAACGAGCCTAACGATAGGGAAACTCGTTCTCATCTAAAGACAAGTTTGTCGCTATTCAATATTTTTAACGAGCCTAGCGACAAAGACAACTCGGTCCTTTTCATTTTTAGAGAGTCTAAAAAGGGTACATAAAGTTAACTCCAAAGGTCCTTTTTCGTCATCTAATCCCTTAAGTCCGAAAAAGTATAAAACAATACAGAAGGGATGAATGTTCGATAGCTTTATCGAGCCGAACTAGACAAGCGCTCGATCTTTTTGTGCAATAATCCCTCAGGTCCAAAAAGATTAAAATCTAGAGGAGGGATAGCTCTTCCGGTCCTTTTAACGAGTTGGAAGGCCAAAACTCGGCAAACTTTTCATATTTTACGAGTCAGTGAAAAGAGCTCAAAGAAGACTCGTATTTTGAGGAACGAGTGATAAACAGGGATAGCAGCAGATTCCAGGTACAGGTTGGAATTTTCCAATCACGGCAATGTTACAAGGATGGCTAAGTGAAATCACTCTTCGCAGCTGTTCCTCAAAATAGGTAAACAATCAAGTGGATGTGAATGATCGGCCAAATGACGAGTGGAGGTGACGGTGCAAACACAACCAAGGTTTTTATGGCTGATGAATCTACGGTCTCAAATGGCTATTTACCGGTTCATTTTTCTTGATGAGCTTGAACTCTGGGGGAAGCTTGCTCACAGGTGCATTTATTTTTTAACGAGCATGAACTCTTGCTAAAATTGCTCGATTTTGCGTTTATTTTTTAACGAGCATGAACTTTGCCAAAACTGCTCGTTTTTGCGTTTATTTTTTAATGAGCATGAACTTTGCCAAAACTGCTCGTTTTTGCGTTTATTTTTTAATGAGCATGAACTTTGCCAAAACTGCTCGTTTTTGCGTTTATTTTTTAATTAGCATGAACTTTGCCAAAACTGCTCGTTCTTTTGCATGCCCCCAGCATCATAATAACGCATGTCAAAGGAGGGTGCCCCCCAAGCTTCATTGCATTCAACTTGGTGATTGGAATGAAGGTTTACCTTTGAATTTTGGAAAGGGGATTTGTTTCATTTTTTAATGAGGTTGACATAATAAAAGAACTATCCTCATGACTCCTTGTTTCATTTTTTAACGAGGTTGACACAAGATAAGAACCGTCCTCGGTGCCCATTGTATTTACAGTATTTCCATTAGGGCGATGATCCATGCTGACAAAATATTTAGGAATCTTCCGAATCCGTTGGATATAGAAGATTTCATATTGTAGGTTCCCACTGTGGCTACTTCCGCCATATTACCTGCCGACGGTAGGGCAAAAGTACCCATTAAGGCAGGGTCTTTTAGGAGACCTACTCCAATATTTTGGAGCAATTGATTACTTTCATGGATCATTGTGCTGCTTCCCGTAACTTGAGAACTGTTGGGGAGAAATGTTTGTTGGTCGACGATTGTAATTTTTCCTTGAAAAGGAAATACAATGCTCCTGAAGTAGGTCGACACAACTGCAGCCATGGCATATATCCAAGGCCTTCCCAGTAGGATGTTGTAATCGATGTTTCCGTCGATTACTTCCACATCAACTTCTACTGTTTTGCCCCCCAGTTCAACTTGCAAGTTACTTAAAATCCCGTATGGAGTGTATGATCGTCCATCAAATGCTTTTAATGTCGTTGATGATTTTGACAAGGGTGGTGAGCCTAAATTTTTCCAGCAACTCATCGACATAAGACATGTAGATGCCCCCTCATCAATAATTGTTCGATGAACAGTTTTGTTGAGGGCTTTCACTTGAATAAGGAAAGCTAGTTGAGCTGGTAACTGAGGGTCATATCCTTTATGATCAAAGGCCACAAGATTGGAATCCATTGGGCCAATCCCACCTATTGCTGATAATAAAGTTTGCTCTTGGGAGGTGCAATTTTGCGCTACCTCAAGTGTCGACATAGCGGACGACGATTGGGCCAGGTCCTCTATTATATTATAATCCTGTGTTATTTTTTCACGAGGATTAAATGTCGATTTGTGTACTACTCCCTTTGGCGACTTTATCATTGGTTTAGGAACGATGGGTGGCACAACTTTGGTCAAAGTTGTTGTTGAACTACTAGGTTGTTTATTTGCCTTGTTGTTCAACTGCTTTGGATTCCTGTAATCTTTATTCCTTGTCAAAGCATTATTCTGCTGCTTTGAGGTGGACAACATAAGCACTTGGGATCGGGAAGCATTTTGATTAGCAACCAGATTTTGGCCTGGGTTAGGAAACGGATCAGTCAATACTGCTGGGTTTTTCGAACTCTTAAAGAGTTTCTTAACTTCAGCTATATGTGGACAATCTTTCGTCCAATGATCCTCATCGCATATATGACACCCTGTCGGGGGTTTCCCTTTCCTTTTCTTTTTCTTCTTGCCCCCTGGTTGCTTCAGTTGTTTGCCCTTGTCGGTCGACATGGCATTTACTTCTGAGGCAAGAAGTTCCTCATTTGCATTTTGACTAGAAATTTTGCGTTTGCCAGTCACGCCATTACTGGCGTGAGAGTCAGTATTCGATTTAGGAGGGGGAGGAATTGAAAATTCAGGTCTGGGGGCGTCAGGTATTTTGTCGTAGAGCGTGCCAGACTGAGTATATACTAAGTCCAGATATTGAGCACGAGCAATGACCTGCTCCTCTGTTACGACTCCCCCCTTGGCCACATCTTCCGTTATAGCCGGAAGTAACGACTTTATAAACCATTCAGCTAACAGCTGATCGGGAACGTAATTTTTCACCATCCTACGACGACGTCGCCACTCATGTATATGATCAAATATGTGAGTGGCCATTGTCTGTTTGAAGTTGGTAAGGAGTTCTGTTCCCGTTTCATACCTTATCGGTAATTGAAAATGGGTTAAGAAAGTCGTGGCTAAGGAGCTGAAATTGTCGAAAGAGGCTCTTGGCAATTCAATGTACCATTTAGCCGCTGGACCTGTCAATGTCCTCTGGAAGAGGCGAAGTCTTATCGAATCATCGTTTAGAGTGTTCGATGAACACCACAGATGAAAAGTCATGACGTGATTCGACGGGTCTTCACCTGGATTTCCATTGAATTTAGGGATGTCCGATGGAAGTTTATGCGGAATCGCTGGCCACCAAGGGGCATAAGCAATTGGATCATTCGTCAGTCGGTTTAGATCTGGTAATTCTAGAGTTGCTACAAAAGGCAACTGTTGGTTCAGATTAGGCGAAGCATACCCAGGATAAGATGGTATCGCCTGAGCAATGGGTCTTTGTAGACCAGCATAATGCTGACAACTTTGACAAGGTTGATGGGCACAACCATTATAGCATGGTTGCCCATTACTTACAAAGACTTGTTGCTCAGGTCCTTGATATGATTGCTGGAATGGAGGTTGTTGAGATTGAAACAGCTCTGGTTGTTGGACCATTTGCTGTTGACCAATACTGGATGATTGACCAAGATTAGGAGTCACAGTACTTGTTTGAGCCTGAGTCGCTCCAGATGAGGAGGCACTACCCTGAGATTGTGATTGAGCCACTGAGACAAGAGGTTGTTGTATTACAATAGGTAGCGCTTGTACTTGCGACGCATTCACCATAGCAGTGTGGTGGGAATATTCGACTCAGGGTGTACTGGTTGCATTGAATATGCAACTCCTGATCGTTGAGGTAGTATTGGTACCCAACCGCTGGATGTAATTCCAGTTTGACCTGATCCTTGTTGTAAACTCTCATATGGTTGTTCTCTAGGAGGGAACAATGAAAGAGCATACTGCCCTCCACATGGTGGAAATCCAGTACTTAAAGGGTAAATTGGCCTTTGAAGACACATTGGATCAATTTGTTGAGTTTCAACATAAGAAGTACCAGATGATAATCCGGATGAAGAAATAGGAACTAACCATATTGTCGTCCCTGATTGGACTCCGGCTTGTTGTTGACAATTTGCCGGGACAGATGGTATACCAGCGAACATCGTTGGAGTAGCAGCAGGAGGTTTTGCTGCTGCTGTGTCAGACGACACGGTCCTAGATGTCGATGGTTGTTCAGACATATCTAGTCTATCCAAAAGATTTCTTAGCGATTCTACAAGAACTTACGATGCCAAAAGACTAACTTCGAAGATCAACGCAGGAATAGGAGGTGATTATGTTCCGTTTAAAATGAATTTTATATGACGACGCTTTAGACACAACTTGCTTTTTCAATTTTTAAGAGTCGAGAAAAAGCTAAAGATGACTCTAGTCTCCTTCGATGTATTAACGAGCCCGAAGTGACAAATGCTCGGATGGACTTTTTCAGTTATAGAGTTTGAAAAAGGCCAAAAGAAACTACTCTGGAGTTCTAGGCAGAGGGTGTGCCAAACCTTTCGCGAAACCACAGAATACGTCTTACGGTACAAGTGGTCGATCTTCGTGAATGCTGTGTTCACTGCATCACGATCAGTAGGGCGGCCGACACGGCTTCCTATGGATAAAGGCTTTGTTCCTATAGGGGTCTCCCAATATACGCGACAGTACGCGGGAGCACAAGTCCGTATTAGTGCTATCGTCCCTCAGGAGGAATCACCCACCTTCGTAGAGATCGACAGTCACTATGTTTAACGACGCCGGAACACGTCTCTACCTAGACCTCTACTGTGTTTCGTTATGTTTCAAAGCGTTGTTATGTAAATTCAGTTCGTTTTAGGTTGATCTTGCTTAGCAGTTTGCCTTTATGGATCACCACGTGATGTATGATACAACTCCTAAATGCAGTCTAAGAATGATAAGCAAGCTTTTTCAATTCTTTCAACTTATGAAAATCTTAACTACTGAGGGAAAAGAAAGACATCATCTTTTCAAACAGATCATAGAGCACACACTGATGCACTTTCCTAAATCGACATGCAAACTGTCAAAATGCACATGCACAATGCAAGTATTTCTTTTCTTCTTCCTTAATGTTGATGTATTACAAAAAGAAAGCTGTTGTATGATTTCGAATTCAATTTCAAGCGAAAGCAAACAAGCTTTTGTCCAATAATCAAAAGAACACCTTAAGATTCACTCGTTTCGACACAAGAAATACTGAAATCTGAACCATATAACGAAAGCAAATGCTCAAGCAGCTATGAACAGCAATAAACTAGCTCTTAGAATCACAACGACACTTTATCACAGGTCTAGATCCAAGAGGCCACAGCAAGACTAGTTCACTTTCGCTATGGGAAACTGTGAATGAAAGTAAGAAATACAATAAGAACAATCACGGTTTCTTCACACAACTGAGGCGGAATGATGGCAAAGAAAGATAGTTTCAGATGGGTATACAGGTTGACAACAGGCTGCAAAAACAATACTGAAAACTGGGCAACAGAAAGCAGGGAACCCCAGTTGCACAATGCAAAACTGGTTCAGCGCAGGTAGAACACTGTCAGTTTGACATTCAGCGCAGGTAGCCCCTTCGGGACCTGCGTTGCAGCGCAGGTAGCCTTCACTGCAGCTGCACTGAAGAGAAAACTCTCGTCTCTCTTTGGTTCCGGGTCACAGATTGCTCAAAAATCAATGGTTTTTGGCCAAATCAGAGGCTATCAGTCAAGTATACACTAGAGGATGATTAAAGGAAGATGAACACTATCACAAAGAGCTAATAAGAGTCCTTGTGGATCAGCTCTTCAAATCATAAACATGCCCAGAACTGAGCTAGAGTAGCTGCCCTCTACTTTGCCTTCGAAGGATTCGAATGCAGTTCGATTCGGTACTCCCTTTGTTTAGGAAATGAATAGCGAGAAACACAAGCTACCAACAAGACACGATCCCCAGTGGAGTCGCCAGTCTGTTGTGGAGAAAAGTATCCAACACGGAATGACCCTATCCCACTCTAAGGGTGATAGTTCCTTAGCAACAGTCAAAGCAAAGCTATCTAAGATTACTTCTTTATGACATGCAAAAGAGGAAAGGAAGAGATCCACTTACCGATGTCTTGCGCAAATGGTCGATCCAATCTTCTCTCTTTGCCGCTTGCTCCCAGCTCCTTGTCTTCTCACGGGCCCAGCTACACAAGATCCTGCAAACAAGACGAGAAAAGGAAACTACAAGAAGCATGCATTCATAATTGATTCAAGGATTAGCATAAATCAAATACGCAAGTAAGACAACACATCATTGAAACACATGCGAATAGAAGAACCTCAAATGCTTTATTAATGGAAGAAAGTAAGGTTCAGGCAGTGATACAACCATAAGAGGTCCAATCCAGCATCACCTTCCCGATGGAAAGAAATCTCCTCTTCACCTCCCTCAAGCAATCACCCAATACTCTCAACTGTAAACCAACAACAATTCTTTGCACAAAATTCCGGCCTCTAGATCCCATGGGATGAGATCCTTATATAGAGTTTTGGAGTGAAGATAAGTCAGCTTGATGTGTGACTGTTGTCCTCTTCAACCCTAGTTGTTCTTTAGTTCTTGAGTCCACTCGGTGATTCTACCTTCCACTCGGAGTTTTAGAACCTCTTACTCTTCACTTAGGCGAATCTTTTGATCCAAGTGTCAATTTGGAAGCTTCCTGGGCACTGACACATTGAGGAAAGATTCCTCCACATGTCCAAACTCGCTCAGCGCAGGTAGCCTTTGATGAAGTTGACATTCAGCGCAGGTACACCATGGAGCAGTTGACATTCAGCGCAGATGCTCAGTGGAGCAGCTGCTTTGATCCAAAATTGACCTGTTTTTGAGTGTTTTTTAGTGGAGAACTGATCTGAAGTGCTGTGGTTTGCTGACCTTGTTCCTCTAGGGGTAGGAACAACATGTTTAGGGACTTTGGATCCCTCAGATTATTGACATTTCATGCTCTATGCTGTAAGGCACAAAAATGTCTATAACAAACAGTTTGAAGGACTTCATTGATCAAGAAGTCCCCAAGCCAACAGCTACTAATGCCCAAGAATTGGCGGAATGGAAGAAATGTGTGGCTAGAGCGAGGAGAATCCTTCTAGAGGGAGTTTGAGACCACATAGTCTCGAGTCTCCATGGGAAGGAGTCACTGTTTGCAATGTGGAAAAAATTGAAAGATCTTTATCAGAACAGAATCGATCAGAGGAAGCTGGTGCTGAAAGACAAGCTTCAGAAAATCAAGTGTGAAAAGGGTGACATGATCTCTAGATATCTGAACAAGCTCACCACCTACAGGGATGAGCATGGAAGTGTAGGGATCATGACAGCCGATGATGACATGGTGAGTCTTGCTCTCCTCGGTCTTCCTAAGAGTTGGCATAGCTACCAAGACTCTGTAAACGGAAGAGAGAAACTGCCAGATTGGGAACAACTTTTGTCGGATCTGCGCAGGAGGAGATAAGAAGAAGCACCAGAGATGGTTCTTCATCCAAATAGGATGAAGAAAATTGTGCCTTAGAGAGTAAGGCAAATAAAGGGAAGGAGAAGGATTCTCATCCCAAATCGAGTTCTTCCCATGGTGGGAAGAAGTTTGACAAATCGAAAGTGCGATGCTTTCATTGTCATAAGGTGGGCCATTATGCAACAAATTGTCCATTGAAGAAATCCAAGAAGGGATCCAAGGAAGGATCTGAAGGTGAGGCATTGGCCTCTCAGTTCGAATTGGATTTTACCCTCATCACATGCATGGTTTCATCGATGATGGGTTGTGGTTGGTTTCTTGACAGTGGAGCCTCATTCCACATGACCGGTAATAAGAGTCTGTTCAGTACCTTGGAGTAGAAAGACCTCAAGATATTCATATCAATGGGTAATGATGAAAAGTATGGTGTTTCAGGTGTGGGCATGGTTTCTTTTCAGAGGGAGCATGGAGCTCGCATTACCTTGATAAATGTGAAGTATGTGCCAGCATTGAAGAAGAACTTGGTATTGATCGCGATGCTGGAAGACAAAGGCTATGATGTAGTCTTCAATAAAGGAAAGGTTTTCCTTAGACACATCACCACGAGACAAGTGAAGCAGATCAGTTCACGAGTCAAGAACCTATATTCTCTTGAGGTTCAAGATGCATGCAAAGCCTTGAGGAGCAAGGAAACTATTGGAAACTTGGTGGTTGAGAGGGAGAGTACATTACCTCTCAACATACAATGCTAGAAGAAGTCTCAAACAATTGTGGAGGAGCCACAATTGGTGAAGTAGCTTCAGGAGGTTGTGGAGCAGCCACAACTGGAGAAGCCGAGAGGAGACCGAGTGGAGGCATCCACTCATGCAGAGACCTCCAGTAGGGGGAAATTTCGAGCCAAGTGGGCAGAGGGATCACATGCATCCATACCTCTAGGTGGGAGGTGGGGCGATGTGGAGTGATAGTCCCAAGAAGGTTGGAATAGGGGTGGGATCATTGAGGTACCCAACCTCCTTGATTAGACCTTGCTACGGGAGCCTTGACGAGGAGTAGCAGGACTGGCTGAGTGGGTAGAGACAGATGTAGATGGGGTTGCAGAGGAAGCTTCAGCATCAGAGGATGTTTTTAGCCCAACAAGGAGGTCAGTTGGGACATCAGTTACTTACTTCTTAGTAACTGAGTTGCAGTGCATCAGTGGGAAACACGATGCAACATGATGAGAGGAGGTGCGGTGTGGATGCGGTACTAGGGGATAGGACCAGCAGCAGGACAGATGCAGTAGTAGGAATCAGTGTGATTGATGGAGTCAGAGATCAAAGTGACAGAGGCTAGAGTAGTCAGATATTGAAGAGCAGAGAGGTGTAGACTTTTCAGTCGACAGAGGCAATAACAGTCAGAGACTTTGATGACACAGGCATCATTGTGATTAGGTTGGATATTTTTTTGTTTCTAGAGTTGCTGGAGCAACAACACTAGGGAGAAGTGTTGCATGCAGAACATTCCAAAGGTTCAGGATCGGGTTCGAGTTGAATGCCTTTCTTGTTGAGAGGGAGTGTTGAAAATAGCAACAAGAAATGCGTAAAATAGAAATACTATAAATAGCATTGCTATAAATAGCATCTCAGGTACCAGTGTTGGAAATAGCAACAAGGAATAATAAAATAGAAATTCTAAAAATAGCATTGCTATAAATATCATTTCGGGATACATTCCAATTTTAGTTAGTCCCTAAACTAAAATTGAGAATTAAAATTCAAATTTTATCTTAGAAGTTGTTTGTAAAATAATTAATTAATTCATCTTGAGTTAATTAGTTGTAGAAAATCAAACATGAAGTCTATGTGAAGACATGCAACAATTTCCCCTTTGATTGAGGAAGTTATCCCTTGATTAAGGAGATTAAGATGAGTTGTACTTTGAGTTATAATTAGTTAGCTCAGTTATCTGAGTTAAGTCCAGTTAGATTAGTTCCAACAGTTTTTGGAACTGATTGTGAGTTCAATTAGTTAATGCATGCATGCATGTATCTGCTGCACTTCAAATAACTGAATATTCTCTCATAAATAACTCATGCATGTCAGTTCAGTCAGAGACCCAGTTAAGATAAGATGATGGGACAGTGTACTATCAGTTGCAGGAATATTCCATTGAGGATATCTGTTGCATGCAGAAGGAATTCATTCCTTGGAGATTGCACAGTTACTTTTGAGTTTGATGAGTTGTGTGAGAGGTGAATTCACACAGGTGGCAGCCAGAGGACCCAGCAGAAACTGCACAAGGAAATAGGAGGCTTGGAGGACTGAGGGAAGGCATATGTTGTGTCTATTCAGTCTATGAGTAGCATTGTAGGATTGCACTAAGAGCTGGATAGCTTGTGAGCTAAAGCTTTGTCTAATCCGAACATATTTCCACTTGTATGATATTATATAGATCGACGTTTTTTAGCTGAGGTTTTCCCCAGAGTATTCTTCTGTGTTCATGTGTGTTTGCTTTCTCATTCTCTGTTATATGTGTTTTATTTGATCTTGCTCAAAATCGATTAAGCTTCCACAAATTTGTTTGTAGAATTAGATCAAGTATTTTGCTTTAGTATATTACATTATCTGTTGATCTATAGTGGGAAATTCTACAAAATGGGTGGCAGATGTGACAAATTTGCTGCAGATGTTCAGGCACTTTCGTAGCAAATAATATGTTTTCATAACTGAATTTGCTACTAATTTGGACAAAAGTTTTTTATTGGCTAAATGAAAATTATGAACAAGTGAGACCAACACACACGGAAGTTTGGATTTTAACTTTTATGATTGACCCTATATAATGACAAGATGACCAAATGACACTTTCTACGTGAAATTTTATTTTGAGAAAATTTAAAACCTTAGCTAAGATAACCAATTGACTCAAAAAGTAACTCCAATGGCTACCATGGATAACATATTCCTAATTTTTGCATGATATCTAGATGGGCTTATGTAGGGATGCCAAGGGAAGAGCTATGGATATCTTTCACCATTGATGTCCATGTATTAGGATGAAATATCCTTAAGGAAACATGGCATGAAGGAAGACCAGATGTGAACTGATGGATCACTCTATGATGAAAGGAATAATGACACGACCGACTCATGGGTGAAAGTAATGGATGGTATGTGCCCTACGAAGAAGTCCCAAAACATGAAGACTCTTGAATAAAGAGAATAAGTTCATGACATTGTAAGGAGGAGTTCTTCAAGAAACTGATTATCCAATCATCTCCACCTAAAGAGTTGTTGTATTTCCCTAATTAAGAGGAAGCCTGGAAACAAGTTTCTAACTTGGTAGAAACTTGGAAGAAAATTCTTAGGCCAAGAGGGAGCTTAGGTAAATTCCTTCCATAGGAATGAGTACATTCTTTCATTGGAATAGGTATGTCCTCCCTAAGTTGAGAGGGAGAGATAGACACATCATTCTTCTCTTCACTTGGGAAGACAAAATGGAGGATTAGGTAAACATCTAGCATCTGATGCTCTTTGAGGATGAGCTAGGGCATAAAAGATAAGAGTAGTTGTAGAGGACTTATATTCTTTGAGGACTCAGAATCCAAGATAAGAATAGTCCTGGTGGAAAATACTCTAAGAGAACCTATGTGGGGTATGTTTTGAGAGAGACAATGATGAGGGTGTCTATACATCATTGGTCTAGCCAACATTGTGCTTTGATCTTGTGTGAAGATAGAGCAGTTAGTCAAGGCCTTTCTATGTGACAATGTTGGATGATATGATGCTATAAATATGGGTTACCAATATGACTCTTCTTATGAGAATTCTTCAGATTGAGAATGTCCAAGTACCTTTTATGGATTATGAATACCTCCCTAGTTAAGAGGTAGTGTTGAAAAGTGTAACTAGGTTTGGTATTCATAACGACATATGTAGTTATGATTTTATGTAATTGATGTAAAAAAGAAAATAAAACTATTTGTAATGCTTGACTCATGGGTTTCATGGTGAAGGAATTTTATTTTAGTTAAGGCTCCCATTGTGAGCCTTTAGGGTTGGTCATCAAGTCATAGAGTCTAGGGAGTCATTGTTATGTATTGAAGACGTGTTACACATTGTAAAAAGTTTTTTTGATTATGTCAGTTACCCTCAAAGACCTTGTAACAATCTCACCTTCAAGTCGGCCTAAGGAGGATTCTAGAAAATGAATGTCCTCCTAGGCACCTATTCAAGTCATCTTATATTGATGATCGAAACACTATAAATAGGGCAGCTCGACTTCCATTTGAGAACAAAATTTTCGGTCAAGGTCTAGAGTAAGAAGCAAGTGCGAGAATCATACAAGAGAAGCCTCAATTGAAGTGAATAAGAAGGGATTAGAATTCAAGTTACTTTTGGATCCATTTTAGGACTACTATCTGTCACACGTTGAAGAGGAGAGGAATCATCTGCTACAAGAGAAGCTGAGAGTATCACTTTCATCGCTAGCAACTGAATTAGGGAAGAGGACAAGTCAAAAAGGAAGTTGAGTTGAAGTAAAAGGAGTCTCCATCTAAAGTGAAGGAAACAAGGGCACATCTAGGTAGTGACACTTCCCATGTGTTGCAATTAGGGCTTCTCAAATAGTTTGGGAATTGTAGGAAGCCTAAATCTAAAGGGTGGCTCAGAAGGAGAGAGAAGTTAGCAGTTTGATAATTGTTGACTCAAATAAAAAGAGGTTAAGAGGCCTTGTGACTTCGTCTTGGAGATGTAAATAGGTCAAGCGGCTTAGTATTGGTATTCATCAATTGAAGTCTCTATAAGAAGAAGATATTGTTTGAGTTTTCCTCTAAAGTGGGAGAGGTTTTGGCCCTTGCTATTCACCTATATTATGTGTCTCTTGTATCTTTATTGTTTATGCTTTGGTAGTTGTTTGATGAAGAATAACACTATAATAATCTAAGTAAAGAGAATATCGTAATCTAAAGAAGTAAAAATCATTCACAAGTAGTTATCATTCAAGAGAAATCACCTAATCCTACTGCCCTAGATTTCTCAACAGAAGGGAAAGAGAGAAAAGGAGACACGAAGATTGAGGGGGGAGAGAAGGTGAGAGAAGGAATGAGATAGGGAGGGACATAGTGATAGAGTTTGAGGGAAAATATAGAGAGAGTGATGGGGAGGAGAGAGAAAGGAAGGTGGGAGAGAGAGGAAGGAAGAGAGAGAGTACTTGAGAGAGAGAGAGAGAGAGATGGAGGAAGAGAGAGATTGAGTTGTAGGGGGAGAGAGAGAGGGAGGGAAGAATAAATACATAAGGGGAGAAAGGTTGAGAGAGAGAGAGAGAGAGAGAGGGTGACAAGGGAGAGATGGAGAGAGAGTGAGGGAGAGAGTAGAGAATGAAGGAAGATAGAAGAGGAGAGGGAGAGGAAGAGATAGATCTAGCCTAGATCTAGGGTTCAGATGGATCTAGGCTGGTTTTAAATCAATTTATATTTGCAAATTAGTTTATGTTAATAAAAACTAATTAAAATAATAAATCAATCAAAATTTCATATATGATTATGATTTCAAATATACATATATATATTTTTAATTTAACTAGCCTAGATCCATCTTAACTATGGATCTACCAAGAGCCGAGAGGGATCAAATCTCTTTTCACTCTAAAAGAGATTTGCATGCCAAGAGATTTGATCCTCTAGACACTTGGTAGATCCGAAGTATATGGATCTAGGTTGGTTCAATTCCCCCCCTTTAAATAGGCTACATTCAACATGAATACCATGGGTCATTTTTTTTTTTTATACTTTTTTAGGGTTATTTTTTCTTTATTTTGATGAGGTTAAAATGTTTAGGTTACATTACATTAATTTTTTAATTTAATTTAGAATGTTTGTGTGGCTATATTTTATCTTGAATCTATTGTTCCTAAGTCGGTGTCCATTTT
Organism: Pinus tabuliformis; assembly: GCA_031772625.1. Taxonomy (NCBI): domain Eukaryota; kingdom Viridiplantae; phylum Streptophyta; class Pinopsida; order Pinales; family Pinaceae; genus Pinus; species Pinus tabuliformis. The sequence continues at coordinate 1,257,718,222 of CM062804.1, forward strand.
TTATGGTATTTTACTATTCTAAATGGGAAGGTATGGTACAATTTGATCTTTGCTCGAATGACTACTCGCTCGATGGGAATGGTTGTTTCTGTGATTGGCTAAAATAGATTTTGAAAGTTTTCTTCATGTCATCGTTTTTGGTCTTACATTGTTCTAGTGTGTTTCTATATGGGAAGTGGCTCGAGGAGGTGGTCGGTATCTCTTCCCCTTGGTGGAGACAAACGCTCCTTGGTTTATTTATGTTTCGTGCGATGTCTGAGCCCAAGGTGCTGGTAATTGGAGAAAAACCCCACTTGTGTTTGGCCGTCCTGACTTGCTATGATCGTACATGGCCTGGGCCTAATGTCATTTGCTTCCTACTCTTGTCATTTGTATATCTGCAAGTCTAATTAATTTCGGGGACTACTCAACCTATGCGCCACTAGTTTCTATTCGATTAGGGGTTTGGTTGGTTTGGGTGGAAGAGTATATTGCGATGAAGAGGAGGCTGAAGGAAATGGCTCATCCATCTCCGGGTGCAAGTCCATCGGGCACTAGGGGTCGGGGGCGCAGTAGAAACGTTAGGTCCCGGGGCAAACAAGGAGCCTCCTCGTTGCAGCCGCTAAGGCGGAGTGGTAAAAAATTAGACACCCAACATATCAGTGCAGTGGCTCAAGCATATACCACAGGAACTCCTAAGAAAGTGAGACATATGATTGTGGCTTGGGAGGTCGACCTCAACCAGCGGGATGAATAGTAAGTGTAGATGGAGGATTGGCATTTGCTAGTCCCCGACCCAGGTCATACTCGTGGAAGGATCACTCTGTGTAAGCAGACAATGCATCTTTATTAGTTGATGAAGAGCATAGTAGCTCGAGCTATTATGAACTCTACAAGCTCCATTAAATCTGATATTTGGTTCCAACAAATTCAGAAAGAATTCCAACTTGTCCAATTTCAAATTAAGCAGTAGAATGTCCATCTTGGTCATATTGAGAAGCACATTCTGTGCCTTCCTCAATCAGAATTACCAAGTTCTAGCGCTAAGGACCCAACTCCAGTGGAGTTCTCTTATGACTAGTAACAAGAAATTTCCTTTTTGTTAATTTTGATGATGTATATGTCGATTAGTAGTACTTATGTTAGCATATTAAGGGTGAAATGGTTTATAGACATTTAGGCCTATAAGGTCGAGTATGACAGACTTAAGAACCTCATATTTTGGATGGATTATAATGTGTTCCGATGAACAAAAAACCTGATTTCCCACTAGGCAGGTTTAGGCCACAGAATGTCTTTCATGGATGTAACCTGCTTTTGCAAATGACTGAATGAAAGGACCTACTAAGCTTACAATTTTCTACTAATAGGGTCTTGACTCCATTTTTATTCCTTTTGTTATTATTTTTTAACTATGCTCTTTTGTTCTGATTGATTTCTCTTATTATATATATATTTCGAACCTTAATCTATTTTTTTATTTTATATAATTTATCTGGATCTTAATAATTAATGTTACAAATTAAATAACATTCATAAACTAGTCATTTATTATGGTTGTTTTTTCTAATTTAGCTCTATGTTTGAGGTTTGACTATGAATGTTTTGATTATGTTTATTCTTTATTTATTTTGAACCTTTTCCTATTTCTTGATTTTATTTATTATAACTGGATCCTAATAATTAATGTTATAAATTAAATGATATTATTCATAAACTAGCCATTTATTATAGTCGTTTTATGAACTAAGGGTACCTACATCTGTCTTTATTTAAGCTAATGCCATGATTTGCTTCTTCATCTTGTCTTGATGATGAACCACACTGGATGGTTCGAAATGCATAGGCAAAAATTCTCTGATGTGATTTCTACCAAAATAATATTTTCTTAATTGGCTATGGATCACAAAAGCTCGAATTCAGAAAATACCTAAAATAAGTTTCATAATAATATTTATAGTTACAAAATTAATTTAAAATGTTCTACTACTTCAATTTAATTTATTTATAATATATATATTTTAAAATTTTATTAACAAAACAAATTCATCCACCTATATAACCTAAAAAATATGTTAAAAATAACTATATACGGAATTTTACATAGTAGTAGTATTCTTTTTATCCTAGTTCTGATGGGCGGTCCAATTTTGGTCAAAAGAATCTGCATTTTGAGGAGTGGAGTGTGCGATACTGCGAAGCTATATTTACCATTGTTGGCATGAGGGGGCTTGGATGTAGGTTCAGAGTTAGCTGCGCTAACCAACAATACCTTACACTACCGACTGTTTAGGCAACAACCCGCGTAGTGCAGGCTACAATCACACCCGAGGCAATATTTCGGGATGCTAGAACTAGGTTTCTGCATCCAAAGGACTATGTGATCTATTTTTGTCAAACTTAGGGCTTTATCCCGACCTTTGCGAACCCTAACCCTTAAAACTTGGAAATTACAACAACTAACAGTTAACAAATCTATACCCTTCACCGATTGTGCTAAACATTCATAACATCATATAATAGGCAGATCTACTTATTCACACATCTATTAAGTTCTTTTCCAGATTAATTGCATTCAATAGATCAACAACATAGTAAATTCATAGATAAACAATAACACATAGATACACAGATAATTATTCAAATCCAACCTTTATTATGCTTATATCTTCAATTAGAGTCCTCTCCAACCCTGCGCACACAGCTGCACGGGCCCGTGCACTCAGCTGCGGACTTACCGAGGTCTCCACGCACACAGCTGCGGGATCCTTCGCCTTCGCCTAAGTACAGAAAATAGACCTAAATCTTTCACTTATATCTCTTACTTAGATAATCTATGTTTATGAATCTGCTATGCCTCCATTTTATATCCTTCTTCATTACAACACCATGGTCCGTGAACCATGGGCGGGTCACAAAACAACTTGACTCTTAACAAACTAAACAACTTTGACCTTCCTAAATCCCCTTTGACTCCTATTGACCTGCGCTACTCTTGCTCCACTCCTCAAAATGTGGAGACTTTACAATATTAACAAAAATTCGCAAAATTTGACCCCAGGGGACCCCATCCCAGTAGGCCCCCAACAAAAAGTCGTGACTCATCTTGAGTCACCCTACTAGTGTTGCCTCAGTCTTTTCCTATAAACTTTTGAACTTTGTCTTCGATGCTTGAATATTTGTTGTTCCTTGCGTAGTGGCCTGACGAACTTCTTCGACCAGTTTCTCTGTGGTTGGACCTTCGATTGCAAGGCCCATGGTTCACTGTGTCTGTTGCATAGCCTTCAACTTGCTCTGAACTGTCTGGGATAGTTGCCTTGCCTCATCGGCCCAAGGATGGATCCTTGAGGAAATGATGGAGGCCTTCCAACGTAGCTCATCAATCTGGGTCTAGATGAACTTTCCCTCCAGTAGTCTGGTGAACCTTTGCACATGTGCTAAGGTCCACATTGTTGCCCTGATCTCATCAAACTATAGTTGTTTTTCGCAGATGTCTGCTTCAATTTTCTGCAAGTGTGGATCCTCCTATAGCGAGGTATACATCTCCATCGTTTTCTCAAACAATTGGCTGCAGCTTCCATAGTTTTCATATCTTCTTTAATAGCAGCCTCGCACTTCTCTCTGACTTCCGGAGGAGTGGTTGGTTGCAGCTTAAGTTGAAGTTCTGATATCTGTAGCTGCATCTAAAAGAGGACCTTTCCAATTTCCTTCTTAGATTCTTTTACCGCAACAACTAACTTCTTGATTTTCTCTGCGGAGGCCACTTCTACTGGAATTTGGAGCTTGGGAAGCTCACTGTAGACCTGTGTTATCGTTGCTTCCAACTTTTGACTGTGCACAATGACCTCTTCTCGTTCTTTGAGCGTCTGCACCTTTTCCTCGAACATTTTTTGGTTGTTAGTCTTGACTTCACTTATAACCAGTAATGCCCATTGTTCCCGGACATTGAGATCATATGATACTCCTTGATGCAGCTCATGGAATGACTGAATGGGGAGAATCGCAATGTTAAGGCTCAAATTCCTCATATGCAATAGGCATGCCCTATCCTCTGAAGTCTCAACGTGCAACGATCCATCTGGTAATTGCACTGCGGGGAGGTCTGTGGTGATCTCTGTTGTTGAGGCTATCATGCTCGCTTGTCCCACTCTCGCCTGGATCACCCCTATCTGGACCTGCAATTCCTTAAGGCCCTACTATAATTTGTCCAATGCCTGATGGTACTAGTCCTCCATGTGTCCCCAAGTAGTTTCTGTGGCATTGTGGACCACATCACTGATCTCATAAAGGTCCCCCTCCATGAGGAGCAATGGTGTCATGCTCGCAGACTTGTCGGACTTCTACTTCTTGTGATGTCTTGTGGAACTTCGCTTTTGCCTCTTTCTGACCCTAAAGGGGGAATCCAAGTCTGTGCCCCCTTCGTCTTCACCCTAAGTCACAACCTCCACATCTGTGTGCTTCATTTTAGGTTCTTCGAGGTCAATAGTGACTTGCGAAGTTGCTGCAACTTTCTCCCTTGGCACTTCCTTCTCGTGGGCATACACCTCTTCTTTTGACGCTTCTTTCTCCTTTGTAGAGGCCACTTTCTGTTGCGTGGCCTTTTGTTTCTACATGGCATTTTATTTTTCATAATCCTTCTGTGCTTTTCTCTCTTTATCTTTTTGGGTCGTTGTCACAACTACTAATTTTCCTGTTTCGCCCTCTACGGCCTTGCTTGTTTTTGCACCTTCCTCTGATGGGGTGAGACACTCACCCAACCATTTGGTGATGACCCCAAAAATGTCTTCCTCTACGACCAAATATGGAAACTTATGCCATGTTCCTGTGTCATCCTTCTTTACGTGTATAGACAGATTGTGGAAATTTGCCGCAAATTATGCAATATTGCTATACTACGCATGTAAATTTGGTGACAAACGCGGTCGTTGGTTGATCACCATCGCAAATCAGACTCAAACAAGACCTAAAAGATATTTGTTTCCATGACACGTTGAGGATCCTTCATCGCCCATAGTGAGGCGAATTTCGCAGCCTTACATAAGTTTGGATCATGTGTCAGGAAGTGGCTCTCCTCAAGCGTCCTCCATGCTGTCAGCACAATCAACAGAAGTAACCATGTGTAGTGGAATGCCTTTCCATCCTACTGGGCTTCGTGAAATCCTCCAGGAACTCATGACAGAGATACTTGACCCAATTATATTGGACTCCTTTACTGAATTGCGCGGCCCAAAATACGATTGGTGATGACACTTCATCATCACGACACTTCCTCATTATCTTTCCAGCCAATATTTGTGCAGAAAATTGCATAGTGCCATTCAATATGGAGTTAATCGCATAGCCGCGCGACTTCTTCACCAACCCGGAGTTGCTCTTCATCTGGTCTTCCAGTTTCTTCTCCTTCGATTTCCCCATAAACACATTTGCGGGGTTCATGCCCTGATAAGGTAGTAAGGTTATTCAGTGGGCCAACATGTTGGGCCCTCCCAACCAAATGCACCCATCGTGAACCAGCATCAATAATTGACGTACACACATAGTCTTAAGGATATTGCGGCTAAAATGTGGCACCCACGACATCTTAAGCAACCTCACACGCTCAATTTGAGCTGCCCACTTCATTAGCTCAAGTCATGTAACATCCGACTCCTCATAGTAGACTTTATTCAGATATTTTCTCTGTTCCAACTGTGAGAACTTCGCGTGATCACCTAGATCCCAATCCTCAATCTTCAAAAATGGTATCCGGGCCAATAAATTGTCCTCAAAAGGTACGTCCTCTAGTAGCAATGGTGTGGATACCTGGAATTTCACCGAATTTGGGTCCTTAGTAACTTTGGTTGTGGATTTCCTAGGGGGTACATAAGGTGGTCGCCGAGTAATCAGTACTTCTTCCTTTGCATCAGTATCTTAAACCCCCATATTCAATTCTTCCTCATCCAAGTCTACGGGTTTCTTCGGTTGCTTGCTCTTATCCATTTGAACCTTCTCTCTGATCTCCATTGGATTTTTGCGTGGTGATTTCCGCACTAGCAGTTTCTGTGGTTTATTTTGCTTCTTCTCTCCTGCTGCGGAGGCAGTGGGTTCAGGCTTCGGTGACCTAAGCGTTGTGGTAGGGACTGGTGGTGTTGCAGTAATTCTCTCCCAGAATATTTATTTTTTCCACTCAGGTAAATCTGCCTCCCACCCAAGTCCTTGCTACGAAAACTTCTCTCGTGTCTCTCTCCAATCCCCTCTAGACATGTAACAATCATCTTGGTGCAAACTAAAGTGCAAAAGCTCAAGGAAATTTCTCTGGAAGAAAAGTGTTCGAATGTGGAGCAAGATACTATATTTATAGGCCATTTTGAATTCAAATCCATCCATTCCCTCTAGATCTTTGTCATTAATGCTCTTTTGGGGGCAGATTTCCAAATATACGTTGCTTAAATGCTCTCCCCCTGCTCCTTTTAATGGAAAAATAACCATCCAATCATCAATGGTGCTTCCAATGGTCACTTTTTTGCCAGGATGCTCTGGACCCACCATGCTATCATATCTCCTTTGCCGCAACTCCCTTCTGCACCTTTCTCCCAATCATCATACAAGCCCTTCGCTTCGCCAAACTATCCTTTTGGCAGTGTAGTTTATAGTCCCGCACTTCCTTGCAACTGCTTGAAGTACTAAGCTTGTCCTGCCTTCATATAGTCATTACGCAGTGGTGGGATCACCTGTATAAAGCATCAACTGGCTCCCTTTGATTTTTCCTATAACCAGCTCCTCGTTCAGCTTTGCGATCTGAACTGCACCTCCATCTGTACTCTTCTTGAAAATGTATGGCCCCAGCCAATGAGTCTGAAATTTTCTTGGAAAATTCGTAAACTTGCTATCATATAGGAGCACCTAATCTCCAATTTTAAAGGTGTGGTTGTTAATGTGGCTGTCATGCCACACCTTTTATCGAGCCTTCTGAACCTGCTGATGAAATCCTTCCAAGAAGTGATCTTCTTCTAACTCAAGTATCTGTGTGAGGTGTTATTCCATGATATCCCGATCTGCCATCTCTATGATTTAGCAATCCTCAAACTGGGCATGATATACTCCATTGGCATCACTGCCTCTTGTCCATAAAGTAGCCTAAATGGTGCATGTCCAGTCAATTTCTTACAGGTAGTTTTATATGCCCAAATAATAGTTGGTATTGGCACATCCCAATCATTCCTATTTTCATTAGAAATATTCCTCAAAGCACTTTCCAGGATTTTATTAAAGGCTTCCACTATATCGTTTTCTTGAGGATGATACATTGTGCTTTTCTAATGATACATATGGAATTATTCAAGCAGAGCAACAATTGTTTCATTCAGGAATTGTGAACCCCTATCACTCATCAAAATCTTAGGACAACCAAATCGAGACAAAATGTATTCAAATATGAACTTCACAGTTGTAGTCGTGCTGTAATCCTTTACAGGTTGCACCTTGGCCCACCTGGTCAAGTATTCGGTCACCGTAATGATGTATCGTTCTCCTCTCTTCTTTCCTGGTGGATGAATTGGTCCCACAAAGTCTATTGCCCATTTATCAAATGCCTGTAATGAAACTTGCGGGTTTAGAGGAAATTCATCCCTTCGCGAAGGCTTCCCCATCCTCTAACAGAAATCGCATGCCCTACAATATTTCTTGGAATCCCTGTGCATTGTGGGCCACCATAGTCCAACTCGTAGGATCTTCTGCGCAGTCTCTCTTCTAGCATAATATCCTCCAACAACTCTTCCATGTGCTTCAGTGAGGATACTTTGTCTTTCATAATCCAGTATATACCTACGCAAAAATTTAATCGATCCCATTTTATACAAATGCCCTGCAATGACAGAAAAATCCGCAATCCTGACCTCCAATTCTTTCTTTTGTTGCATTGTATACCCTTCAGGAGCTATACCTGTAGACGAGAATTGGATTATATCTTCAAAGTGTTCGTCTCCAACACACACAACAAAGAGCTACACATTAGGCAGTCCTTCATCAATACTTGTAGGTTCTTCGCCATTCTCAATTCATGAAAGGTGATCTGGTCCAGCATTTAATCTCCCTGGCTTCACAACTATTTCAGAGTCATATTCCTGAAATGAAAGTAACCATCTACAAATTCCCCCACCAACATAGGCTTGTTGACTAGGTACTTGAAAGTGGAATGATCTGTGTACATTTTGAATTGCGCACCCAACGAATAATGCCTGAGCTTTTGGAGCGCATATAACATTTCCAATCCTTAGTGCTCCCTGGTTTAATAATTATTTTCTTCCTTATATAACTTCTTACTTGCAAATGTAATCGGATGGTCAATATGTCCTGCGCCTGGTTCAGTGACACAGCTCCTAATTCTATGTAGGACGCATCTATGTTATGAAACCAGCTCACAAAAAGATAGAAAAGATAGATCAAGGACTTCAAAATCAGCCTCTTTGAGGGGTAAACCTCCTTTACATTATACAAATGAACAATTCTTGGATGATACAAATGACACAACCTCCTTTCTATATATAGGAGTCTAAGGGGTCACAATATAATCGGAGCCGACATAACAATAATAATGTAAGGACACAACAATAATAATAGTGGGCTTCTATGGGGACTACATGGTCACATCAATACAATAAGGGGGTTGCACTAATAACAATAAGGGCTACACTAGTAGTATACGGACCTAACATGCCCCTCTCCTTCAAAAAATGTTGTCCTCAACGCTTGAGTAGTTCTAGATGCTTCTGTATAAAATTCTTGTCCTCCCATGTGGAATCTTCAGTGGGTAGGTTATTCCACTTTTTGAAATTGTTCGATTTCGTAGTTGTCGGGTTCTTGTTTCCATGACTGCTTTAGGTTCCAATATTATTTATCCTTCCTCGTCAAGTTCCACAATATTGTTTGAACTAGGATCTTTTCATCTATAACCTTCTTTAAGCATGAAACATGGAGAACTGGTTGCACTCGGGAAGATGTAGGAAGCTCCAATTTGTATGTCATAGTACCAATATTTTGCAACACCTTGTAAGGACCATAGTACTTTGGTGATAATTTATTATCCTTCTTAGCTTTCTTGAGGGACATTTGTTTGTATGGTTGTAATCGTAAAAATACCCAGTCGCCTACATAAAAATTCTTTCGTTGTGATGTTGATGTGCCTGTTGTCTCATTCAATTCTGTGCCAAAGTGAGGTTCTCCTTGAAGAGTTGGAGAACTTGTTGTTGATTCTTGACATGAACTTCCACTACTTAAACCTTAGAATGATTGTCCAAGACTTTTTGGAGTTCAGGAGAAATGGATGATTTCAATGTTTGAACCTCTAGCGAACATAATTGTGAAATTACACCCAATTGTTCTTTCTTTAAAAGATTTGTTATTCCATCAGAGATGATTATATTTCTTGGTTTCCCTGTGATACCCCTTAATTCAACTTCCTTTACATCCCAAAAAAAATTCAAGAAAAGTTCCTAAAAATTGAAAGCTATCGTCCCTAAAGACTGTAACCACTGGACTCCTAGTACAACATCAACACCACCCATTGGAACGGAAAGCATTGGACTATTCAAGACATATTCTCCCATGGATAGCTTGATATTATGGCACTTTCCAGAAAAATTTATGGTTCCTCCATTTGCAACCATTACTTGACACTCTGGTGCTAGATATAGGAAGAAATTCAATTCCTTGGCTATCATACAATGAATAAAATTATGGGTACTACCCGAATCAATCAACACTATTACCTTTTTCTTCTTGATATGTCCTTCTATCTCGAGAGCTTGAGGAGTGGTAATTCCTATCAATGCATTGCAAGATATGGTCAGATTCATTTCTTATTTCTTTGGGATTGGTTCTTGGTGTATATCCTCTTATTTTGACGTTTCTTGTTCCTTTTGTTCCTCCTCTTCACCATCTATGTAAATGTTGATGGTGCTGGACCCGCCAACATGTCAAGGGGATCTCCCTGGTAAGAAGTCCCAATTAGACCTTAGACCATTTGGTGTAGGAGTCTCACCAGTGGGTCGTAAGGTAATGCCTTGACTGCGATGTCGCACAGAGGCAAGTAAGATAACTATGTTAGTAGCAAGGGTGTGACTAATGCAGAGAGTCAAGGAATGTGTACGAGAGGTTCCAACACTTCGAAGGTAGAGGAAAGTGAAGGTGAGTTCGGGGTTGAAAGGGATCAGTCCCGACTTGGCTAGGAACACTCCACACAAAGGACATGCACAACTTTCGACAGAGCAGTCCAATCGGATGTGGCAGTCACAACATACAAGGTAAGATAACATGAACAACACATACATATCAGTCTTAGAAGAGTGTGGAGGATGATACAACAAGGTTCATGAGAAAGGTATTCCCGATCTCTGACAGAGCAGTCAACATGGACGTTGACAACATTAACAACATATGCAACACATTAACAACAAGATTCATATAATTGCATGTGAATCAGTTCATATGCAAGTATGTAAGTTAAACAAGATATATCATTAAGGCAACTGGAGCAGCCCAACTACAATAACAAAATATACATGAACATGTGTTGGCTCTTACTATTAAAGAAGTGTAAGTCACAATCATACAATACACCATGTAAACCTGCTAGCCCCAACAGTGGAATGTTACAAACACATTGCCTGCTCCTCCAAAGAGATGTACTAGCTTCATGCAGTGGAGATGACAAGGTGCGTTACAATACTGTCCAAGCCTTCTTCAACATAGTCTTAGTAGAATCTTGGCTGACCAAAAGACCTTACAATGAGTTATGAGGGACTATTTATAGCAAAGGGTGGGGTGACCCTTGGCATTCCCCTTTGTGATAGTTCAACTACCTTCATGACTCTTCACCTACTCTATGATTGTTACATCCAACCATTGAAACTTGACTTACACTTGACATGAATCAACATTACAACACACATGTACTCTTGCGAGACACCATGGCTTGACGAAGCCTTGCAAGACATCACTGACACTTGGTCCGCTGTGATGAGACCAACTCTTTGACATGCTTGTGATGGTGAAGGTGGTGAGCTGATGCCAAGCTTGGTCGTACGTGATGGTGTGCATGCACCTCATGGTGACATCTTGCTGAAGCAAACTCTTGCTTCCATTGTAGCCAATGCATTGGTTCGGTCCCTTCATCAAAATCATCTGTAACATGCGCATGGTGTTCTTAGGTGTGGCTGAATTGGCAACACACTGATGCATGGTGTCCATGTTGATATTCAAGTGTGTACTGGTGGTCATGCACCTCAACTTGTCAAATTACATGTTCAAATCCAATTGGACTTGCTTCTTGTCTTTGCCTTGGTGAGTGTGTTAAATGGGTTGGATTGCATGCGTGCACTCAACGACATGCATGTTTCCTAATCCCTTGCAGGCGATCAACAACACTGCTCATGATGTCTTCTCTGTGTCAGCTGCTGGGATGGATCCTTAACATGTATGGGTGCAGTTTCATCCATGAGTGCATGTTGCGCCCACTGCTATTCATGTTCCTGCTGCAACTCATTCGTCGGTCTATGTAGCTTCATGTTCTTCCCGAGTTGCTGCCTCAGGACATGCAACTCCTTCTTTGTTCCATGTTATGCTTTCACGCGATCTTCCTGTTGCATCGTTACTTCATAGCCGGAGTCTCCAAAGTTGCTTTCATCATCAATGGATCTGCTTGACCTTGCAACCTTGTTCCGCCTCTGTGTTGTCAACAACCCTCCTCTTGCATTCGTTGCATTTGGTATGCTATCTTCAACTGATGTTCATGATGCTGCTATTGTCATATCTTGATGTCCTTGTCTACGAACAACTTGATGTCTTCGTGGGTAGGAAAGTCCATGGAAATTTGATCAACTACATCCCCAGGCTTGCTCTGAATGGTGTCTTCATCTCTGATCTCCTAGAAACCATTGTACATGTACTACTAAGAGGTAGATGAACTCTGCGATACCTGGAGACATGGAAACACTCATGGCAAGCAATATTTTAGCTGAAAACCAAAATGAACATGAGAACTAACTTGCAACATACCCAGGTGAATGATCATGAAGGTTGCGCAACTTTTGCTGGGAGGTCAGGAGACCAACTACCAAGAATACACAAGGCATAGTCTGGGCTACTGGGAGACTAACTGACTGCTCGTGCTGCGCAATGCACAGTCTAGTCTAGCTGTTGATTGCTGGAATTGTGCAATGCGCAATTCCAGTTGGGAAGGACTGCTAGCCCTGGGACAGATTTACGCAATTTCTTGGGCCAAGCAGCCACTGTCCTCCAAAAATGCGCAAAGTAGTCCTGGAGGCGAGTGCTAGGTAGGAATGCACAAATCTAGAGAGGAAGGTGAACCTTCCTTTCCCAGATTGCACAATGCAGCCTTGGTGAAGGTAGAGCCCAGGCCAAGGTTTGGCCGACTTGCCGACGAGTAACTGAGAGCAAGTAAGTCATTGAATGCATGGTGCTGGTGTCCCAAATTTCTCTATTTTTACCGTATTCCCATAAGTCTTAACCTGTGTTTTATCTCTATTTAACCCTCTCATTCCTGCACTAGTCCAAGATAATCATTTATTCCTACATATACTTTGTATTTCATAATTAAGATTTATTAAGTGCTTTATTAATTACTTTTCATAGATTTCATACCTTTTAGTATCTCTTGTAACCTACGTTTAACTTTCCTAAGAGTAATTGAAGAACTAAGTGCTAATCATTATTTAGTGTGATCAGTGTAGGCAGATTCCTGCACCACCAACGTGTTGCTCCATGATCTCCACGACTCCTAGTTCGGTTGTGGACTATCTGAGGATGGACACTGGCGACATATAGTCTGGGATGCTTGCCAACAAAGTTCGTGACTTATTATAGCCATCAACCGATTTTTCAATGTTGTTTGTTAGTTCGTTTGGCTGAAAGGCTTGAATAGGAAATGACTGTAATTAGCAGAATATGGCTAAGGCTGAGAGACTGTATATAATGTAGACTATAGGTAGATCCAAGCTAGCAATATTTGAGTTGTAATTTTTTTTACTTTGTATTGCCCTCGGTTCTGGGATAGACTCGCATTATCATGTATATTTGCTGATTAAGTTAATACAGGGAACACGCCATGTTTTTTTCATGCTGTGTTTAATTTCTATTTCATGCATGATTAAGTGCTGAATCGTTTCGTTTCCTAAATGGGAAATGAGCTGGTTGGCTAGGGCCTAGCCAACCCAACTCGTTTACCCTTGTGCTTTCACCATTTAAAAAGTTTGTGTGAACATTTATTAATTTTCAGTTGCGTGGCTTTGATTGCTCTTATGTTTATTTCAGAGTTCTGAGATTAATTCATTTTATAGTCAAGCGTGAACGGATTTGTAGTTTGGAATTTTAATTAAGTTTATTTCTTTCTTGCAATTTCTTTCTTGCAAATTACTTTCTTGCAAATTCCTTCCTGCAATTTTTGCCTTAGTTTGCTTCCACTCGGGTCGTGCAGGAAGATTCTTCCTGTAACAGTGCATGTAGTTTCCTACACTCCGGTTTTACTTTACAATAAGTGTTGCATTCCTTTCCTACTTATAATTTCATTTATTCCTGCAAGAAAACGTATTTTCAATTCAAGTAATCATTCTCAATGTTAATAATTACACTTCTAAAGGATATTTACATGAATTAAGAAAGAACGTTATTACAAACACTATACTTTATACTTGCAGTTTATGACTTAAGAACAAGGAAGATAAATGTTATCAGTGAATTGGCGAAAGTTAGTTGATGCCTGCAAATTACTTTGACTGTTGCTTGATTATTTCAAATTTTGTTTTCTTTATGAAATTTACTTTCATTGCAAAGTCTAGTTAATTGAAGCATTCTTTTTCACATGTAATTTATCTCAGAATGTAGCCTGCAATTGCAATTCTTTTCAACACGTCTTTTAATCCTTTCGAAAGTAAATTGGAAACTTTGGTGAAGGAAGCTCTGTCTCATTGCAAGAGCTGGTCTCTTTTCATAGGAACAGAGTTCTCTAAGCCTTGAGGCTTAGAGCACCTCCATAAAGACATAAGTCTTCAGTGAAGAAGGTAAAATATACTTTTTCACATAAGTACTGTACCCAAACTAGTGCAAGAAGATTGCAATAGTACAAGAACAGGTTGCTTGGTGTAGAAGGAATATCAATTGGGAAACAGATCTTGCAAGGGCCCATGTGTTAAACTATTAGCCATCTATACTGAAGATAAACATAGTATTTCATTTCAGCATTTAATATTTCTTCCAGTTGTGTGAAAGTTCCTTTACTTGATTTCCTCGCAAATTATTCTTTTACATTTTAGCACTAGAATTGCTTTGGTGTCAATTGTCTTTAAGATTGTTTTCTGTCTGATTCTACAACATTTTTATTTAAGAAGTAGGATCAGTAATAGGAAAAGTTCATACCACTTCTGGCATTGCCTGTGCTTCATCTCTAAGTTTATGAAACCCATGGGTTGACAATTAAGTGTTGAGGAGTTTGATTAAGTGCAATTCTTTCACCTAACATTTTGGCGTCATTGTCGGGGAGGCGATTTGAATTGGTAACAATTTTTCGTTTTTTTGCAATAGGGGTAAGTCTGCTATTATTGTTTTCCACAATGTACTTCTATTTTCTTAAAGGAATTTATAGGTGTCCAGTTATTTTTAAGTTGCAACATTTTTTATTGAAGTTTTATTTTGTCATTTTTTGAAATGAATGCCTAAAAGAGGTAGGGGTCCGAAGCCCACTAGGGGCCAAAGAAATACTGATAAATCTGAAATCAAATCTCATATTGGGCGTGTAGGTAGAAAATCCAAACAAACTTATACTCATCACGCAGGAACAATCCAATTGGGCTCTGGCAGCAGTGGTCCAGGTGTGACACAGCCCATAAAGGGGAAGAAGGGGACTATTAGAACCCATAGTCATCCTTCTCAACCTATTGAGAGAGGTTCGTGTGGAAGAACAACAACGGAAGATCAGGAAGATCATGCAGAAGGAACTGGTGAAAATCAGGCAAATGATGAACAATCCATTTTTGGATTCCCAATTTTGGATCCTCATACACAAGTACAAATGAAAAAAATTTCACCATCAATTCTTCCTCATTTCTACAATACGATACATGAAGATCTAGACTCTTTCCTATTTGAGTTTGATATTTTGTGTAGAAGTTATGATTATTCATCTGATGCCCAGAAGTTAAGGCTGTTTCTTGCAACTCTCAAGGATGCAGCACTCCACTGGTTCATGGGACTAGGAGGAAACACTATATCTTCTTGGGAAGAAATGAAGAGAGTGTTCTTATCAAAATATCAGGAATATTGTAAGACTAGAGATATTCAAGATGAAATATTTACTATTGTGCAAAATGATGATGAGACTCTAGAGGACTACTTGGAGAGATTCTTGTACATCCTCCAAAGGTCAAAGCACAAATTTGATCTAAGTACCATTACAACCTTGTTCTTATGGGGGCTTACTGATGATGTTAGGAATAATTTAAATCTGTTAGGACAAGGGGATATTGCTCAAAAATATTTTGATCAAATCTGTGACTTGTGTAGGAAATTCTCGAGGAACCAATATAGATCCGGTAAAGGAATGCAGAATAGAAATAAGAAAACCGAATCTACTGATGCTATGATTATTGGATTAGAAAACAAAATGGACAATATGAAAATTGAAATAATGAATATTTTTAGTAAACAAATAGATTCTTTAAAGTTTCAACAAAAACTTGTAGAGGAACAAGAGTCATTGTCCATTTTTTGTCCAAAATGTAGAAGAAAACATCTTTTAAGAGAATTTCCTCTCGATATTAAAGAAACTAATAAATGTTCAATTTGTACAGAGAACCATGCGATGGAAAAATATCCCTCCATACCTGGGTTGAAAGCTATACTTGAAGGAGGACAACCTAAAGCTAAATCACTGCATGCTATTGGAGCACGAAGACACTGGCCTCACGTAAGTGCAGGTATGGATCCTGAACCTACACCGTATTTTTTTGGTTATAATGCACATTCATATTCCTATCCTAACAATAGTCACTCTCAACATTGGCAGCATGGGAACCAATATCATTATGGACAACCCTCCCAATCTTGGCAACAAGGATGGAGAGGGCCAAACCATTCATATCATTCACACCATTCCTATCCTGCACCTATGCAGTCATACCCTCCTACATATGCACCTTACCCAATGCCACAACCATCATTACCTCAGTTGAGTCAGCCAATGCCACCATTGCCTTTACCTCCACCGTTTCGACCTTCTCAGCTGCCTGCCCAACCTTTACCCAACCCCAATAACAAAGCGATACAGATGATCCATTCTATGAACCTACTTTCCTCATCCAGATATCAGTCCATGCTAGTTGGAGTCAATGACCTCCAATTGAGATCAGGGAAGATAGTAACCTCGGAAAATCAAAAGCAGCCTATGGTGATTATCAACGAGAAAGGTGAGGAGGAAACTCCTAGCCATTCTGAAAAAGATGACACCATCTAGCCTATCCCCGTACCTTCTGATCCTTTTCCATCTTCTTCCAACTGACCTCCCTATCCAAAGAGGTTAGTTGTGTAGAAGAAGGACCCCAATCCTGAGACTAGCCTGGCTTCTGAGCTTAAGAACCTTTTCGTAAAGGTACCTATGTTCCAAGCTATGAAAGAGATCCCCATATGCACAAAAATAATTAGGGAACTCTATCTCAAGAAGCCAGGAAGGAGAAGATTAGAACCTCAAACCATTCAATTTTTTGGTAGAGTAGTAGAGTTAATGATGGGGTGTATGCACATGGAGAAATATACCGACCCTGGAAACCCTGTTTTCTTTGTTCAGGTAGGTTATGTCGTTGTCTCCAATGTACTTGTAGACCTAGGGGCAACCATTAATGTTATGACCAATCAAACCATGGATCAACTTGGATTGGTTCATATTTGTCCTACTCTTGTTGTGCTTGAACTAGCAGACAGATCTAAAATCAAGCCAGAAGGGGTGTTGGATGATGTGGTCATTTCTCTAGACTCTTGGGAATATCCTGTAAACTTCATTGTGCTTCAGACAAAGAACCCTGTGGGAGGACATCCCTTGATCTTAGGATGACCATGGCTTGCTACGGCCGATGCTTATATCAGATGTCATTCTGGTGACATCTATATTTCCCATGGAGATTCTAGGAAGAAGGTCACCTTCTATCCACCCGGTAGATCCATTCAGGAGCTCCGAGACACTTTAACTATAGCAGCCTGTTTCCTTAATACATCAAAATGCTAAGTTCTCACAGGAGGGTGAGATTCAAGACTTCCTGAACAATCTAGACACCATGCCCAATTTTGAGTCATTGAGTCAGATTTTTAGTGTAGATTTTCAAGAAAGATATGACTCTCTACCTCCCTCGCCACCATCTCTAGTGACACCTATGTGTATTCTTGAGCCTAATACCACTCTTGTTGAGATTAGTCTAGGTAAATACTTGCATACCAGTTCAGACTTGGATTCTTCCCAGCAAGAGCAGCTTGTGAATTTGTTGTGAAACCATCTTGATGCCTTTACATGGGGCTATGAAGATATGAAAGGCATACCTCCTGAAACTTGTACCCACCATATCTATAATCAGGATGGAGCCCGACCTATCCGACTACCCCAAATGCGAATGAACCCAACTCTAAGAGATGTTGTAAAGGAAGAATTGCAAAAACTCTTAGATGCTGATTTTATCTATCCTATTTCTGACAGCGAGTGGGTCTCTCCATTGATCTTAGTTTTGAAAAAGGATGGGAGATGGCACATTTGTATTAACTATAGATGATTGAACAAAGAAACTCTCAAATATTACTTCCCCCTTCCTTTCATCGATCAGGTACTTTATACCCTTGCTGGTAACAAGTACTTTTCTTTTCTAGATGGCTTTAGTGGGTATAACCACATACAGATGGCACCTGAGGATTAAGAAAAAACCACATTTACATGTCCATGGGGTACATTTTCTTATCGAGTTCTTCCCTTTGGGCTATATAATGCCCTGTCTACCTTTTAAAGGGCGGTCTTGGCCATTTTTGCTGACCTTGAGTGTGTGGAAATATATATGGATGACTTTTTTGTGTTTGGTGATTCATTTTAGCAAGCCCTCAAGAATCTAGAAAAAGTGCTTCTTCGATGCCAAGAAGCTCATCTCGCCTTGAGTGATAAAAAATGCAGATTAATTTGTAAGGTAGGGGTGATTCTTGGGCATCTTATTTCTGACAAAGGTATCTAGGTTGACCCTGTAAAAATAGAAATTATTTTGAGTCTTCCTATACCCAAAACTCAAAGGGAAGTGAGAGGTTTTCTAGGACATGCGGGCTACTACAGGAGATTCATTGAGAATTTCTCAAGGATAACTACCCCCCTTTTCCAACTTTTGGCTACAGATAGTGAGTTTTATTGGTCCATAGGTTGCCAACAATCCTTTGAGACATTGAAGGAAAAACTAGTCTAGGCACCAATTTTGAGAGGACCAAACTGGTCCCTGCCATTTCATATTTCCTCTGATGCCTCATACACTGCTATTAGTGCAACTTTAGGACAAGATGAAGACAAACAATCTTATGCTATTTATTACATTAGTAAAAACTTGTCACCCGCTGAAATAATTATACGGTTACTGAGAAAGAGTTTTTAGCTGTAAGTTTTTCCATTAATAAATTCAGACATTATATTACAAGATATGAAGTCTTTGTGCATACTGACCATTCCGCAATAAGATATTTGATGAATAAACCATTAACTAGCGGTAGAGTGATTAGGTGGTTATTACTGTTATAGGAATTTAATATTACCATTATTGATAGACCAGGAAAATCTAATGTAGTAGCAGATTATCTTTCAAGATTAAATAATCTTGGTGAAGAAATTCCTGTTGATGATGATTTTCCTGACGAACATCTTTTTGTTGTGTCAACAAAATCCCCATGGTTTGCTGACATAGCTAACTATTTAGCCACTGGAAAATTACCACCTCACTCATCCGCTTGTGAAATGCAGAATATCATATAGAAAAGCACTGCATATTCCTAGATTCAAGGAGACCTCTTTTACACCGGAGCAGATCTCATTATTTGTAGATGTGTAAGAAAGGAAGAAGTGTTTGATATTTTAAAATCTTCCCACGATGAACCTTGCGGGGTTCACTTCGCCGATAAGCGGACTGCATACAAAGTGTTACGAGCTGGCTATTTTTGGCTCTTCTTGTTTAAGGATGCCAAACAGTACGTCAAGCGATGTGACAGCTGTCAACGAATTGGCCAACCTAATCAAACCAATGAAGTGCCTTTATGTCCTCAGGTTATGATTGAGCCTTTTGAAAAATGGGCCATTGGATTTGTAGGACCAATAAATCCAACATAATTAAATAAAAAACATATTTTGGTTTGTATAGATTTTGTTACAAAATGGGAAGAAGCTAAAGTTGTTTCTTTTGCTACTAAAAGAGTTGTTGTTGATTTTATTTTTACTGAAATCTTTACTAGATTTGGTGTGCCTAGAGAAATTGTTTCTGACAATGGACGCAGTTCATTTCTAATCTGGTACAGGGTGTGATGGAGCAGTACAAAATATAGCACATGAAATCTACACCGTATCACCCACAAGAAAATGGTTAGGTGGAGTCCACCAACAAGATGATTGAGTCCATCCTCACAAAGACAATAAATATTCACAAAAAGGATTGGGCTGAAAAATTACCGGAAGCATTGTGGGCATATCAAACCACTTGGAGGAACAACATAGGACATACACCATATGAGCTGGTGTATGGGAAACAAGTCCTCTTGCCTATAGAATTCCAGATCAAGACATTTAGGACTGCAGTCCAATTGGGGCTAGATCTCTCTGAAGAACAACAACAACATATCCTACAGCTGAATGAGTTAGATGAATCCCGAAGGGATGCTATTCAGTAGAATAGCTTGGTTCAACAACAACGCAAGAAGTGGCATGACAAGTCTATCCAGAAGAAGCAATTGCAATCAGGTGATTGGGTGATCCTTTATGATTCTAGATTCAAATATTTTAAAGAGAAATTCCATACATGCTGGATGGGACCCTATGAGGTGGTCAAAGTGTTTGAAAATGGAGTGGTAGAGATAAAAACTATTGATGGATGAAATTCTGTGTTCCTGGTAAATGGGCATAGATTGAAGGTATATTTTTAGCCCCTTACTAAAGGAGATTTTATATAGCAAGTCCAAAAGCAATCTGAAAAGGATTTGGTAGGTGGTATCACCAACCTGTTGAAGATTTGATTCTTTCTTTTCCTCATTATAGAAAAATATAATAAAAGAAAAAATAAAAAAGAAAAAAAATGACAAATTTTTTTTTTTTCCTGTAATTATGAAAATCAGTTCACTGACATGATTGCAGAAGGATCAACCTGTAAACTAGCATGCTGGCAGGAAGATCGAAATTTCAATAAAAATGGAATGTTACTTGATTTTTAGATATGATAACTGCCACCAAGAAGAAGTAGGTTCAAGGGACCAAGTTCTTACCCAATTTTGGGGTAACTAGCATGGAAATTTTTATCCAAGTAAACGCTTAATTCCCACTGCAATTACTTTTTCTGGCACCAATGCAGGCAGACCTTGAAGGTAAAATTCTGCCTTTCTTCTATTTTCTTGTCTCTTAATTCCCACTATTTTTCTTTTTCTAAATCCCTAATGATTACCCTCCTCTTTATTCTAAAGAAAACTACCCTTACCTGATCTCGTAAAATCCCTCTATTTCCCTTGAATTTTTTCCACATCCCATTCTCGTTTATCCCCCTTGGTGATATTGTTCTTGGAATCCCTATAGTAATGTTCCTTCCCATTCTGAAAATCACCCCTTTCCCACTTCTTTATTCCCTCGTAAATTGATTGGAGAATTTGATGCAGTCAATCCAGAAGGCATGCTCATGAAACACCAAAGAATGGCGAATAAAACTTTCCTTGTATATAGAGGCAAAAAAAATTTCCAGCTATAGAATTGTGTTCTATTAGAATTTTTATTTTGGTAAAATCCCTGGTGAAAGATGTGGAGTGCAAGTAGTTAGTGCAAGAACAATGCAGTGCAAGCAGTCTGTGAAGATGTTTGAAGGAGGGTGAGCTAGGGTCAGCTCATTAGAATTTGAAGTCATGGAGGAGTCCATTGTGCGAGCTATAGGCTTGCCAACTACAGGGGAGTAGTGGTTCAAAAAAGGATCAGCTTGAAAAGAAACGATGGTGTTAGTTTGTGAGTGACAAAAATATTGAAGTTAACTTGAAGAATGGGCTTTCACAAAGCGCCATGCTTGGAAAATGGCGAGACCTCCTCTTCGTACTACAAAAATTTGTGACTTGCAAGGGACGTTACACATTAGTGTTCGTGTACCACATGAGATTATTGCTGCACTTTGAGTCGGGGAAACTTATCAATTTTCCTTACTATCTTCTCCGAAGTCTCGAGAAAATGGCGAAATGTGTGCAGAGTGGGAATGCAAGCCAAGTCACATACAAGCTATATCATGGGCTTATCACAATCCTCATCAAGAAAGTGATGGAAGAGAAGGGAGTGACCTGGAAGGCATTCCTGAAAGAGTTTCGGGCGAGGAGTGTAAGGAATTCTGCTAGCATGAGTACAAGCCGGAAAAGGAAGGTAGAGACACCATCCCTTGCCAAGAAGTCTGATGAAGACACTCCACCCTCGATAAAGAAAAGAAAAACCAGAACCTTGACAATGAAGAAGACTGTCTCTCCAGGGACGAATCAATATCAGTCAAGCTCTCCGATTGTGATTGATGAATCACCTTAGGTTTTGCCTAAAGACCATAACCTTTCAGTGCTTGCAGAAGCAACGGCCCACAATGTGGTAAATGAAGAAAACATGGAAAAGGAAGATGACATATTGTTGTCTACCCTTGTTCACAAATTAAGAAAGAATAAGATGAAACTGAGTGCAGAAGAAGTTCAGGCAGAGGGTCATGAGGATGATGAGGCACAGCACATGGAGACCCTCGACAATTTTGATGAACAGGACATCGAAACCCTTAATGTTTTTGATGAACAGGGTACTGAAACCCCTGTTGGTTTAAATGAACATGGTACTGAATTCATTGAAGAATTGGAAGAATAGGGCATTAAAAACCTTGTGGAATCAAGTGTGCAAGGTACTGAAACCCTTGGCACGAAGGTTGTGGAGGGCTTTAAAACCCTCAGTGATAAGGAAACCCCGGGCTCAGAAACTTTTGGCGATCTCATAATGCAAATGTTGGACATCCTTTGTCTCGAAAATGATGGGACTTGCTTGGAGTTCATTGCAGAGAAGGTATTTACACCAGAGGATCTGAGAACGGATCCCTCTACCCTCTACCTCAACAACTAAATAGTGGAATTAGAGCAGCAAGGAAGGAGAAAAATTGGCAAAAGCAAGGTGAGGTAGAGCTGCTCACAGAAGTCAAGAATCATAAATAAAAAGTGAAATTATGGAAGTATTGGGCTTCCAAGTGCTACAAACACCTCAAGAAGGTGACTAATCAGCTAAAAGTAGCCCGAGGTAAAAAATCCAAAGGTAGTGAAAGCAGGGATAAGTATTGAAGTATAGGATTGAGAGCTGGCCACCAATTTTTGAATTTTTTTTGCAGAAGGTAAAATGTTGTGTGAGGACACACAACAGCTTAGGGATGGGAGGATGTTGGTGTCCCAAATTTCTCTATTTTTACCCTATTCCCATAAACCTTAACCTCTATTTTATCTCTATTTAGCCCTCTCATTCCTGCACTAGTCCAAGATAATCATCTATTCCTACATATACTTCGTATTTCATAATTAAGATTTATTAAGTGCTTTTTACATAGATTTCATACCTTTTATTATCTCTTTTAACTTATGCTTAACTTTCCTAAAATTAATTGAAGAACTAAGTGTTAATCATTATTTACATCATCAGTGTAGGTAGATTCCGGCACCGCCAACGAGTTGCTCTGTGATCTCCGTGATATTCCACGTAGGCGTTTTGATCCTCAACTCCTAGTTCGGTTGTGGACTATTTGAGGATGGACATTGGTGGTGTATAGTCAAGGATGCTTGCCAAGAATATGGTCTATGACTAGAAAAGTTCGTGCCTTATTATAACCATCAACTGGTTTTGCAATGTTGTTTTTTAGTCCGTTCGGCCGAAAGGATTGAATAGGAAATGACTATAATTAGCAGAATATGGCTAAGGCCGAGAGACTGTAGGTAGAGCCAAGCTAGTGATCTCTGAGTTGTAATTTTGTTTACTTTTCATTGCCCTCCATTTTGGGCTGAAGTTGCACTATCATGTATATTTTATGATCAAGTTAATACAAGGAATGCTCCATGTCTTCTTCACACTGTGTTTATTTTTTATTTCATGCGTGATTAAGTGCTGAATCGTTTCATTTCCTAAACAAGAAACGAGTTGGTTGGCTAGTGCCTAGCCAACCCAACTCGTTTACCCTTGTGCTTTCGCCATTTAAAAAGTCTGTGTGAAAATTTATTCATTTGTAGCTGCATGTATTTGATTTCTCTTATGTTTATTTCAAAGTTCTGAGATTAATTCATTTTATAGTCAAGCATGAACGGATCCATAGTTTGGAAGTTTAATTAATTTTTTTTTCTCTTGCAATTTCTTTCCTGCAAATTACTTTCTTTCAATTTCCTTCTTGCAATTCTTTTCCTGCAATCTTTTCCGTAGTTTTTTTCTGCTCGGGTCGTGCACGAAGATTCTTCCTGTATGAGTGCATGTAGTTTCCTGCACTTCGGTTTTACTTTACAACAAGTGTTACATTAATTTCCTGCTTATAATTTCATTTATTCCTGTAAGCAAATGTATTTTCAATTCAAGTAATCATTCTCAATGTTAATATTTACACTTATGAAGGATCTTTACATGAATTAAGAAAGAACGTTATTACAAACACTATACTTTATACTTGCAGTTTATGACTTAAGAACATGGAACAAAAATGTTATAAGTGAATTGCCGAAAGTGAGTTGATGCCTGCAAATTACTTTGACTACTACTTGATTACTTCAAATTGTTTTTTCTTTATGAAATTTACTTTCATTGCAAAGTTCAGTTAATTAAAGCATTCTTTTTCACATGTAATTTATCTCAGAATCTAGCTTGCAATTGCAATTCTTTTCAACACGTCTTTTAATCCTTTCGAAAGTAAATTGGAAACTTTGGTGAAGGAAGCTTTGTATTGGTGCAAGAGCTGGTCTCTTGTCACAAGAACAGAGTGCTCTAAGCCTTGAGGCTTGGAGCACCTCCATAAAGACATAAGTCTTTAGTAAAGAAGGTAAAATATACTTTTTCACGTAAGTATTGTACCTGCACTAGTGCAAGCAGATTGCAATAGTGCAAGAATAGGTTTCTTGGTGTAGAAGGAAGATCAAATGGGAAATGGATCTTGCAAGGGCCCACTTGTTAAACTATTAGCCATGTATACTGAAGATAAACATAGTATTTCATTTCAACATTTAATATTTCTTCCAGTTGTGTGAAAGTTCCTTTACTTGATTTCCTCCAAATTATTCTTTTACATTCCAACAATAGAATTTCTTTGGTGTCGATTGTCTTCAAGATTTTTTTCTGTCTGATTCTACAACATTTCATCTAAGAAGTAGGATTAGGAATAGGAAAAGTTCATACCACTTATGGCATTCCCTGTGCTTCGTCTCTAAGTTTACGAAACCCCGAGGTTGACAATCAAGTGTTGAGGAGTTTGCTTAAGTGCAATTCCTGCACCCAACACATGGCGACACTAAGTGATAGTAGAAGTGATCGACAGTGCATGCGAAACATGAATGAAAGATTCAACAAATAGATCAACATGCATGTGGGTGAGGCAGTTCGCCAGTTGGGCGAACATCCATGCAAAATAGTTTTATGCATGTGACAGCAGTGAGATAGCAATGAAAATTGAAACAAAGCTAGGAGAAGCTAGTATACATGTAAATGACAACAAGCGTTCAAATAAATCAAGAAAACAATACTCCCACAAGCAAAAACACAAAAGGTGACAGAAATGCATCACAAGGCATGGGGATTGAGCTTACCCCAAAACAGTTGAGCTGAATGTGCCAACTTCTCCTAGATGTGATGTGGGATGTCAGAGCTACAAGGTTGATGTGAGGAATGAGCTCTGCAGCGTCCGGTTGATGAGTTTTGATAACACCGAGGTTGTGATGCACATGCCATGAATCTAGGGGAAGCAACACTTGGTGGAAGGTTTCAGAATGTCTCCTTGCATGTAACCTCCAACTGCTAAACATAGATCCTTGAAATAAGGGATGCCTTTGCATGCTACCTTGGGAGAAACAACCCATGCATGCAAGTCTGTTTTGCTCAGTCCCGGAGGGAGCCGGTCAACTCAGCTGCACATGCAAGAGACTGCTTGATTGTTGGAGAAAAATGCATATTTCTAGTTGGGAGCTGGGCTACCTTCCCAGGAGATTTTCACAATTTTTGGGTAGAGCAGCTAACTACTACCCATATTTGTGCAAATCTTGGGCTGAACAACTTGCTGCTGGGAAAATTTGTGCAAATCCGGCTGGGAGGGTTGGCTAGCAGGATTGTGCAATCTTGGAGCCCAGCAGGTTGTCAGAGAGGATTGCGTAATTTCTGGAGGGAAGGTTGGTTTCCCTCCAAAAATGCGCAATTTTCAAGGGGAAGTTTCTCAGCCTGTAGTGGGACCAAGTCTGGGTGAGCAGCCTATGAAGGGAATGGATCAACTATGATCGACAGGCTGCCTTTGTTTGAGGAAAACACTTTAAGCTTGAGTACTTGATGAAGCAAGACAAAGTGTTGTGTAAGGCTAGTAGGGAGGCTCCAAAATAGGGTAAGGAAAAATTTAGGAGGGTATTTGTAGTGCTACAACACTTGGAGAACTCCAGCTCTCTAAATGGACCTTGTTCGTGAAAAGTAAGTCTAACACCTCTGGAAGTATTGTTCAGTTATCAGCTCATCTTGGCTTCACACCAGCTCGATGTAAGGTGTAGCATCTGCTAGACCCTTGATTGATTGACACACATTCCAAGCCAAGGAAATACAATTGTTTCAATTGTGGTTGAGGGGTATGTAGGTACACAAGTAGTATAGTCGTCAGAGTCTAAGTTTCAACTATGGTGTTGCTCCATAGCCAACAGGCCTAGACAGTACCTCGGTGGAGTCACATAGGAACACAAGCATGGCTTCATTGCCAGCGAGCCTGGTCAGTACCCCAGCAGAGTTACTTGTAGCATCTCCCTGCACATGAGTCTTTTCTCTTCTTTTGCCTTATTCATTTTTTATTTTGAAATTTTTTAACTTTTCATTTTTATTGGGCATAGCACTTATTCATTTCAAAGGCGGAAGAGGGATCCTAACTTATTGAGAGTAGAAGAGGACTTTCCAGTAGAAAAGTAGTTTATTGTATCTCTGATGTGCTTGTTAAGGTTTTCCCCCTCACCTTACTCTACTTGACTGAGCTGACAAGGGTTAACCCAAAAACAACCGACTAGAGAAGGTGACACTAGTTAGCACACAAGCGTTGTGTTTTCACCAAGGTTCACTTTGAACAGTATGTATTTTCCTTCGACGTATCATGGAATAAAAGTAACAAGCTCATCATACAAAGGCAAGATGACAGATAACCAAGTAGAGATAGTTGTACAAGACCTATTGTACTTTACCAGCTCGTTTCATGAGTTACACATGGCTTCATGCAAACTAACCTACGAACGAAACAAATGAAACAAACAACAAAGCAAAGCAAGAGAAAAAACAAAAGTAAAAGCAAAACAAGTAAGCAAAAAATCAAGCACACAAACAAGCAAGCAAAGCATGTAAGAAAACAAGCATGCAAGAAAAGAACTGAAAGCGAACACTACTACTACTCCTATACTAACAGTCCATGGGCTTGATCATGTGAAGTGATACTTCCAATGCAGCCACCCACACATTGGTAGACCCATGTTGGTGAAGGCTAGGTCTGCGAGTAACCCAGTGGTCCAAACCAGCGGGCAAGAAAAATATAACAATGAAGACAACCACACTTCGTGTTTCAAAGTGCCCATGGTACATAAGTGAGTGCATGTGCATGATGGGAAGTCCATGGACTTATCATGGTGCTATGTGACACTACATGCAACTTTGAAGAACAAGCACACTCTTGACTGTGACATGCAAGCAAACGAAAGAAACAAAGATAACTAGCGCTGCGCATGACTGCTCGCAATGTAAGACTCCTCCAATGCATGAGCAATGGGATTGTGTTGTTCGAGTGGAGGAAGTGTGATGTGTGTGAGATGGATCTTCAATGCATACAGATGAGTGATGAGGAGCCTTGGTTGATTGAAAAATTTCCCTATCGGGGGTGAAACCAACCTCAGGATAGCGAGGGCCTGACATAACCATCAACTTGGGTTGAAGTGCCTTAACAGTCTATGGGGTTTCGACTTCATTTATAGATGGATATTTGTAGACTAGTGGCTTAGACATATTAACAATGAGTGAATCAACATCGTGATCATATGATGAGGTAAAGAGAACACGACAACCAAGATCACAAAATTCAGGATGTTGGTCGACATCGTCATGAGTTGATGAATCGAACAGAGGGGTAGATGAGAAGGAAGGATGTTCACCCTTTTTGTTTCCAGAAAGAGCAGATGAAATATAAAGTGGATTTTTAATGAATGATTGGTCGTCTTCATTGTTGGATGATGGGCTAACATACAGTGTGTCCTGTGAAATATCAACAATGGGTGCATCCGTGGATGAAGACACATAGGAAAAATCATGGATGGCAGGTTCACCAACGATGTTAGGAAAGAACAAAGGGGGCTCGGATGGAAGGAAGTCATCCTTCACCGAGTGTTGATGCTAAAGCTCACACTCATACTCTCATGAATGAAAATGCATGTTGGTTTTGCAACACCGACTCCGTCAGTGGGTTGTTCCTCATTCACAACAAGTGAAGAATCTAGAATGGATGAACACAAGACAAGATCATCTGAAGGAACACCCGAGTGCAAAGATGGAGGTCGAAGAAAAGAATGCATATGTGAACTCGAAGGACTCACAACCAAATCTGCGTGATGGTGGGAGAGTGCGAAGGATGAACATGAGTGTGAGCATGAACCTCAACATCACTTAGCAGTGGTGGAGCTGCTGAATGAGAGGGAGGCAGACAGTCAGTTGAGATAGTGTCTGCTCCCACATGATATTGCACAGTTCCATCAATGAAGAATGTTGAGTGAGGCTTGATATCAAGCTTCCTCTTAAGACGAGAAGATTTCTTGAGGAAATACTCGAACCGGTCCCAAAGATAAGCAAATTTCATCTGGCTCTTCGGAGCTTGAAACTACAAGTCACGGAAGCACTACCATAAATCAATAATGGATTCATGCGAAGCCCTCTGTTGCTATAACAGATTCTAGTCAAGACAGTCTGGATCAAAATGATAGAACGTGTCTTCAATGAGATCACATAAGTGTTGAAATAAGTGCATGATGTCAGCCGATAGGCTGAGCACCTAACAAAATGGAGATTCACAAAGTGTGTATGCAAGCAGCAAACCGACATGTTCGTTAGAAAACTCATCTTCCTCATAAATAATGAAAAGAAAGTTATATAAGTGATCAGGCTAGGCCACTTCGCCTTCACCATCATACGTGTGAGTGGACAAGAGATTGAAAATATTCCTCGAGATGGAGACACCTTCAGGATTCGAAAAACACCTTGGGGGAAGAAGAGTGCAAGACTCCATGAAAGATATGCAAAGGTTCAAAACTGGATGAGAGGATACATCTTGTCATCGGGCCCTCCTTCTATCACCATAAATGTTGATGGTGTTGGACCCACGAACATGTCAAAGGGATCTCCCCAGTAAGAAGTCCCATTAGACCTCAGACCGTTTGGTGTAGGAGTCACAGTAGTGGGTCATAAGGTAATGCCTTGACCGCGATGTTGCACAGAGGCAAGTAAGATAACTTTGTCAGCAGCAAGGGTGTGATTGATGCAGAGAGTCAAGGAATGTGTACAAGAGTTTCCAACACTTTGAAGGGAGAGGGTGAGTTCCAAGTTGAAAGGGAATAGTCCCAACTTGGCTAGGAACACACCACACAAAGGACATGTACAACTTCCGACAAAGTAGTCCACTCGGATGCACCAGTCACAACATACAAGGTAAGATAACACGAACAACACTCACAGATCAGTCTGAGACGAGTGTGACGGTTGATATAGAAAGGTTCATGAGAAAGGTCTGCCTGATCTCCAGCAGAGAAGTCGACATGGATGGTGAAATCATTAACAACATATGCAACACATTAACAACAAGATTCATATAATTGCATGTGAATAAGTTCATACACAAGTACGTAAGTTAAACACATATATCATTAAGGCAATCGGAGCAATGCAACTACAATAACATATACATGAAAATATGTTGGCTCTTATTATTAAAGAAGTGTAAGTCACAATCATACAATACACCATGTAAACCTGCTAGCCCCAACAGTGGAATGTTACATCCACATCCGACTACTCCTCCAAAGAGAAGTACTAGCTCCGTGCAGTGGAGAAGCCAAGGCGCATTACAATAATGTCCAAGCCTTCTTCAAGATAGTCTTAATAGAAGCTTGGTTGACCAAAAGGCCTTACAATGAGTTATGAGGGACTATTTATAGCAAAGGGTAGGGTGAACCTTGACATTCCCCTTTGTGACAGTTCAACTACCCGCATGAATCTTCACCTACGCTATGACTGTTACATCCAACCATTGACACTTGACTTACACTTGACATGACTCAACATTACAATGCACATGTACTCATGTGAGACAAAATGGCTTGAGAAAGCCTTGCAAGACATCATTGACACTCGATCCGCTGTGATGAGACCAACTCTTTGACATGCTTGTGATGGTGAAGGTGGTGAGCTGATGCCAAGCTTGGTTGTCCGTGATGGTGTGCATGCACCTCATGGTGACATCTTGCTGAAGCAAACTCTTGCCTCCGTTGCAGTCGGTGCATTGGTTTGGCCCCTTCATCCAACTCATCTGCTAACATGTGCATGGTCTTCTTGGGTGTGGCTGAACCAACAACACACTGATGCATGGTGTTCGTGCTGATCTTCAAGTGTGTACTAGTGATCATGTGCCCCAACTTGCCAAAGTACATGTTCAGCTACAGTTGGACTTGCTTCTTGTCCTCGCCTTGGTGAGTGTGTTGAATGGGTTGGATTGCATGCGCGCGCTCAACAACATGCATGTTGCCGAATCCCTTTGCGCGCAATCAACAACACTGCTCACCATGTCTTCTCTATGTCAACTACTGCAATGGATCCTTAACTTGTATGGGCATAGTTTCATTCGTGAGTGCATGTTGCACTCACTGCTGTTCCTGTTCCTACTGCAACTCATTCTTCTGTTCGTGCAACTTCATTTTCTTCCTGAGTTGTTGCTTCAGCACATGCAACTCCTTCTTTGTTCCATCTTCTGCCTTCAAGTGATATTCATGTTGTGCCTTCACTTCATAGCCAGAGTCTCCAAAGTTTCTTTCATCATTAATGGATCTTCTTGAGCTTGCAACCTTGTTTCGCCTCCGTGTTGTCAACAACCCTCCTCTTGCATTCATTGCATTTGGTATGTTGTCTTCAGCTTTTGTTCATGATGCTTCTCGCTGTGATGCTACTGCTATCATATCTTGATGTCATTTTATATGAAGAACTTGATATCTTCATGGGTAGGCAAGTCCATGGACATTTGATTGACTGCATCCCTAGGCTTTCTCTGAACGGTGTCTTCTTCTCTGCACTCCTGGAAACCATTGTACCTGTACTGCTGAGAGACAAATCAAGACTTGCGATACCTGGAGACATGGAAATACTCATGGCAAGCAATCTTTTAGCTGAAAACCAAAATGAACATGAGAACTGCTTGTAACATACCTAGGTGAATGATCATGAAGGTTGTACAATTTCGACTGGGAGGTCGGGAGACCAACTACCAAGACTACACAAGGCACAGTCTAGGTTGCTGGGAGACTGAATGACTACTGGAACTGCGCAATGCACAGTCCAGTTTGGCTGGTGACTGCTGGGATTTCACAATACGTAAGTCCAGCTGGGAAGGACTGCTGGCCCAGGGACAGATTTGCGCAATTTCTTGGGCCAAGCAGCCACTGTCCTCCAGAAATGCACAAAACAGTTTTGGAGGCCAGTGCTAGAGGGGAAGGTGAGCCTTGCTTACTCATATTGCGCAATGCAACCTTGGTGAAGGCAAAGCCCGGGCCAAGGTTGGCCCGACTGGTCGACGGGAAACTGAAAGCAAGTAAGCCAGTGAATGCATGGCGACACTAAGTGATAGCAGAAGTGATCGATAGTGCATGAGAAACATGAATGAAAGATTCATCAAATAGATCAACATGCATGTGGGTGAGGTAGTTCGCAGGTTGGGCAAACATCCATGCAAAACATTTTTACGCATGCGACAACAGTGAGATAGCAATGAAAACTGAAATAGAGCTAGGAAAAGCTAGTATACATGTAAATGACAACAAGCGTTCAAAAAAATCAAGAAAATGGTATTCCCACAAGCCAAAACATAAAAGCACAAGGCATGGGGAGCAACTTACCCCAAAACAACTGAGTTGAATGTGTTGAATGCTCCTAGATGTGATGTGGTATGTCAAAGCTACAAGGTTGATGTGAGGAATGAGCTTTGCAACATCTGGTTGATGAGTTTTTATAACACCGAGGTTGTGACGCGCATGCCACAAATCTAGGGGAAGCGACACTTGGTGTAAGGTTTCAGAATGACTCCTTGCATGTAACCTCCAACTTCTAAACATATATCCCTGAAACAGGCGATGCCTTTGCATGCTGCCTTGGGAGAAACAACCCATGCATGCAAGTCTATTTTTCTCAGTCCCGGAGGGAGCTGGTCAACTCAGTTGCACATGCAAGAGACTGATTGACTATTGGAGAAATATGCGCATTTCTGGCTGGGAGTTGGGCTGGTTTCATAGGAGATTTGTGCAATTTCTGGGTAGAGAAGTTGACTTCTTCCCAAATTTGTGCAAATCCTCGGTTGAACAGCCTGCTACTGGGAAAATCTGCACAAATCCTGCTAGGAGGGTTGGCTGGCATGATTGCGCAATCCTTGAGCCCAGTAGGCTATTAGAGAGGATTGCACGATTTGTGGAGTGAAGGATGGTTTCCCTCCAGAAATGCGCAATTTTCAAGGGGAAGCTGCTTAGCCTACACCTCGACCAAGTCCGGGTGAGCAGCCTGTGAATGGAATGGATCACCTGTGATCGATAGGCTATCTTTGTGTGAGGAAAACACTTGAAGCTTGAGTACTCAATGAAGCAAGACAAAGTGTTGTGTAAGGTTGGTAAGGAGGCACCTAAACAGGCTAAGGAAAACTTTTGGAGGGTGGTTGTATCAGCTACAATAGTAAATTAGTTTCTTCTCAGCACACTTATGAGCTATAGTCTATTTTTTTATCACAATTGTAACAAAGCCCTTTTGCGATTTTTTCTTCCAAATGTTGTGGTGTGAACCTTGTATGTGGTGGAAGGTTAGGAGCAACAACACTTTCATCTTTATAGTTATGAGTGGTAGGCTTCCTTGTTGCTATGATTTTGCTTTCATTTTTTCTTTCCAACCTGTATGCCTTCTCTGATGAATCAGGTTCCAAAAGGAGAGCCTCATGTTGGATGTTATCCTTTAAATTCCATATGAAGACTTCAATCCTATGCTTCTCTGGAATATCATTTACCCTTATATTCAATTTTTGGAAGTCCTCAATGTGCTCTGCCATTGAACCCTTTTGCTTGATATTTATCAATTGACTAAAGAAGGTGTTTCTCTTTTTATCCTCATAATGTGCTATCATTTCCTTCATGAAAATGACCAGGTGACAAGTGCTTTACGAGAACAAATCCCTCTATACCATACAAACTGATTCAGTTCTAAATATAAAGATGAATTTTGTGGTAGTTGCACATCATGTAGATCGAAATATTGCTCCATGTTTAGTATCCATGTTATGGGATCCTT
The DNA here is from genome assembly GCA_031772625.1 of Pinus tabuliformis. NCBI lineage: Eukaryota > Viridiplantae > Streptophyta > Pinopsida > Pinales > Pinaceae > Pinus > Pinus tabuliformis. The sequence goes on from CM062804.1 coordinate 1,257,751,262, forward strand.
TCCATGAAACTTCCTCATATCAGTCTTTGGAATATGGTGGGTTTTCAATCCAATGCTAAGTTCTATGAAATCATGATTAACATTTCTTTCGTTCTCATCATGAGTTTCGTCTACTACATTTTCACCATTAGGAAGCCTTTCTAGTAGCGACTTTGTCCCACCTTCCTTCAAACCTTCCATGCCTTTCTTCAAATATTCCATTTTTCCATTCAATTTTTCTTCTATACCATTGAGCTTATTCATCATATCTTTGATCACATTCTTCAATTCATCCCTCCACTTTTTCGTGCTAGGTGTTTCTATTTTCTTGATTCGAGTCATTTTTTTCTTGCTTTTAGGAGATGGATATTGAATCTGTTATATCTCTATAAATTAGGATATCCAAGGTCTCAAATTCTGTCCTGTGGTAGTCCTCTGTGTCCTCTTTCCAATCCCACAATTCTAATCGATATTGGATTCTCGAAGAAAGTGTTATGCCCAATCTTCCGCACTGACCTGATTATAGACTAGTTCCTTAGAGAAAAATTGTACGATGTGCCACGTGTCACTGTTCCGACCTTCAACCCCGAAAATGATACCCAACAAATGAAAGTCTGTCATTTTTGTGTCAGTTCTTAGGAAACTGGAAACCGATGCTCAGAAAAAAATTATGACGATTTTCCGAGGCTCCCCTATTTGAGATGGAATTCGGAAGCCTACACAAACCCCAACTTCCACAGTTACTATATCCAACAATGTAGCGAGAAACAATCTGAAATTCGATCACGAGGTTCATCATGATTTGCGCTCAAATGGTTTTGAATTTCATCATTTTTAGCTTCCTAGAAAAACAATTATAGTGAAACTTCCACGATGACCTCCTTGAAATGGAATTCTGGAGCTTGTAGAAATCCTAACTTCCTCAGCTCATATCTCCGAACATATAGCGAGACAGGATCTAAAATTCGGATACGAGGTTCAAAATAATTTCGTCTCAAATGGGTTTCAATTTCAACTTCTGAAACTTTGTATAAAACAAGTTATCGTGAAATTTCCACGATGATCTGTTTGAAGCAGCGAAACCATAGAATCCAAAGCTCTGATACCAAATGTTATGAAACCAGCTCATAAAAAGATAGAAATGATATATCAATGACTTCAAAATCATCCTCTTTTAGGGTGAAACATCCTTTAAATTACACAAATGAACAATAATAACAATATGGGGACTAAATGGTCACAACAATACAACAAGGGGGTTGCACTAATAACACTAAGGGCTACACTAGTAGTATAGGGACCTAACAATCTACATGTACATGGAATTCCTTCTTCCAGTTGGGGAACACTAGAATACATGATGTAACCATTTTTTCCTTCAACACATCTAATATTTTTTGGAAATCATCATCCCAGAAAAATGTCGCATCCTTCTTCAATAATTTTTCCATGGGTGTAGTGATCTGTGCATATGCCTTGATGAATTTCTAGTATCTTGTATGGCCCAATGTTGCACGTAGTTGTTTTACATTCCTTGGAGGCCCCGGATTGATAATCACTGCAATTTTGGTAGGGTCCACGATCAACCCCTGCTTACAAACAACATAACCCAAGAGTATCTCATATGGTACACAAAATATCCACTTCTTTAGATTAAGGGATATTTGATAATTCCTACAAGTATCCAACATTAGACGAAGACTTGCAACATGCTTTTTCACTAACCCAAACTTTTGTCCAATCGTGAAAGTAAACCTCCAAAAACTTATGAATAAATTGTTTAAAGGCTATGACTACCACCCTAGAAATGATCGTAGGGGCATTATTAAATCCAAAGGGCATAACTGTATACTGAGAACAACCCCATTTTGTGGCAAAGGTAGTCTTACTTCAATATTCTGGCGCGATCTTGATCTGGTGATACCTTGAGAACCCATCTGTAAACGAGAAGGCTTCTTGACCACCAACATTCTCCAATAATTAATCTATGAATGACATAAGGAATGGATCATGTACACAAGCATCATTCGACTTCCTTAGATTTAAGCAGATTCAGATTTCTCCCTTCGTCTTCGTCTCCTGAACCACCATAGGACTAACCCAGTTTGATTCTTCTACATGCTCAATAATCCCTACTGCAAGCATCTTATCTAGTTCTCCGTGCACTTTTTCTTTGTACTTAGGATTCAACTGCTATGGGAACTACTTTACCAGATTTGCATATGGCTTCATATTGATCTTCATAACATCCAGATCACCTACTATCCCCTTAAGATCATAGAAATTTGTTAAAAACAAGTCCTGATATTCTCGTAATAACTCCTCAACTTTGTCAACTATGTCCTCATCACAGTAATCACCTATATTTGTGAACTTCAGTTGCGGTTCCAACCCAATGTTCACTTTCTTGGTTTTCAATGGTGTTGAGATGTCAGGAACATTTTCCTTAGGCCCCACGACTTCACGTTGTCCCTGTTACTCGGGGATACTGATATTTCTGGGATCTTCATCACCTTCTTTTGTGGTCACATTGTAGCATTCCAGAGCATGGCGCAACTGTTGGTCCAGTCTAGTTGCACCCATGTGATAGGTTCTTGTGGCTTCCTGAATATTACATCCTTGATTTCATGTAATGCTTCATCAATACATTCAAATACATCCTCAAAACTGAAAGTTAACATAAAGCTTTCCTTTAGAACATGGCACTCCACAATTCCATGTCATAGCTCTATTTCTAAGTACCAGTTTATTGAAATAGTATCCAAAGTGTGGTAGAATATGTGCACCCATTTAGGTTGTGGTTCCTCTCCCTAGGGTTTCATCCAATGAGCTAGATGCTCGTGTAAATCATTCTTCCCTATATATTTTTCAGTGATGTGGGTATTGGCATTCCCAAACTGCAGCTTCATCATCATATGATATTCCTTCCAGTCTGCAAAATTGTTCTTATGTGTACCCCACCATCTTGAAGGCATCGCTCTCAGCGTGATGTCTAACGCATGGAACCAATGTTCCTCCAGTACATCGCTTTCAAATTTTTCCAAAAATAAATTTACATCTTCTAAGTCATCATAATACAGTAAATTACGTAGCTAAGTAGATATACACTGAAGTGACTTAGTAAGCATGTTGCATTACAACGTTGATACTTCATATAATCTATTCTACCAATGCTCGAGCTCTTCATATGAATCCGAGTTGTAGGAGCTATCCCTTTCCCAAGTAATTCACCCATCCACCGTAGGGTTGATCCAATCCTCATATCACGCGGTAATCTTATAGATCTATTCAATATCATCTTCCTCATAGTAATCTCGAACTAGTTCACTATACCGCACACCCTCAGATAGATCTAATGGAAAAATGAGTCTCTATTCCTTCTTCTCAAACGTCATGTTGCGCTTCTTCAGGTTGATGACCGCATTCATATCAAATTCCCAATAAATTCCAAGTTGCGCTGGGTAGGGATTACTATCATCCACTATTTTGATTACTTCAAAATGAGCTATAGTGCACACCCCTTCAATATCTATAGTTACTCTATGTAAGTGTCGCATCAGAATAATCTTTTGTTGGTTCACCATTCGAAGCTCAATTGGGGACCACTGCAGTGTCGACCTCCGCATTCTTTCCCAGGTTTGTTTAGGAAAAACATTCGCATCAGATCCTAGTCAAGGATCACCTGGTCTATTTCAAATTCTTTGATTTGAGCAGTGAATCTCATCTCTCGACCAGTCATTTTCTTACCTTTGTCTATTTTATGTACTACATATTGTTCAGGTAGTGGCTTACCCTTGCCAACACAGTTTTCTATCAACTCTTGTAGTCCTGCTACTGCTTTTTGTTCCCTTAGGAGCTTCATGCAAGTCTGTAAGAAATATGTTAAGAATGAAGGATTTGTTTCCTGCGCAGCAATGACTTGTTTAGGCTTCTTCGTTCACACACCCTAAATTTTTGATGTGGAAGCTCCTGAATCCATGAAACTCTTTTTCGCCTCCATAAAATTTTCCTTTCCCTTATTTAAATCAAATCCAAAATCTTTGTCAGCAACCTTATGTACCTGTATATTTTATTCTGGTTGTTTTCCTATGGCTTTATCTTCCCCGATAGCTACACCTCTTTGTGTAACTATATTAACACTAGGCCCATCTTCGCGTGGTTCTGATCTCATCATCTGGATGTTCTGAGTAGGATGTTGGCTCTTCTTCTCTTAAATATTTGTGATGAGCATGGGACAATCTTCTATAACATGGTCAAACTATCGACAATATTGAAAATAGTGGTGTGTCAGGTTCTAACAATCTTGCACAAAGTGGCTTTGTTCCCCACAATTGTAAAAAATAATTTGTCCACGACCTCTTCCAGCTCCTCCCCCTCATCCCTAGAATCCTCCATGTGTTGTAGGTCCGCCTTGATCCTACTGAGGATGTGTCTCAACCTGTACTCTATATTTCAGAGTTATGTCCATCATTAACTCCTAGCTTCGGTAATTGCGCTCACCATAGCCTATAGACTTACCAAAATTGTAAAATAGTTGTTGGGGACTCTGCAAAAACTTCTGTAACAGATGGAAATTGTTCGTTGAATGTTTTCTTGTGATCTAGAAGATAACACACCATGGTACCACACTGGTACTTGATCCAGCGATATTTTCTGTCTTTAGGGGGACAAGACCTCCCCCAATTAGATGGTTCTGATACACCAGGTAATGATCCTTGTCGTGACCATTCCCCTTACACTTTAAGCACCATACTCCTGCGCGATTGTCATTTTGGACCTCTTTCCCATTTTTGAGACCTTGAAACTCCATATGCAGGCTAGCCAATTGTGACTGAATTTGTTGCACTCCTAGATTTGTATCCTGAATAGGCAAAGCCTCCAATTTCATAGCAATTTCCAATGCTTCAGCCAATGATCACGCTTTCTACTGTGACAATGGAAATCTCAAATGTGTTAATAGTGAAGTAATATACCAATCCTTATGTTTCTCATTCGAGATCTGGAGATTAGCCTGTTGTAGCAGACATTTAAACCTTTGATCAAAATCCCATGTAGATTCATTCACCTTCTGCTTAATTTCTTTGACCTCAGTCACAGACTGGGCTTGAGACTTAGGCTTATTGAATTCATTATTCAATGCATCTTTTGTGTCTTTCAACGTCCCAACTAGGTGAGTCATACTGTACCTAATATACCAGCTCAGTGCCCTATCTTGCAATGATGTGACCAACTGCGATTTCTTCAGATCATCATCCGTTATCTATTGTTACTTCCACATAGCATCTACTACAAACCAGAATTGTTCAAGGTCTTATATCCTAGACACTTGAATATAGGCATCCTCATAGTATTCTCCATGTTGAATAGCCAAGGTGGAGGTGGAGATGGAGGTGTAGGTGTGTGAAGTGGAGGTGGTGGTGGAGGTGGAGTGGATGGATGTGGTATTTTCACAATATCTTGATTTACCGTCTGCGGTGCACCTTGAGGCATCTTCAGACTATTACTTTCTTAGTCGCTATCAGATGCTCCCAACAAAGGACCGCATTCTGCACTTGAATCTAGATCTCTTCTGAATGGCATCCCACTTCGTGTAGCTCTCGTCAAGTCTCGTCTAAACATCAATTTAATGGCATAGCCCGTTTGTCACACAATAGCATTTTAATCCAAGTTTGCAGAGACTTCATATACTTACCTCTTGGTCCTTTGAGAAATAGGTGTTCATCTTCGCTATAACTCGAAAATGTATCAATCGCAAAATCAATAATAAATCAACCCAAAATACTATCGATCCAGTTATCGATAGCTTTCGCGACCTTGTTTTCTCATCCTTCCAGGCGCTTCACTAACTCTGGAGTCCACACAGTAGGGTTATCCAACTTCCAAGTACCTTGACCATCCACCAATTTAGCCAACCATTCGTATAATTTTCACGAAAAAAGTAGAAGAAAAATTTTTGTTCCTCTATATATAGGCATCTTTGCAACCACTCTTCTTTCGACAGGTGTGGATTCTTGTTTTCTTGGGCTAAAAACTCATGCAGATTCTGATCTATCCAATTTTCAATCTCCTTTTTACTTAGTATCCACTTATGCCAAATGACACATTCCTTAGATAGATCCCAGTCCTTGCAACGGAGCCATTTTTTGGCTTGAGGGGGCTTGGTCCCAGATTCAGCATTAGTTGCACTAACCAACAAAACTCTACACTATCAACCCTTTCAACAACAATCCACATAGTGCACGCTACAGTCTCACCCAAGGCAGTATTGAGGGATGCTAGAACTAGGTTTCTGCATCCAAAGGACTAGGCGATGTGTTTATGTCAAACTTAGGGTTTTATCCCGACCTTCGCGAACCCTAGCCCTTAAAACATGGAAATTATAGGAACTAATAGTTAGCAGACCTATACCCTTCATTGATTGTGCTAAACATTCGTAACACCATATAATAAGAAGATCTACTTCTTCGCACATCTATTAAGTAATTTTCCAGATTAATGGCATTCAATGGACCAACAACATAGTAAATTCATAGATAAACAATAACACACAGATACACAAATAATTCTTCAGAACCATCCTTTATTATGATTAGATCTTCAATTACAGTCATTTCCAACCCTACGCACATATTTGCAGGGGCCTCTGCACTCAGTTGCGGACTTACCAAGGTCTCCATGCACACAGCTGCAGGAGCCTTCCCCTTCGCCTAAGTGCAAAAAAAGACCCAAATCTCACACTTCTATCTCTTACTTAGATCATCTATCTCTATGAATCTTCTACGACTCCATTTTATATCCTTCTTCATTATAATACCATGGATTGCGAACCATGGGCGCGTCACAAAACAACTTGGATCTTAACAAACTAAGGGGCTTTGACCTTCCTAAATCCCCTTTAGCTCCTATCAACTTGTGCTACTCACGCTTGTTCCTCAAAATGCGAAGACTTTACAATATTAACAAAAATTTACAAAATTTGACCCCACTGACACTTTTCAAACAACTGCGCGATGTTCTAGGGGTTTCGGGGTGTGTTGAAGCCCCTCATTTTGTAATAGGTATTGGGGTTTTATGTGATTGTTTTGTCGAGCCCATGGTATGTGGACCATGGTTTTGTAGTGATGTAGCGCATATAAAGAAATGTAATGCTTTGTCGAAGATCATGAAAGGATAGAATTGATGAACACAAAGTGATTGTATTTTCTATTTTTAGTTTATGTTTTGGGCCTTAAGGAAAGGCTCCGTAGTTGAGTGCGCAAAGACCTTGGAAAATTTTCTAGCTTAGTATGCAGACCACCTGCAGTTTTGTGCGCAGGTCGAGGAGTTGAATGTATTGAAAAGATTCATCTTAATAAAGAAAAAGTTTTGGTCAATATTATGTGTTCATATGTATTGTTATGTTTGATTTCTATCTGTGTATGTGAAGTAATGATTGCAAGTACATGTTATGATAGAACATTCTATATTGTTCTATGATATGTTTATGTAATGAATGAAAATATGCAAAGTAAAGTACAAGCACAAAGTTTTTTATGAATATGAGGTAGTAGATAAGTATTAAAACATAAGAAAATACATGGGTGCCACAACGTAGTATCCCTCTAGCTATAGAAACTTGGTTCTATAACCTCTCATAATCACTTCGGGTGAGACTATGATCTACTTGCAGTGAATCGTTGCCGAGAGGGCCAGTGGTTGAGGGTTTTGTTGGTGCAAAACACACTTTGAAATTGGTTCAAGCCCACCTAAGCCAACAAATGGTTTTGTTGCTGGGACTGGGATCTGTTTGAGGGATATGTTTTTGCATTTGCCGAAGAAAGAAATCCAAGAGTGGGTTGAACAAAAGGAACGAGAAATTGTAGAAAAAGAAAATAGAAATCCTCGAGTGCTGATCTGATAATCACCCTACGAGTGACCTCAGTTAAATATTTATTAAATGAAGGTATTATAGACTCATATGTTGGTGTGCGTGTCTATGTTATTTAAGCAATGGATCGATCAGACTACAAATACACAGGCACTTGAAAGGGAAAAAAACAAAGAAACACAGTAAGCAAATACAAGAACACAAGAAATTAATAAGGAGTTCACCCTATCCTCCAGGGCTACATCTCTGGTCCAGCTCTCAATGGTGGCCTTCTTTTGTTGTGCCTTGAAGCAGAGAATTACAATGAAGGAGCTCAATATGAGTTCTCCTGAAATAGATTGGCTTGGCAGGGTGGTTCTTGGATTCCCCAAACCACTAGAGTACACAAACTCTTTTCCTTACCAGCTCTTTGACCTCTCTGGTCTGACAGATCCTCTCAGGGATGGCTTGAATCTCTCAAGCTCTCTGGTGCTCGATGCTACCTTTGGTCAGCTCGGCCCTCTATCTTTTTTTCTGCTTTTTGCTTCACTGGTTCTTCTCTTCTCTGTTTTCTGTCTTCGGTGTTCCTCTCTGGGTCCTCTGTCTTTTTTCTATTCTCTGTTCATGGCTTTAAAGCCACTTGAGCTCATGGCTATTTGATTCCTCTTCCACTCCGTCAGATCACCTGTTCAATTGCGCTTGGAGTTCCCTGTCTCGACGTCATCATCAAACTCATAGGGAGCGGCCACTTGTCCTCCTGTGAACTGCGCCAGATTGCCTCGTCGGTTCGTTTCTTTAGTTACATTACGGAATGAGTCATTTGCCACCTTGGCGGTCAATTCAGACTTCAAATTCTTTCATATCACGGCTTAATCCCCCGTCAATTCCATCCTCTCCATCGGGTACGATCTTAGCCGTTAGATCTGGAGCCCCCAGATCCAATGCCATCCACTTGTTTCATGTGGTTGACTTGCTCGACCATTAGCACATGATGAGCGGCAGTTTTCTCTCTCCTCCGCCTACCACACATCAAGCGCTGAGTGGAATCGCTCCGCTTTCACCAAAAATGCTTACCGCCCATGGATGCCTCCGATCAATACCGTCGGTTTTGGAGCAGGTCCCGCCTTTAGCTCTTAGCCTTTTATCCCATGGTTTTCTCAGCTCCCATGCGACTGAGTGCTTAGGGCTTCTCCATTTCGAGGGTTTTTGCCCCGCTAATCGCGCATCAAAAACTCCCTCTGTTTCCCAATTCAGGCCTCCCAGGGGCTAATTTCACCTCCCGCGTAGTCTCCATGGACCTTAGTCAACGCACTTTGACCAAGGTCCTCATCGTTCCACGCTGGCTGCCAACTGCCACTGGTTTAGAGGTGTTTTTGATCACTGTTCTAAATTCTTTGAAGTCTGTCCCGACCTGGTACAGCCATGGTTCTTCCGATTAGTCTTTATGGATCCAATTCGGATCACGACCTTCCCACTGAAAAGATTTTGGACCACCAAAAGTTGGTTTTCTTTCAAGCATCAACTAAGTGAGTGTACTGCTGTCTCACTTGCCCAATCTCAATCCACTTTGCATTGCTCAGCTTTGAACCTTTGAGTCCAATTCTGAGGTACTCAACATCTCCTCTGCGCGTTGTCCTCACCTTCCTGTCCAACACTGTGTCTTGCTGCAATTCATTAAATATCTAGGTAGCAGGTCATCAATAGAAGGCAATTGACTCTGCTCTTCAGGATCCTCAATTACAGAAGGTTCAAACAATCTCAAGCAATTTTCATTTACGACTGAGTAGATGTGCATGTAAGCTAGTAGATCAAGGCGAAAATCATTTTCACCAATCTTCTCAAGTATCCTAAAAGGTCCATACCTGATAGGCTTTAGCTTTTTACCTTCACCTTGCATCCTGTCCTTGCTGATATACAGCCAGACCTAGTCTCCAACTTGAAAACTATGCTCCATCTGATGCTTGTCATGCCTAGCCTTGTATTTCGCTTGGCTCTTTTCCAGCTGTTCCTGTACTGCCTAGTGGATCTCCTGGATCTATTCAATGAACCTAGTTTCCTTGTCCACATCACTGTGACCATCAACTATGGTATCTTTACCAAAGACAAAATCCAAAGTAGACCTTGGTATGAAACCAAAATAGGTTTCAAAAGGAGATCTTTATGTAGAAGAGTGTTTTTCTCTGTTGTAAGCATGCTGCACATAACACAAATGTTCATCCCAAAGCTTAGGATGTTTGCTGCAATATCCTCTGAGTAACTGGATCACTGTCATATTAACTACTTCTATCTAGCCATCAGGTTGTGGATGAAAAGTTGTGCTTTTCTTTAGTTGGGTGTCCATAAGCTCCCACAGACTTGACCAAAACTTCCCCACAAATCAGGTGTCTCGATCAGATACAATAGAAGTGGGTAATCCAAAATTAACCCATACATGTTCAAAGAACAGTTTTTCAGTTTGTTCAGCTATAATCTGTTTATTACAAGGTATCAAAATACACATTTTGCTGAACCTATCCACAACCACATACAGATAATCATGACCTTTCCTAGATTTAGGCAGTCCTCCAACAAAATCCATGGAAACACTTTCCCAAGGTTGAGAAGGAACTGGTAATGGAGTGTACAAGCCTAGTTTTCTATTGCTGGGCTTGCTTTTAGCACGCATAGTACACCCTCTTACATATCTAGAAACTGTCTCATTCATTTTCGGCCATTAACAAAATCTTTGCAGCTATGCGACTGTTTTACTTACCCCAAAGTGACCTAATATCAGAGAAGTGTGTGCTTCTCTAACTATCTATACTCTCTTAGTATGTGGAATGTAGAGTTTCCCACAATGATATAAGAGTCAGTCCTTCATATGATAATCCAATTCTTCTACTCTTTTGCCTTGACTCAAAGTTGCATATACATCTTTAAAGTCTATATCTTGAGCATATTGTTCAATGTAGCTTTCATGTAGTACAGAATTATGCTTAAGTATAGTAGATGCATTTATAATGGGTCTAGATAACATGTCTGCAACTTTGTTATGTATGTCCTTTTTATATCTGATGACTAAATGAAACTATTGTAGAAAACCCATCCATCTATAATCTTGATTGCTGCAATTTAGTTTGGGAGTGAAGATATTGAAGTGGTTGATGATCAGTATGTATTACTGTCTCTTTGCCCATTAAGTAATGTTTCTGTTTTTTCACACTCTGAACTAATGCATACAATTCTTTATCATATGTAAAAGTCTCAGAATGATAACTTATGGGTTTACCGTGTTGTGTCAACACTGCTCCCATGGCATAGTCACTGGCATCTGTTTGGATCTCAAATGGTCTTTGTAGATCAGGCAATGCTAGTACAGGTGTTGTACTAATCTTTTCTTTCAAGGTGTCGAAGGCTTTCTGATGTTTGCCTCCCCACTGAAACACCTTGTTCAATCCTATCAAAGCATGTAAGGGAGCTGCAATTGAGGAAAAATTAGAAATGAACTTCCTCCAATATTGTGCTGCTCCTAAGAAGCTTCTCACTTCTGTAGCAGACTTGGGTTTAGGCCAGTTTACAATGACTGCCACTTTAGAGGGATCTATTTTCAATTCACCACCCCCTACTATATGACCCAAATAATTTAGAGATGTTTTTCCAAATTCACATTTTGAGAGTTTAACATAAAGTTTTTCTCTTTTCAAAACATCTAATGTCTGCTTAACATGCTTTAAGTGTTCTTCCCACATTTTACTAAAAATCAGAATGTCATCCAGATACACAATAATGAAATCATCAAGAAAAGGTCTGAGTACATCATTCATTAATCTCATGAAAGTAGCAGGGGCATTGGTCAAGCCAAAAGGCATAACTAGCCACTCATACAATCTCTGCTTTGTCTTAAAAGCAGTCTTCCATGCATCTTGCTCTGCAACTCTAACCTGATGGTATCCACTGTGAAAATCCATCTTGGTGAAATAAACAACTTCCTTCAATTGATCTAAAAGATCATCTATGCGAGGAAGGGGGTAACAATTTTAAATTGTTATCTTATTCAGTGCTGGGTAGTCAATGCACATTCTCCATGAGCCATCTTTCTTCCTCACCAAAACGATTGGTGACCCACATGGTGATGTGCTAGGCCTAATGAACTGTTGGAAATAATACTGAGAGGGGGGGTGAATCAGTATTATCTAATTCTTTTAATAAATCTTCATTATTTGTTCTTTGAATTATTTTTGCATGTCAGTACCATAAAATAATGAACATGAACAAAGAAAACAGATAGTCACACCAAAGAACACAAGATGTAAGGTGGAAACCCAATGTGGGTGAAAACCACCTGCTGCAATATGTCTCTATCTTCTTTCAAATTAGAAACTCCTTTTACAATGATTTTGTACTGGTGCAGTCCTTTACCAGTACGCAGGCTGCAACCTGCAGAGAGCTACAACTCTCTCTCATTTTCCAGTCTCTCCTGGAAGGGAGCTACAACCCCCTACTTCTTTTCTTACAAGGACCACTTTTCATAAATTTTCAAACTAGATCCATAAGCATCAAATGATCATCAAGTATAAGAGAATCACCCAGTCAACTGTAGTAACTAGATCAACAATAATAGGACCAAACCCAGAACACAGCACTGATAAACAAAGATTTTAAGAGAAGTAAGCAGCTTCACCCATGTACTGCCTGCTTACAGTGAGCACCCTGCTCAACTGCTCGCCTGCTTACATACGCACCCTGCTCAACTGCTCGCTTGCTTACATACGCACCCTGCTCAACTGCTCGCCTGCTTACATACGCACTGTATCCATTGAACTGCCTGCGGACCTCCGCACCTGCAACCCTTCTGTGCCTGCGTACCGGCGCACCTGGGATGCTTCGTTCCTGCGTATGTACGCACTTTTCTTTCACTGTACCTGCGTACCTTCTGGCATAGATGATTTCAAGACTTCATAAATAACCCAGACAGTGAGATCTACAGATCTGAACATGCGCCGAAGAGATCTCAATCCATCAGTAGATTCGCCTTATTTAGATATAGACATACTCCCAAGAGATCATAATATTTCAGATCTAGCCCTCATAAGATGTTTAACCCAAAACATGCTCAAGCCAAATGATCTCCTTTGCTTTATATAGGAAAGCTCTTCCTCAAATCATGGATCAATACCACGGGCCGACACCATAATATCACAATACCGTCGGCTAAATACCAAGGGTTAAACATAAGAAACCCCACGTGTGTTTTTCCCTGCCTTGAAGTGAGTGCACTGGGGGTACGCACCTCCTGAACGGGATAACTGCGGGTATGTACGCACTTTATGTAACACCGGCCTGCGTGTACGCACCTTATGTAAGGTGTACCTGCGTACCCCTTATTTTCTTCAATATTTGATAGCTGATCATCAATCTCTGCTGCTGACTTGAGGTACTGTGATCTATCACCTGAATGGGTTGCCATCAAGGACAACACTTTAGCCATAATGCCAACAATATCCCCCTTTGGACTTGATGGCAACCTCACAAACTTCAGCTTCATTCTCCCCCTTTGACATCAAGGGCAAAGGGTTATGCTCTCCCTAAGAACATGCTCCCCCTGAATATGAACCAGATCTGCAGCGACGAACCATAATCCACCATGAAAGAGATAGAGACATATTGCAGCTACTTCCAAGATCTCCTTCTGCACATCCTCCATAATGCCAACAATGCATTATATGCTCCCCCTAAACATGTACCATCAATCAGAAGAGGTTCGGCAATAAGATGATGCATCAACAACCCCCAGCTTTTGCCTGAGGTATTCAAAAGTGTCCCTGGGCAATGGTTTGGTGAGTATATCAGCAACTTGTTCCTTAGAAGGAACATACTCCAACTTGACCTTCTGTTCAAGCACTTGTTCCCGGAGAAAATGGTACTTGATTGGTATGTGCTTGGTTTTTGAATGCATAACAGGATTCTTTGAGATGCTGATTGCACTTGTGTTATCACATAAGATGGGGATAGGTGGTGTACAAGTGATTTGAAAATCCTGCAAAGTCTGCATCATCCAAAGGAGTTGGGTGCAACAAGATGCAGCAGCAACATATTCCGCTTCAGCTATAGACAAGGCAATCGAACTCTGTTTCTTGCTGAACCAAGATACCAGTCTAGAACCCATAAAGAACGCACCACCACTTGTGCTTTTCCTGTCATCCACGCTTCCAGCCCAATCTGCATCTGTATAAGCATGAAGTGTAAGATCTGTATCTCTAGGATACCATAAGCCATAATTTTGAGTCCCTTGAAGATATTTGAAAATTCTCTTCACTGCCTGAAGATGAGTCTCCTTCGGATTTGCCTGAAATCTTCCAACTATTCCAACTGCATGCATGATGTCCGGTCGGGTACCTGTCAAATAAAGTAAACTTCCAATCATAGATCTGTAGGTTGGTTGATGTACTGCTGCAGATTCATCATTTGCATTGAGGCTACATCCTATGACCATGGGTGTACATACTGGTTTTTCATCTTCCATGCCATATTTCTTCAAAATCTGTTTGAGGTACTTGGTTTGAGATAAAAAGATTCCTCCTTCTTTTTGTTGGATTTGCAAACCAAGGAAATATGTCAGTTCTCCTAGCAAGGACATTTCAAATTCTTTCTGCATGACCAAGGCAAAGCTTTGACTCATAGCTTCTTCATTGCTGCCAAAAATAATGTCATCTACATACACAACAAGTATTAGCAATTTGTCATTTTCAACTTTTATATAAAGATTGCTATCTGCTGATCCTTTTGAAAAACCTTGTTGATGAAGATATTTGTCCAAGTGGGAGTACCAAGCCCTTGGAGCTTGTTTGAGACCATAGAGGGCCTTTTTCAATCTGCATACAAGGTTTGGATCATTTCCAAGAATGAACCCATCTGGCTGTTCAATGTATACTTCTTCTTCCAAGTCTCCATTCAGAAAGGCTGATTTCACGTCCATTTGAAATACTTTGAAGTTTTGAAAACTTGAGAGAGCAAGGAACATTTGGATGGCCTCAAGTCTTGCAACAGGAGCAAAGGTTTCTTCAAAGTCTATTCCTTCTTGCTGCGCATACCCTTTACAAACAAGTCTGGCTTTGTTTCTAATTACTTCTCCATTTTCATTCAATTTATTTTTGAAGACCCATTTTGTTCCGATAACATTCTTATCCTTTGGTCTAGGAACCAGCTCCCAAGTGTTGTTCTTTTTGATCTGCTCAAGTTCTTCATCCATTGCTTTCACCCAACATTCATCTTTGCATGCCTCTTTCACATTTTGTGGTTCAGTAGAGGAGAGTAATGCCAAATAGCTTGAAGCTTCTGCAACTGTTCTTCTTGTTTGTACACTTGCTTCTTTCTGCCCCATAATCTGAGATTCTGGATGATTCTTCTGAACATATCTGGATGGAGTCTTTTCTTCTATTCTTGTTTGCTCCTCTGGTTCTTCTTGAGGTTCTTCTTCTTCATCATTCTGTCATTCGGGGTAGCCTTCATCTTCTTCGATGTCTTCATGATGTACTTGCCTAGGAATGTATCCCTTCTCATCAACCACTACATCAATGCTGTCAACAATTCTGCCAAGTCTTTTATTGTAGCATTTGTATGCTTTGCTATGTGGAGAGTAACCAAGAAGAATGCCTTCATCTGCTCTAGGTTCAAGTTTGTCAAGCTGCTCATCAGTATTCTTGATATAGCATTTGCTCCCAAAGATTTTGAAGTGCTTTACCGAAGGAGTCCTACCACTCCAGAGCTCATGAGGAGTTTGAGTGCTGTTCACCCGGACATTTGTTTTGTTGAGAATAACAACCGCATCATGTGCAGCTTCACCCCAGAAAGTTGCGGGAGTTCCTGACTCATCAAGCATAGCACGAGCCATTTGTTGGACTGTTCTGTTCATTCTTTCCACAACTCCATTTTGCTGAGGAGTTCTTGCTGTAGAGAATTCTCTTCTTATCCCATGTTCTTCACAGAAATCAAAAAATTCATTTGAAGTAAATTCCCCACCTCTGTCGGATCTGAGGCACTTAATTTTGTGACCTGATTCATTTTCAACCAAGGCTTTGAAGGATTTGAATTTTTCGAATGCTTCATCTTTGTGCTTCATAAGTCCTAACCAGACAAACCTGGAGAAATTGTCAATGAATAATATCAAGTATTCTTCTCCTCGAGGTGTTCTTTTTTTGAAGGCACCGCATGTATCTGTATGTACTAGCTCAAGAGGCATGCTAGCTGATCCTTCTTTCTCTGGAAAGTTAGTTCTGGTTTGTTTTCCAAACTGACATGATTTGCATATGATGTTGTCAGGAATTTTGATATCTGGAAGATCGCGAACTGCCTGATATTTGCATGCTTTCCTTATTTGTGAAAAGCTTAGATGTCCCAACCTCCGATGCCATAACCAGTGCTCATCATCCTTGCTCAGATAGCATTGTTGTTGTCCTTCTTCAAATATGTACAGATTATTTGGAGTTCTTTTGCCTTTGATCACTGTTTTACCTGTATCAAGATCACGAACAAGACATCCATTTGATCTGAATATAACCTCAGTTCTTTGATCACACATCTGGCTAACACTTAGAAGATTATGCTTCAATCCATCAACATACAAAACATTTCCAACCTTGACCTTTTCTTTTAACTGAGCAATGCCTTTTCCTTTTATAGTTGCAGGGGTATCATTTCCAAAAGAGACTTTCTTTCCTTTTTCTAGATCAGAATATGACTCAAGTTTTTCTTTATCACCTGTCATATGCTTCGAACATCCACTGTCAATGTACCATAGATTTTCCTGTCCTTCTGCATAAAATGCTATCCCACATCTTTCTGTTTGTGGTTCCTTTATTCTCCATGTTTTGGTGCTTGAGGCTTGTTCCTTTTTTTGCTGAAACCTGCTCCTGCATTCAGAGTCTTCATGACCAAAGTTATTGCAAATAGAACATTCAACTTCATTTTCAAGAACCGAAAAGTTGTTATAGGTCCCTTTTGTAATCCCGGTCATACTTCTTTGTTTTTGAGCTTCCCTAGTCATGATCGTTTTATATGCAACACATTGAGCTGCTTTGTGACCAAAGTTATGGCAAGAAAAGCATTGTCCATTGAAGAAACTTCTGCGGTTATCGAATCTACCAGCCAATTGATTGTAATTTCTATTGTCATCTATTCTTGAACCAAATTGAGAAGATTTTACCTGTGGCTGGTTGTAGCTTTTGTTCACCCTTAAGATGGATTGCCCCTGATAGTTTCTGTTTGCAATTTGTCCCTGCTTTACCTGATGGTCTTCATTGTGCTTTTGCTCATTTCTTCTTGCTGCATCAAGATAACTTTTTGAGGTGGATGCTTGAGAAGTTTCTCCATTATAGCCCAGACTTGTCTTGTTTAGTGGAGACCGCTGCACATTGATAATCTCATCCAAAGTTTCAGATCCTTTGACAAAATTAAGATTAATAGCTTTTGTTTTCTCAATCTCTTTTCTAAGACCAACAATTTCACCTTCTAGTTTTTCAAGATGTTTTTCCTTTTCATCAATTTGAAATTGTAGAGTATCAATGATCATATTCTTTTCTTCTATACATCTCTTGAGTCTAGTAATTTCATCATAAAGGTTATCCACATCTATAGCATCCATATAATCATCATCTTCAAATGCCATTAACAACTTATATTCATTACCTTGTTCATCTTCATCACTGTTCGATAGACCATCACTATCTTCATGAGTGTAGTAGCTTTTCTTATTTGCACTCTGTTTCTTGTTCCATCTAGCAGGTTCCTTTCCTTTATCCTTATAAGGACATTTTGCAGCATAATGACCTACTCTTCCACAAGCAAAGCATTTAAAAGGTAACTTACCTCTGAACCTTCCAGAACCCCTTTGAAGATTTCTGACAAAATTTGATTCTTCTTCCTCTTCTTCTGGGACGTGGCTTGCTTCATAATAATCTTCTTTGCCTGATGCCTTGAAAGCAGCTTCTCTTCTGTCTGATGGACCTCCCTTTCTCATTTCATAAGCAGTTAGAATTCCATGTAGCTGAGACATAGTAAGAATTCGTAGATTTTCCTTTTCTTCTATTGCAGATACTTTAGATTCAAACTTGGGGGACAATGATCTTAGAACCTTTTCAACCACTATAGCCTCTTTTATTTCTTCACCCAAATTTTTCATACAATTAACAATCTCATCTACCCGAAGAAAATAGTTAGCCACACTTTCATCATTATACATCTTGAGAGTCTCATACTGAATCCTGAGAGTTTGAAGTTTAGCATGCTTTACCTATTCATCTCCTTCATAGCTCGTGACAATTTTGTCCCATATCTCTTTTGCGGATTTGTAGTGTATTACCTTCATGAATTCCGTTTGGGATATACATCCTAATAGGGTACTGACTGCTTTCGCATTTGTTTCATACTTCTTTTTCTCAGCTACATCTGTAGGAGTAGCTGAAGGAAAAGTGTAGCCTGTTTCTACGATGTCCCAAACTTCTGTACTAAGAGATTGAAGATAGGCAGTAACTCTTACCTTCCAATAATTGAAGTTTGTCCCATCAAAAACCGGTGGCCTGATTGATGCTTCTCTCTCGTAGTTGCTCATGATGAACGATCTACCTTCAAGCGATCAAGCTTCTCTGAAGGACCTGCTCTGATACCAATTGTTGGAAATAATACTAAGAGGGGGGGTGAATCAGTATTATCTAATTCTTTTAATAAATATTCCTTATTTGTTCTTTGAATTATTTTTGCATGTCAGTACCATAAAATAATGAACATGAACAAAGAAAACAGATAGTCACACCAAAGAACACAAGATGTAAGGTGGAAACACAATGTGGGTGAAAACCACCTGCTGCAATATGTCTCTATCTTCTTTCAAATTAGAAACTCCTTTTACAATGATTTTGTACTGGTGCAGTCCTTTACCAGTACGCAGGCTGCAACCTGCAGAGAGCTACAACTCTCTCTCGTTTTCCAGTCTCTCCTGGAAGGGAGCTACAACCCCCTACTTCTTTTCTTACAAGGACCACTTTTCATAAATTTTCAAACTGGATCCATAAGCATCAAATGATCATCAAGTATAAGAGAATCACCCAGTCAACTGTAGTAACCAGATCAACAATAATAGAACCAAACCCAGAACACAGCAATGATAAACAAAGATTTTAAGAGAAGTAAGCAGCTTCACCCATGTACTGCCTGCTTACAGTAAGCACCCTGCTCAACTGCTCACCTGCTTACGTACGCACCCTGCTCAACTGCTCGCCTGCTTACGTACGCACCCTGCTCAACTGCTCGCCTGCTTACATACGCACTGTATCCATTGAACTGCCTGCGGACCTCCGCACCTGCAACCCTTCTGTGCCTGCGTACCGGCGCACCTGGGACGCTTCGTTCCTGCGTATGTACGCACTTTTCTTTCACTGTACCTGCGTACCTTCGGGCATAGATGATTTCAAGACTTCAGAAATAACCCAGACAGTCAGATCTATAGATCTGAACATGCGCCGAAGAGATCTCAATCCATCAGTGGATTCGCCTTATTTAGATCTAGACATACTCCCAAGAGATCATAATATTTCAGATCTAGCCCTCATAAGATGTTTAACCCAAAACATGCTCAAGCCAAATGATCTCCTTTGCTTTATATAGGAAAGCTCTTCCTCAAATCATGGATCAATACCATGGGCCGACACCATAATATCACAATACCGTTGGCTAAATACCAAGGGTTAAACATAAGAAACCCCACGTGTGTTTTTCCCTGCCTTGAAGTGAGTGCACTGGGGGTACGCACCTCCTGAACGGGATAACTGCGGGTATGTACGCACTTTATGTAACACCGGCCTGCGTGTACGCACCTTATGTAAGGTGTACCTGCGTACCCCTTATTTTCTTCAATATTTGATAGCTGATCATCAATCTCTGCTGCTGACTTGAAGTACTGTGATCTATCACCTGAATGGGTTGCCATCAAGGACAACACTTTAGCCATAATGCCAACCACTTTTGTAGCAGACTTGGGTTTAGGCCAGTTTACAATGACTGCCACTTTAGAGGGATCTACTTTCAATTCACCACCCCCTACTATATGACCCAAATAATTTAGAGATGTTTTTCCAAATTCACATTTTGAGAGTTTAACATAAAGTTTTTCTCTTTTCAAAACATCTAATGTCTGCTTAACATGCTTTAAGTGTTCTTCCCACATTTTAGTAAAAATCAGAATGTCATCCAGATACACAATAATGAAATCATCAAGAAAAGGTCTGATTACATCATTCATTAATCTCATGAAAGTAGCAGGGGCATTGGTCAAGCCAAAAGGCATAACTAGCCACTCATACAATCTCTGCTTTGTCTTAAAAGCAGTCTTCCATGCATCTTGCTCTGCAACTCTAACCTGATGGTATCCACTGTGAAAATCCATCTTGGTGAAATAAACAACTTCCTTCAATTGATCTAAAAGATCATCTATGCGAGGAAGGGGGTAACAATTTTAAATTGTTATCTTATTCAGTGCTTGGTAGTCAATGCACATTCTCCATGAGCCATCTTTCTTCCTCACCAAAATGATTGGTGACCCACATGGTGATGTGCTAGGCCTAATGAACACCTTCTCGAGCAACTCCTGCACCTTCCTCTTGATTTCAGCATTCTCTAAAGCAGACAACCTGTACATTCCAATGTTAGGTAATGGAACATCTTGCTGCAAAATAATATCATGTACCATTTCCTTTTTGGGTGGCAGACCTTTAGGTTCTTGAAACAAAACATCATACTCTGAAACAATTTTTTCTATATCAGCTTGCTGCTTAGCATTACAGCTCTCAAATACATTGGTTTTATCATGTTTCTTTTCCTTTATAAGCATTAGTAAGAATTGTTTGCACAAATTTATCATTCTTTTCATCTGCCCTGAGTTTATGAGAGTATAATTATTCTTGAGCTTGTGAGCTCTTACAAAGTATTCGATTCCATCTTTAACAAGTAGATACTTGTTCTCAGCTCTATAGAAAATGGCTTTTCTATCATACAAGTAAGGACTCCCTAAAACAATTCCACATATATCCAAAGGAATTATGTCTAAATCGACCTCATCTACAAATGCTGACCCAAAAGAAAACTTGAGTTTGCACTGTCTAGTCACTTGTAGTTGTGCTTTATCATTCAACCATCTTAATGGGTATGGTTTCTTGTGAGGTTTAGTTGCTAATCCCAATTTATTTACAATTGCTTCAGAAATCAAATTTACTTGTGAGCCACTATCAAACAAAGTATCAATGTTTTGATGTTGGGAAATAACTCGAATATGGAAAAGCTCATGTCTTCTTCTCTCATGTTCTTCATCAATAATAGTTTGAGCAGAATTACTAGTAGATGCTTCAGAATTATTACCTTTTATACCTATGGCTGCAATGATTGTTTCATCTCCTGATTCTGACCCCAAATCTTTCTGAATAGTTGCAGCAGTCTTCTTCTTCTTGCCTTCGGATTTCTTAGGTCTCAGCTCTGGATGCAGAATCCAACAGTGCTCATCATCATGCCCATCCTTTTTACAGTGAGTACATGAAGCTTTGCTTTTCTGTGCAATGTTCGCCTTCCTTGATTTCCACCTCTGCTTTCTTTTCTCGTTGCTCTTGCTTGCAGTAGGTTGGGATGGTTCCCCAACTTCTGGATTTCCATTCTTTCCTCTAGCCTCTAGATGAGTAGCTTGTATAGATACCTCATCTATACTAGTGGGATTAAACATGAGGATGGTATGCCTCATGTAGTTGTGTAGACCACCAATGTACTTCAAAAGAGTCTCTAGTGAGTCTAATGAGATCCCTAGAATCAATGCTCTGTTTCTAAATTCTTGAGTGTACCCTTGCACACTTTGCCCTTTCAACTGCTGAAGAGTTTGCCAACTCATCATGGCTTGTTGCATGTAGGCCAATGGATAAAACTGCTTCTTGATTGCAAAAACAAAGTCACTCCAAACAGAGATAGTCTTACCATGTCTTTTCATGTCAGCTTGGGTTCTGCCTTCCCACCAAACCAAGGTAGTGCTTCCTAGGCATAAGCTTGCCAGTTGAATTTTTCTCTTGTCTGAATCAATGTTCTGCACTCTGCAATACACATCAATTTGTCTAATCCAATTGTCCAACTTTTCAGCATTTAGCTCGCCATCA
This sequence comes from Pinus tabuliformis, assembly GCA_031772625.1. NCBI lineage: Eukaryota > Viridiplantae > Streptophyta > Pinopsida > Pinales > Pinaceae > Pinus > Pinus tabuliformis. The sequence goes on from CM062804.1 coordinate 1,257,773,246, forward strand.
TATAGAGACAAGTCAAATTTAACATCTAGCTTGATCAAAGATGCTTTCTTATTATGCACAGGGCTATTAGGAGGTGTGAGACAATTTTCCTCTTTCCCTTTTCCTTTTGAGTGGTCATGGGAATGAGACTCATATTCTTCTTTGTCTTGTTTAGAACTTGATGAATCTTCATCCTTATGCTTTCTAAAGTCCCTATACATTTCTTCTACCATAGACTTTATAGCTAGGAAAATCTCTATGAAATGAGGGTCTGGCCCCACAGAACCTTCCTCTGACATGGTCTTCTGAGGATAGAATCTCCCAATCTCAAGATTAGTTTCGACCAACTCTCCTTCTCCTAATTTGAGCTTTGATCTAGTGAGCATTCAACAACTAAAGCAACACAATCTTGTCTAACCTTACAGCCTAAAGCTCTGATACCACTTGATCTGATAATCACCCTACGAGTGACCTCAGTTAAAGATTTATTAAATGAAGGTATTAAAGACTCATATGTTGGTGTGTGTGTCTATGTTATTTAAGCAACGGATCGATCAGATTGCAAATACACAGGCACTTGAAAGGGAAAACAACAAAGAAACACAGTAAGCAAATATAAGAACACAAGAAATTAATAAGGAGTTCACCCTATCCTCCAGGGCTACATCTCCGGTCCAGCTCTCAGTGGTGGCCTTCTTTTATTGTGTCTTGAAGCAGAGAATTACAATGAAGGAGCTCAATATGAGTTCTCCTGAAACAGATTGGCTTGGCAGGGTGATTCTTGGATTCCCCAAACCACTAGAGTACACAGACTCTTTTCCTTACCAGCTCTTTGACCTCTCTAGCTTGACAGATCCTCTTAGGGATGGCTTGAATCTCTCAAGCTCTCTGGTGCTCGACGCTGCCTTTGGTCAACTCGGCCCTCTGTCTTTTTTTCTGCTTTTTGCTTCACTGGTTCTTCTCTTCTCTATCTTCTATCTTCGGTGTTCCTCTCCGTCTCCTTTGTCTTTTCTCTATTCTCTATTCATGGCTTTAAAGCCACTCGAGCTCATGGCTATTCGATTCCTCTTCCACTCCGTCGGATCACCTGCTACAGCTGCGCTTGGAGTTCCTTGTCTCGGTGTCATCATTAGACTCACAGGGAGTGGCTACTTGTCCTCTTGCGAACTATGCCAGCTTGCCTTGTCGGTTCGTTTCTTCAGTTACGCTACGGAATGAGTCATTTGCCACCTTGGCGGTCAATTCGGACTTCAAATTCTTTCATATCGCGGCTTAATCCCCTGTTAATTCCATATTCTCCATCAAGCGCGATCTCAACTGTTAGATCTGAAGCCCCCAGATCCAATGCCATCCGCTCATTTCGTGTGGTTGACTTGCTCGATCGTTAGCACGCGATGAGCGCGGTTTTCTCTCTCCTTCGCCTGCCATGCATCGGGCGCTGAGTGGAATCGCTCCGCTTTCACCAAAACTGCTTACCACCCATGGATGCCTCTGATCAATACCGCCGGTTTTGGAGCAGGTCCTACCTTTAGCTCTTAGCCTTTTATCCCATGGTTTTCCCAGCTCCCACGCGACCGAGTGCTCAGGGCATCTCCATTTCGAGGGTTTTCACCCAGCGATGCGCGATTAGCGCTAAGCTCTAATCGCACATCAAAAACTCCCTCTGTTTCCTGATCTGGGCCTCCCAGGGGCTAATTTTGCCTCCCGCGTAGTCTCCATGGGCCTTGGTCAATGCGCTTTGACCGAGGTCCTCATCATTCCACACTGGCTACCAACTTCCACTGGTTTAGAGGTGTTTTTTATCACTGTTCTAAATTCTTTGAAGTCTGTCCCGACCTGGTACAACCATGGTTCTTTCGATTAGTCTTTATGGATCCAATTCGGATCAAATGCCAACTGAAAGTTAGTTGGAGAAGTATATTTTCAAATATCAATACGAAATATTCTTTGGTTTGTTTCACATTGAGTTATACGAGTGGTTTTAAGATTGAAAGAAATAAATGACTGCTTCAAAGGAGATGAACCTAAGGGGTGGAATCCTGAATTAATACAACGACTCAAGATTCAAGAACACTAACAACAAGATCTGAATAGCTGTTGATTTCTGGATAAATAGCATTTTGGGAGGATTCATTATCGAGTTCACGATAGATTTGAATGTTTCCTACAACACAGAAGAACGAGGATTTTTCAAAGGACCGCGAAGTAAACTCTTAATATATTTGAATATCTGGATTAATATGCTTTTGTGTGAAAAAGTGATTTTACAAATGCAGTTAAATTATTAGTTACTTATGTTTAGAAGATCTGAAGCAGAGACTGGAACAACGTGAAGTGGGAAAAGGTATAGAATAGACACTATAAAAAGATCTCATGGAAAATATCCAAAGACTTTTATAGAAACTAACTATAGTCCTCCGTTGAGTGAGTTTGAAAGTGAAGGAAACCATCTTGAGAGCCCTAAAGTAACCTCGCGGTATTCACCCTTTCAGTCTAGAAGTTCGGCGAAGTTACAATCAGGTAATAATCAAGGATTTTTTGGTTTTCCGGTCCCCCTACCCCCCCATGTCCCATCCCCATCCTCTTACGAATCGCCCTCCCCCTCCCCCTCCGAGTAGAACCATCGCCGATGATATTAAAATTCCTGTCTTTAAAGGGACTCGATTAGAGGATCGAGAGAAATTTTGGTTCATATGCGAAGTAGGTCCATGACAAGGACATAAAGAAAGCACAACTTGTCACAAAATTCCGAGATAGAGCGCTAATGTGTACATGAAGTATTTGAGCAATTAGAATAGAGCATTTGCAGATATCAAAATAGAGTTGATAAGAGAATTTAAGAAGCCAAAGTTCGAATCACAGTGTATTAGAAAACTAAAAGAGATCCAACAAAGGCCTACTGAGTCTATCTTGGAATTTGATTAAGGATTCAAGATCTTATTGGATCAGGGGTGCTTTAAAATACCTTCACAACAACGTAGGGAATGGTTTATAGATACACTACTTCCACACATATGATTTTCTTTGTCACAACAGAAGATAGAGACTCAAGTCGAAGCTTTAGAGCTTGTGATGAAGTTAGAAGCTTCACCCATAGGGGATACCAGTGTAGGTATGCTGCAGATCCAGAGTTAGCTGGAAAATTTAACTCTGTAGATATAGGATATGAAGAAAAGTAAGGAATTCATAGAAGAGGTATGGTATAAACAGTGTAAAGGAGAAGGCCAGTCTAAGGAACAATGCCCTCCTTTCAAAACTTACATGGCTAGTGTTGTGGCAAACCCTTTAAACCCTTTTAGTGTCGGATCTAGCTTATGGTGTGAGATATGCAAAATGAGAGGCAAACACCACCCAAAATATTGTTATTTGTTGTAGAAGTACGTACAGACCCCAAGGAACTTATATTGCAAGTTCTGTAAATGGGTGGGACATGATGAAAATAATTGCTGAGATTATGAATTAATGGTAGATCGAAGTTTTGATGCATATAGAATGCAAGATGAAGAACAAGGACATGAAGAACATGCACAACATGGTGGTCAAGGTGGATATCGAGGTCGAGATGGCAGAGTTGGTAAAGGATGAGGACAGGTTATTTTCTATAACTGTGGCCAAGCATGACATTTTGCAAGAGATTCTCATAATGCTACAATGACATATAAGTATTGCAAACCTTTTGATCATGTTATTGAAGAGTGTTCGGTATTTATGGAAAAAATGCAAGAAAAAAGGAACCAACAACTGACATAAAACATCCAAATAATGATTGTGAAACCAAGGACTAATGAACCACACATTAACATTATAATAAGGAGTGGATATGCAATTAGAGATGATAAAGAAGATGGGAAAAAGGAAGGTGAAGCTACATGGGTAAGAAAAGCTACTGAAAAAGATGTTGCCTTTGATATTCAGAAGGAAAAGGAAGTATTCATGGAAGCGAGGCAAAGCTTTATGGATGATGGGACTTCAGTCTCTACTGCGTAGCCAACACAAAAGAATAACTGTGATATAGTATCAGTTGTGACACAAGATGTGGATTCAAATATTTTGAAGTCTTTTCTACAGACTTGCATGAAGTTGTTAAGAAACCATAAATGTTGTAGAAGGATTGCAGGAATTAATATACTCTTTTTCTTCTAAGGAAGTACCATGACAGGATATGCATGTAATTAATAATCTACATCGACACAAGAAGAGGATTGGAAAAGAAACAAGGTTTACTGCATAGATTAGAGAATATGACATGGAGGTTATATTGGATTCACGATCTGATGCCAATGTGTTGCCAAAGAAGACCTCAGAATTTATGGGTAAGTCGAAGTTACAATGGTCACCTATTCATCTAAAGATGGGGAATCAACAAAAGAGTGTTCCTCTAGTAAGGTTATGAGGCATCACAATAGACATTGAAGGAGTGCACACTTTTGAAGTGATAGAAATTGTGGATGATAGTAACCCCTATCTTGCATTACTTGGATTGGATTGGGAATTTCCTAACATGGCTATAATTAGCTTAAAGAAGAGGAAAATAATATTTAAAAACAACAATATGAGAGTCATTGTTCCATTAGATCCATCAGAAGGAGCGAGGTATACTCAACCTTTTAAAGAGGATCACAGCGCAACTGACATTGACAACATCTATCAGATAAAAGGAAAGGGAGAAGAATGGATTAACCCTACTGCAGGTGGAAAATTGGGTTGGGAACAAGGCAGTTCTTGCACTTTAGATTCAAAGGAAGAATTGGAAAACTGGAAAAACGAGTTACATGAAGTGTCTACATGACAATGTGCAAGGATCACTAACGCAGTTCGATGTATGACAACTGAGGTATGTGATTTACTTTTTTATGATGGTTCGGGTAATATAAACACTTTTTTTAGAGATTATGAAAGATAGGTACTAGAATGTCAGAGATTATTATCTCTTGATCTAGCCCTAAGAGCTACTCCAGTTAGATGGTGGGGTACACATAAGAAGAATACAGGAACTTGGCAACAATGTCGAAGGTTGATGTGGGTAAGGTTTGGTCAAGTAGAAATAAAGTTGGAAGATAAATATGATGGTCAAAATGATCCTAGAGAATACATCCAACTTTTCATGACAACATGGGAGGAAATTCCATGAGAAGAATGGGTGCATGGCTTCATCCATACATTGGAGACAATTCCTTGAAATTGGTACTTGGAAACAGAACGTCAACATGGTACTGCAAGCTGGGCAGATATGGTTGATGGATTTATAATGGCATTTAGCTTTGATGATGATTGTCCATATATAGATTCGACCCTTTAGATATTTAAGAAGAATATTTTTGAAAATGAAATTCCATTTACTTGGCAGCTTGATTGGGTTGCACAACTACATAATGTACTGGAATGCTACAACATTACTGCAGAAGAATATGAAGACCCTTGCAAGATTGATATAGCAGAATCTAAAGGCCACGAAGTGAATGGACCTAAGATAGAGATGCTTGATATAAAAAATCCATTAAATACAAAGAAGGTGAATATAGGGTCAGAAGATGAGCCGAAGTTTGCAACTATAGGAGGTTATTGGGATGAAGAAACAGTCAGCAAAGTAACAGATATTTTGCATGAATACCAAGAGTTATTCCTCACTAAGTTCTTAGATATGAAGGGCATAGTAGGGGAATTGGGAGTTATGAAGATTCGTATAAAGCCTGATGCAAAGCTTGTTAGCAAAGACCTTATAGACCGAATCCAAAATATAAGGAAAATGTGAGAGAAGAGTTAGATAAAATGATACAAGTTGGGATCATCGAACCTGTTGAAGAGTCTGAATGCGTGAGCCCTATGGTAGTTTAGGAAAAGAAGAAAAAAGGAGATATCAGAATTTGTGTTGACTTGAGAAAATTAAATGATGCATGTATGCATGACCCCTTCCCTACACCATTTACAGACGAAGTATTCGATAATGTAGGAGGACAAAAGGCATATTCTTTCACAGATGGATTTTCGGGTTACCATCAGATCATAATTGCACCAAAAGATAGACATAAGACAACTTTTGCTACAAAGTGGGGATCTTACCAGTACACGATATTGTATTTTGGCTTGAATAATGCTCCTTCCATATTTTCTAGAGTTGTAATTGCAACCTTCAAAGAATATATACACAAATCTTTGGAATTTTACTTTGATGACTAGACAGCCTTTGGGATCTTTTGAATCATTGACCGGAGAATCCACAGTTTTAACATTTTTGTACCAACATTTCAAATCCCAAATGGGATCCATCATCAGGATATGAGAATGATGATGACAGAAGAGCAACAAAGAAATAATAAATAGTGGTGAGGATAAAACCTTTAGAATAACAGACTGTCGGCTGAAATAATTTTTAATTAGTTTTAATTAATTTTATATAATTCTATATTAATTTGTTTCAAAAATTTTAATCTCTAAAATCCATAGTCTTTGGGATATTGAAAAATCATATTGCAAGCTTGAGGTTGATGTTGGATACATGTAGGCAATACTAAATATCATTAAATTTGAAGAAGTGTATCTTTTATGTACCATTTGGTATATTGTTGGGCCATGTGGTTTGTAAGCAGTGATTAATGGTAGATCCCACAAAGATCATATTTATTGTGAACATGCCAATGCCAAAAATAGTGAGACAACTACTCACGACACTTGGACACACTAGCTATTACAAAAATCTTATAAAGGTGTATGCGCAGATAACTGCGCAATGGAGAAATTGCTAAAGAAAGATGTGACTTTTTAGTGGAATGAAGAATGCCAGAAAATCCTGGACGTACTGAAACAGAAAATGGTGACTACGCATATTCTGGTTTTCCTAGACTGGAATAAGGAGTTTCATGTACATGTTGATGCATCTTGCATAGCGTTGGGTATAGTACTGGCACGACTAGGAGTAGGAGAAATTGATCACTCGATATATTTTGCAGGAAGAAAACTGTCCAAGGCAGAAAAGAACTATACCACGACATAAAGAGAAGGGTTAGCCATGATCTATGCATTACAGAAGTTCAAGCACTACTTGTTTGGAGCACATTTCAAGATGTTCACCGATCACTCTGCACTGAAATATTTGGTGAATAAGCCTGTTTTAGGAGGAAAAATTTGTCGATGGTTGTTATTGTTCAAGGAGTACAACTTCGAAGTTGTAGTCAAACAAGGAAAATTGAATATTGGCCTAGTCATCTTTCGAGGTCGGAGTCGGGAGAAGAACCCACAAGTATCGAGGATAACATGCCTCACGCGTAGTTATTCGCAATCAGGGTTGCAGATGATTACTTTGTAGATATTATTCAATTTTTGGCCACAACAATGGTGCTCGTTGAGTACATTATGAAGCAAAAGAAGGAGCTGGTAGTCAAAGAAACTGATTCTCGTTGATTACAGGACACTTGTACACAATCGCACCAGATGTAATACTCTGCAGATATGTTCCTGAAAATGAAAGTTAAAGTATTCAGGCAGAATCTCATGGAGGAGTTGCGGGTGAACATTATACAGGAAAATCTACTGTGCAGAAAATCTTGAGCATTGGGTTATGGTGGCCCACAATATATAAGGATGCAAAAGAGCTTTGTCGAGCATGTGATGTATGAGAAAGAACTGAAAAGCCATCTAGAAGAGATGAGATGCCACTAGTGCTACAAATAACTTTGCAGGCTTTTGACAAATGGGCTATTGATTTTGTTGGACCTATCAGTCCACCAAGGAAAAGGATTGGTGCGAGGTATATAATCACTGCAACTGACTATTTGACAAGGTGGGCCGAAGCACAGCCAGTGAGGGAATGCAGTGCAGAAACTACTGCAAAATTCATATTTGAATACATATTGTCCAGATTTGGGTGCCTAAGGATATTTATGAGTGACCAAGGGTCACATTTCTTGAATAAGATCATTGAAGCATTAACTTTGGAATTTCAAGTTTACCACCAGAAGAGCACTCCTTATCACCCTCAGGCAAATGGAAAAGTAGAATCCTTCAATAAGATTATGGAGAATTCACTCACAAAAGTGTGCAATGTGAACATAAATGACTAGGATCTAAGGATTCCAGTCGTATTGTGGGCATATAGGACAACATGCAAGAAACCAATAGGACATACACCTTTTAGGTTGGTATATGGACACAAAGCAATCATGCCTATGGAGTACATTGTGCCAATTTTGATAATTGTAGCCTTCACAAACATAGCAGACCCTGACATTATGGAAGAACTGATGTCGCAGTTAATTGCTCTAGAAGAAGATAGGTTTATAGCAGGTTTTCATCAACAAGTGAAAAAATCAAGGGAGAAAGCCTGGCATGACAGGCACATCAAGAAGAAGACATTATAGGAAGGGGATATTGTAATTTTATATGATATAAAATTTGTGAAGTTCCCAGGAAAATTTAAAACACATTGGTTAGGACCGTATATCATCAAGCACATCTTTGATGGTGGTGCAGATCATCTCGCAATGTTAAATGGTTAGTTGATTCCAGGACGAGTGAATGGTAGAAGATTGAAGGTATACATGGATGACTTTGTCCTTGGAGCTTCACACTAAAGGATGAAAGGAGAAGAGTCTTAGTGCCACCTGCAGTTGAAAGTGGGCACTGGACTATAAAATACTCTGCAGAAGGGAACTTTGCCAAAGGAAGATTACTGTGCGATATTCAGGAGTATGTCAAAGTCTGAAATAACTACAATCAAGGAAGGATTGCTCTGCCACAAGGGAAGGTTCGTCAAATTTCACCAGAAATATGACTATTGGAAGGAAAAAGAGGTCATTAAAAGAAATTTTTCGTTAAGAGGCGTGGGAGAAACACATTTATGAAGCATAGCTAGTTGGACCTAGCGCCATATATGCATTGAATGACCAATATATAAGCCAATCATGGGTTCGAAATTCAAATTCTCGATAAAAGCCATGTCCTGCTCCACATTTTGCACTTTGCTATCTAGAGAATTAAGTTTGAGAATTTGCGACTAAGTGTGAGACAAGTGTGTTGTTGTATGTCTGAGAGAAGTTTCGAAGAGATTGCTGGAGGGTTTAAAAAGAAATGGCTAGTAGGTATCACGGAAGCACATACTGGTAAATCCACAACATCAAGTGTACCTATGTCCCTGAGGCGTATGAGGTCGCTGCGAAAACTGGAATAGATAAGTCAACTACTGCAGTCAGAGAAGGTCATGAAGCTTGGCCTCATGATAAGGGATTCAAAGAATAAGTTTGCATAAATGAATTTCGACTATCAAGTGAAGATCACAAAGCTACAAATGAGGCTTCAGCCAGTCACACCACTGGAAGTATGTGAGAAGAGGGAAATGGATCTGAAATCTACGTTGACAACCATCTCTAACATAGTGACAGATTGTGGCAAACTGCAAGATGAAACTATACAGATTTGGACCTCACTACAAGAGGATCCAAATTTTCAGAGGATTGAAGAGGAGCTCCAAATGAAGCAGAAGCAGTTGGAAGAAATATGGGAAACTTCGAAGACTTTACAAGTTTCACAGAGGGTCACCAGAATCACTGAAGCACAGACTCTTCAAAAACAGATTGACGACCTTTGGAGAAAATAGAATATTTTGACAGAAAGGACTCTGTCATGGCAGGATGAGGCCCTCCAGCTTTTGAAGGCAGTAGACGATAACCTCAAGGAACTACGACAAAGGGAGAAATAAGTGCTATAGAATATTGTCGCACCAACAACAAAGGCACCACTAGAAGAAGTGTGTTGAGAGGAGAAGCAAGTAGTAGAAATACTTCAGCCGTATAATGATGCCTACATGAGCATCACAACAAAGATTCAAAGAACAACAGCCGAGTGACTCAAGACGAGTCACATGAGAGTGTTGAGGGCCTGTTGGGCATGGCCCAACTTGGTCCAATTTTGGTCAAAACACTCTACAGTTTGAGGAGTGAAGTGTGCGGTACTGCGAAGCTATATTTACTGTGCGATATTCTAGGGGCTTTGGGGTGGGTCGAAGCCCCTCATTTTGTAACGAGTATCTGAGTTTTATGTGATTATTTTGTCGAGCCCATCCTATGTGTACCATGGTTTTGTAGCAATGTAATTTATATAAAGAAATGTAATGCTTTGTCGAAGATCATGAAAGGATATAATTAATGAACACAAAGTGATTGTATTTTTTGTTTTTAGCCTGTGTTTTGGACTTTAAGGAAAGGCTCCGTAGATGAGTGCGTAGAGACCTTGGAAGAGTCTGTAGCTTAGTATGGAGACCACCTCCAACTGTGTGCATAGGTCGAGAAGCTGAATGTATTGAAGAGAATCATCTTAATAAAGAAGAAGTTTTGGGCAATATTATGTGTTCATATGTATTGCTATATTTGCTTTATATTTGTGTATGCAAAGTAATGATTGCAAGTACATGTTATGATAGCGTAGTCTGTATTGTTCTATGATATGTTTATGTAATGAATGAAAATATGTGAAGTAAAGTATAAGCGCGAAGTGGCTTATGAATACGAGGTAGTAGATAAATATTAAAGCATAAGAAAATACATGGGTGCCACAAAGCAGTATCCCTCTCATTGTAGAAACCTAGTTCTGCAACCTCCCATAATCACTTCGGGTGAGACTACAATCTTCTTATTGGTCGTTGTTGAGAGGGCCAGTGGTTGAGGGTTTTGTTGGTGTGAAGTACACTTTGAACTTGGGTCAAGCCCACTTAGGCCAACAAGTTACAATAACTTCTATTATCAAATACTTTTTCCATAAGAGACAAGTAATTCGAAGATATTGAAAATGGAGTGAGTTCAATTAACACACAAAAGTTATTAGCACTGAATAAAATTTAAGAAATCGGGGGAAGATGGGACTAAGTAATAACATATTAACATCACTGCTTATTTTGTTTAAAACTATGCAAATTCACAATATATACAAGCAAAGAAAACCATAGTGAAAAAATGTTTCACAAAAGAGTTTTTTTTTAAAGTAGAATTAGGATGAAAAACAATTGGTTGTGATATAGATTTCCTACATTCATCTCTTAGAAATAAAAAAAGGTATCAGTGAAAAGAAAATAACCAATCACATTTATAAAATAAAATTTGGGAATGATTCTACAAAATTTTTAATTTGACATAGTGGCCATTGGCTGCTTTTGCCTATAAACCTATAATTTTATTTATTTACTTTTAAATTAATACTTTGTATTTCCAAAAAAAACATGATTACATAGTTTTTTGATATTACACCCTTAGGATTTTAATCATCTTCGAACCATTACTCTCGAAACTACCAGGTTTGCATATTGCCATACAACCCTGGATACAAAATTCAAAAAACAAGGTGTTGTACCATAACCGACACATTGACTTCTATAAACTAAATACATCATAAAGTCAAAATCCCTTCTCACTAGGCGAAAGAACAACATGAAAAACATAGAATTGCAAAGCCAACAAATAATAACTTTAATGATTATATGAAGGAAAAATTGTCGTTGGTACCCTCGTGCTCAAACCTGGTGGATCTGGTGGATCCCCGCTATCACCTTCACATGAAATTTTCCCCTCCACATGAGCAAGATGAGAATCGATCCTATCCAAGAAAAAACATTGATTCCTATGCAATATTTTAATTTTCTCCACGGTGGTGAAGACATTATACTTCTCCACTTGCTTGTCTTTCAAGACCAGACCCAATAATGTCTTCATTTGCTAGTGTAGGGCCATAAAGTTTAAATATTGTTTCTTCATATCCTTGGTGTGTCCATGGTTAGGAATCCAAGTGAACATATCCTCCAAGATCTCTAAATCTGAGTAGGATTGTCTCTCCACCGTATCTTGAGACTCCAATTTGTGAATTTCCTTCCTTGTTTCTGGCATGTTTGAATTGAAGTAAGTGGAAGCCAAGTCAAGAATGAAAAGCTTTGTTCCTCTCTGCCCTTGCAGACAATCGCCCCCTCCCCCCACCTACTGTGCATTCGTTGTCTCGATGGCATGACTGAGCTCAGGAGGACGCACTTGGAAAAACTACTAAGAAAAACTTTGCCTACAAGAAAACAAGAGAAAAAGTTAAACACATCCACCACATAACTAGGGCTCCAACCCACTATATCATCCCCAAAGCTCATGACACAAACCTCAAACTTGAAAGAAACATCTTAGTGTTGAGCAGAGACCACGATGACCCCTTCAGAGGACCCATTCCCCAGCACCATTAAATAAATAATCAAACTCACACAAAATAGAAAACCCCAGACACATAAGACTCTTATATATCCAAGAAAAATGACCTCCAAGAGCCCTTCAACCCACTCTATATAGTTCACATAACAACACATCGATATTAACACAAATTATATCCCACAACCTGGCCATTACCAATTGAAAGAAACCTCGGAAAAAATGATGTGAATTGGCTACCAAGCCTCTCCAACTCCAATTAGAAGACATATATAAAACTTCAGAACCCAAAAAAATTAGACCTGTCACCTCAAACCCTACCACAATTCTAAAATTAAAACCAATTGTCATACAAAGAGAATAATCTACCTAAGTTCCAATGCAAAGAGTTGCAAGTCACACCAGCACTAACCCACCGAACTTCAAAGTTTCAAACAACCAAACACAAGCACAACTCCAAAAACACTCCATTACTATTACCAACACCTTCGCAAAGGTGACAGTGAACTCATACTTTTCCATCTCACTCGCTCAACCAAGCCCAAACACAAATCTCCTCCACTAAATGACATGCACCGGGAGTTCGAGAACTTACTCTAGCCTCCCCTCAAACCACCAGGAGCGAATTCAAAAAACATCAGTTGACCTGGATTTATAATAATCCTTTCCATCTAAGGTTTGCATGCAAGAGGTTAACCATGCCCCTTCATTAATGCATATTACATCCAAAAGTCATGGGCATAGCGTCCAAATCCCCTCTTTTAATGCCTTAACACCACCAACGAAAATGTAATTTAACTAGTTAAAAAATTATGATAAATTCTGTTTAAAATAAATATCCATTAAATTTGACACTGCGATTTTTTATTCAATATCAAATAAATAAAAAAAATAAAAAATCATTCCAGGAGTCGTCAAATTTCGGCATGGTCATAGATATGTAAATAAAAGCTTTCATACAAGTTAGAGGCATTTTTTGGATCGCTTATCATATTAAGAAGTGGAATTAACTGCTTGGCTGCTTAGTACTTAGTACTGACTTTTTAAAATAAGAAAGTTCATTATTACATTCAATTTTCGTAAATTAAAATGGTTATATTAAATATTTATGAAAATTAACATATAAATATAAATATAAATATTATTAATGATAAGTGATTGTCTTGACATAATAATAATAAAGGTCACATAATAGCTATATTCATTGTTTAAGTTAAATATAATTTAATTAAATAAAAAATAAAAAATATAAAGATTTTATCACAAAAATAAAAAAATTAATAAAATATTGGAATATTGAAGGTCATCATTAAAAATTAAGAAATGTGATTAACTAATATTTTTTATATTAACATACATATATTTATATGTGTTTTATTGTTATTAATATATATAATTGTTTTTAATTAAATTTATTAAAATATGTTTTTAATATAATAATAAGTTCTCTTAAATTGAAAATATTGTGAAAAAAATATAATTTAGAAATAGTAAAAAAATAAAAAATAAAAAATTCAATAATAATGATATAAAACTAGAAACAAAAAATTAGTAACTAATAGAGATAGAAGTTACTAAAGAACCCACAATAAGACCTCAACCAATCATCTTACAAATAAATAAATTTAAATAATAATAAAAAATAATAAAAATTGAATTCCTAATGTTAAACTATAGATAAGCATCATAAATATTTAAGGTCAAGAACATCTTGTTTAGGGCCAACAGTGTTGGGAGAGCGATGGGAAGGCGGAGGTTTCGATCGCGGGTCTGGACGGAGCCAGGTCCTGATTGATCAGGGCTAGGGTTATCATCGACGGCGTCGACCGGAGGATGAGAGTTAGACGGTCTGGGGCACACAGTAACCAGCCAAGGAGGAACGGGCAGCTGGAGGTAATATTCTATTGGTTTGGGAGGACAGCTGGGAATACGGGTAAAATCTCTTTGACCTCAGCGCTGGCGGTAAACCCGTTTTCGTGTTCTACCCAGTGATCCGTTTTTTGTAACCATGGTAAAATCCAACGAGCTTGTGGATTTGGACCCGGTCGTGGAAGACATACTGTCAGTATGGGGTAAAGACCCCACTGTAAAAAACATTGAAAGATACTTTGGAGAGACCGGGTCATGCAGATCTGGTGCCCTTTCACCAGAAACGCACAGAATCCAACAATCCTTCATTCAACTGACCCAAGGATATGAAGAGAACGAGTTTCTTCATCAAGGTTTCTTCGGCGAACAGCATCCAGCCATCCCAGGTGAAGGATCACTGCATACAAGCTCCCGTCACACGAGCCATGGCAGTAAAGGGAAAGTGCCCATTGAAGAGCCAGTGTTATCCGGGGGCCTAGAAGACATTGTCAACTTCATCACAAGCGCAGAGCGGTCGGGAGAGAAAAAGGCCGGAAGAGTCTCGGCCATAACAAGGGTTTCAATCGGAAAAGAACAGTGTGCCCCAAAAGGATATGGTGGTCGGCCGGAAAAAGCGATAGCAGCATCCTCAGATCCACAAGTGGAATCTCATGAAGAAGCCCCGGGCTTTCAGGTAACCCTTCCCCCTACTGATTTTTCTTTCCGGGAGGCAGAGGATCTTCCTTTCCCTCATAGAAGCGAGTCCGGGTTCATTCTCCCAAACCCTTGTTCACAAAGGGACGACGTAAACGGAGGGGTTCGGGAGGAGGATATTGGCGGGAGGAAAAGAGGTGAGAAGCGGAAAAAACTTAGACCCATTGGCGAGCAGGAGTTGGAAGGGAATTTGGTCTTGGGGATGGAGGTGAGCATTGAAGAATCGTTGGAGGTGGCCGACTGCACAGTGGTAGGCAGGGTGAGAGGGAAGAAATTCTCTACAAGTTTTCTGCAAAAATGGGGTGAAAAGAACTGGATGGAAGGAGAAGTAAGGGCTTTCAAAGCCGCAACCCTGGCAAAAGGTTGGTTTTTATTCAGATTTGAGAGCAAAGATGCGGCTGATTGGGTGATTGCAAGGAATTGGGTGATAGGGAATATCCCTATCCTATTGAAGAAATGGACACCGCTTTTTGACGCAGCCCGTGAAAAAACTGATGTCTACCCTGTTTGGGTTAGGGCTCCTGGTTTGCCCTATTTTTTATGGACGGAAGCAGTGTTCAAAGCAATTGGGGATAGACTGGGAAATTTCCTTGAAGCTGACATGTCATTCAAACAAACTGGAAACTTAGCCATGGCTCGAATACTAGTCAGCTTAAACCCTGGCAAAGGGTTAGCAAAGAAGATAAACCTGCAATACAAGGATATGGTCTTCGAGCAGATATTGGACTACGATTATCTGCCATTCAGGTGTCACAGGTGTCACGAGTACGGGCATCTGGCAAAGGAATGCCCTCTTGGAAGGCGAAGGCAGATATTTCAAAAGGCGTCGGATCAGTGGGAGAACGTTTACAATCCTTTCCGACATTCACAAGGTCAGAACCTCCCAGCTGATCTGAATGATGCAGATAAGGAGACGGTGGCCTAGATGGAAGTGCTGCCGACGGAACATGCTCATCAGGACAATCAGTTCACCTCGACGGACAAGTCAATAGAACTGGAGAAAGCCTCAGCAAAGGAACAGCTTCCTGAAAGGCCGTCGCAACCAACTGAAGAAGTAATGGGTACGTGTCCTGATTCATCCATTCCTCCAGTCCATATTGCTGAATCCATGGATGTCTGTATGTTACATTCCCCTTCGAATAATTTTGCTTCTTTAAAAATAAAAGAAAATATATTAAATCATGAAGAAATTAATGAGGGTCTAGGCATAGAAGATATCTCGGCCACCTTACCCTCCCTTGATCTGAACAGTGAAGGTGTTTCTATTGATCTTGGGCCTTCGGCTCTTCTCCCTTCTTGCCCATACAACCTTCGTTCCTTAGATCTAAAGCCCATCACCCCCGTCTCAGTAGGAGGTATTGGCCCTCTCCCCACTCAAAGCCACTCCAGGAAAAAAAGAGGTAGGAAATCCAACCTCTCCATGGCGCAGATAAAAGCAAAGTTTGATGTAGCAGATGGAAAACAGCAGTCTATCCCAGGGGCACTTAGAGCAGCGCAACCCCCAGAAGAGGTTATAAAATGATCTTGTCCTCATGGAACTGTAGGGGTTTAGCCAGTAAACCCAAAAAACTGGAGTTGCGGGAGATGTTTCTAAACTCTAAAACCGATATCCTTTTTCTCCAAGAGACTCTTGGAAGTGGGATTGAAGTGGAAACTGCCGTAAATGCTTTGATGCCTGGATGGAGATTCATAGCAATAGATGTAGATGGCCACTCTGGAGGGCTGGCAATTGGTTATAAGGAAGGAAGGATAAAGGTCAGCAATTTATGGGGGATGAAACAGGCCATGGGAATGGAAGTTCAGTCCACATAATTTACTTTTCCCCTTTCCATTTGCAATGTTTACGGGCCCTGTCAGGATAGGGTGTCTTTCTGGAATGACTTGATGTCAAAATCCTTCTTGAAGGGAAAAAATTTGGTGCTAGGAGGGGATTTAAATTTCTCTATAGGGAGAGCGGAGGCATGGGGTCCTTCGGCCAGGGAAGACCCCTTGACAGACTTTTTCTTAAATATGTTCACTGTCAACAATCTACTTGACATAAATTTGCTCAAATTAAAGCCTACTTGGAGGAACAGGAGAACTGGGGAGGCTAGCGTGGCAAAAAGGCTTGACCGTTTTCTCATAAATGAGGAACTGGCAGTCAAGATCCCTATGTTCAGACAATGGATTGAAGAAGGAGGGCTATCAGATCACTTCCCTATTTTCTTAGAATTCTCCTTCCCCCCTCCTAAGCCCCCTGCCCCTTTTAAGTTTAATTCTTCCTGGCTACAAGAGGAGTCTTTTACAAATCTTTTCAAACAAACTTGGAAGCACCCGGAAGTCAATGCACCAGAGGATAAAGGCTTCTGGTTTATGGAAAACCTCAAAAGATTAAAGAAATCCACTATAAGCTGGGCAAAGGCTAGAAAGGAAGCCCAGAATGAGGAACTCACAAAGATCAGTGAGGAACTTAAAAAGTTGGAAAGAATAGAGGAGGATGGCTATCTGTCGCAGGCTTCAAAGGAAAAAATTCTTCATCTTGAGAAACGTAAGTCTAAAATCCTTCTGGATAAAGAAGAAGAATGGCGATTAAAGAGTAGGGCAATCTGGCTCAAAGCTGGAGATGAAAATACCAGGTTCTTCCATAATTATGCCAAAGGGAGGAAATCGGCAAATACTATTTGGTCCCTTAAAAATGAAGAAGGAAGGGAAGTACAGACTTTTCAATCTTTGTCAGAATTAGGACAGAGACATTTTCAAAAGCTCTTTGCAGATCGAGGAGCAGCTACTATTGCTGAGGTAATAAGGACATCTCAATGCTTCCCGAGATTCTTGGAGGAGGACGAAGCGGAGGACCTAAACTGTGAGGTTTCAAAGGAGGAAGTGGAAGCTACAATAAAATCCATGGCAAAAGAGAAAAGCCCTGGACCAGATGGTTGGTCCATAGAGCTTTTCCTCCACTTTTTTGAACTTATAGGAGCAGAAATTACAGAAGTGGTGGAGGAGGCCAGGAAAAAAGGTGAAGTCTATAGCCCTTTTAATGCCACGTTTATAGCCCTTATTCCAAAGAAGGAAGTCCCGGAAAGTTTTGAAGACTTCAGGCCAATTTCGCTATGTAATAGTATATACAAAATCATAGCAAAAGTGATAGCAAACAGAATCAAACCAATTTTGTCTCGACATATATCAATGGAACAATTTGGTTTCTTATCGGGAAGGCAAATACATGAAGCCATAGGAGTAGCACAGGAGGTCATGCACAGTGTGAGGCAGAAGAATAAGAAGGGTGTTGTTATTAAAATTGATTTATCAAAGGCCTATGACAGGATAAATTGGTTATATCTCAGGCTGCTTCTAACTCACCTTGGTTTTAACCCTGCTTTCATCAGTTGGATAATGGGCTGTATTTCGAATGTAAGCTATGCAATTCTCATCAATGGAGCAGCCACTCCTTTCTTCAAAGGTCAAAGATGGCGAGGAAACTATAAACCATCTGTTCTTACACTGCTCGGAAACTGCAAAAATCTGGAGGGAGGTTGAAAAGCTATTGAATAAAAAATTTCAGTGGGGAAATGGGAATCTAGACGAGGCTTGGTCAAATTGGTGGCAGCAGCATTCGGATGGGAACTTGAGGAATCTCCCGCCTATCATCTGCTGGGGAGTCTGGCTTGCCAGAAACAGAGCTATCTTCCAAGATAAGGGAACCCAACCCTCTGTCACAGCCATCCAAGCGGTCTCCATATACTCTTCCATCCCTGAACCAGAAGAAAAAAGATCCCAAAATCCAATCAAGACAGTGCAAATCAGAGACGACATTCCTTGGGCGTTTTTTAACAGAGCTTCCCAAAACTACTTAGCAGGTGCCGGCATTGTCGTTCACATTAACGCACATCACTCCCTCAAAGCCTCAGTCGGATTGGGGTCAGGAACAAATAATTATGCAGAGTTGTCAGCCCTTAGATTGCTCCTATGTTGGCTCATTCAAAGAAACACCTTCACTATTCAGATCTTTGGAGACTCCCTCAACGTTGTAAACTGGGTTAATGGAAAAAGTACTTGCAAAAATCAATTTTTGAAACCCATGCTGGAAGAACTACAGGTATTAAAGTCATCTTTTAACTCTTTCTCCATATGCCATATCTACAGGGACAACAACGATGATGCAGACAAGCTTTCTAAGGAAGGGTTGCAGCAAGCTTTGGGAGAGTGGAAAATAGTGGAAGACTGTCAAGGACAAATCGTTTCATCAGATGTGCCGCCTTATATATAATTTTTCAGCTGTTGCTTTGTCTTAGTTTTTTATTCTCTTATCTATATGCTTAGACTATTACACTCAGACTTCTCATATTCTAATCTCCGATACAGCTTTCTTATATTTTTTGTGGGTTGTTTTCCTCTCCGTTGAGGAGACCCAAAGGCTTGTATGTATGCTGTTATATTGTTTTTGTTGATCTGTCTATTCAGACGAGGTCATTCTATGGTCTTGGCTGTATTGCCACAGCCGTTCACTTCAGCAAAACTGCTCTGATTTCTGTGATCCAAAGACAGAAAGGAGATTTTTTGTTTTGATTGCTTGGTCTAGCAAGCAGCTCTTTCGGAAATGCTCAGCATCTGCAATGTAACTTTTTATTCTCTTAATAAAAAGTTCGCTTTTTCTTCGGAAAAAAAATCATAAATATTTGGTTAGAGACAAACTAATACCCAGTTAAAAACAAAATTGAATGCTTTATACGATGCTTGTATGTGTAATAAGTAATTCACAACCAAAATGCATAACAAAGTCATTCCCTTTTAATAATATACATATAATTAGAAAATCAGTTCTGCAATTTAGTATTTGCTAGATATTATGTTTTAAAAAAAAATCTAAATTAATATTAGAAGTGGATAATTTATTTAGCTATTAAAATACTAGAAGTCTATCCGTCTTTATGATAGAGTCTTGTGATTGTATTTCTTAGAAAAAGATAAAAAGTTATGGCGGGTAATAACAGTGAATAAATCTGCATATTTATAATTTCATTAATGGTAAATATGTTATTTATTCGAATATAAACTATTTTCGAGAAATTTAAATTTAAGTGTCATTGTACAAATAAACGGTAAATATATTATTAACTCAAATATAAACTATTTTCAAAAACTTTAGTTTTAAGTATCATTTTACAAATATCTAAAAATCATAATATAAATATATTAGCAAGATATCCAAAAATTATGATAGAAAATTCATAAGACAGTAATTTAGATATAACTAGAAAATTTATTCATATAACATTACATCCTACAAAAAGTGCAATAAAATTTTCAAATTATAATTCAATTAAAAATTTGAATTTTTTTTCAATAATATTGAAAAATGCATATTTTGCCTATTTTAACTTTTAATAATTAATACTCAATTAATAATGATTAACTAGAAATGGATTACTGTAATTCTGTTAAAACTAGGAACTAATAACGATGAACTAATACAGTAGTATATTTAGAAGAGTTTCCACAGTCCTCAAATCTGGTTCTCCCGTTTTCATTTGCGTGCACGCATTTCGAGCTTTCTTTAGGTCTATAAAAGAGGTGAGTGGGCGTTGTTAGTAGAACTCTATCTTCAAACAATCATATACGTGGATTAACAACCCAATAGTTCAATCCCATGCGTACACATCAACAATTGCCCAAACAAGCGGAGGGATTTCATAATTAAAATTCCTAACGAAGCATTCATAAATCTCCCGGATAGAAGTACTCGTTTTGTTGTAATCAAAAAACTAGATAACTAGAGGACGTAGGTATGGAGATCTTTTCAGCCTGCTTGTGAATGATTTACTAAAAGTCGAGTCAGCGATTGTGTTCATAAAAATTGCTATTTTCCGAAGAGGGAAAGAGATGGGTTTCGTTAGAAATATGATGATTGTATTGTCGTTTGTATTATTTTTGGGATTGAATTGTGTTCTTCTATATGCTCACCTAGATGAATTTGTTGATGATGGTTCTGTTTGGACACCCATTTACAAACAAGAACGAAACCCATACGAGAGAAAAGAAGAAGATGGTGATAGCATCAGTTGATGATGGTTTTGTTGGGACGCCCATTTACAAACAAGAACGAAATCCATCTGAGAGAAAAGAAGAAGATGGTGATAGCATCAGTACGAGGTGCGAGGTGGGTTGTTCTGCTTACGTGTTCCCTTGGCCATGGCAATTATAAGCAATTCTCTCTTGCATTATGATTATAACATAGATCACTTTCAACTAGAGCTTGCAAAAATACATGAACAATTGTTCTGCTTACGTGTTCCCTTGGCCATGGCAATTATAAGCATCATGTATTCTCTCTTGCATTATGATTATAACATAGATTACTTTCATCTAGAGCTTGCAAAAATACATGAACAACATCGTACCAAAAGTTGTAGATTTTTTTTTGTGAGAGTGTGGATACAATTTCCCAATACTTTCAATGGAAATGACAACAATTTTTGAACTCATTGGAGTAAATAAATGAGAAAAAACACTATTGCATACTACCCTAGCACAAAGACATTATGAGAAGTCAACTACTTTTGCAGAGTTCTTGGATGAATTGTATTTAATAGAAACTTATTACGTCAAAGTAATACAAAGTACATTGACACAACCACTAGTATTTTTGAAACGAAAGCCATTACAGATATGGAACAATAGACATGCTCAATATGTACTCAACACATATAATGCAACACCATATTCTAGTTCATATATGACCAAAGTTGACAAATCAATGGAAACTTCAACAAACTTCTCCTCAACAAGCAGTGCATATAACACTTTCCCTACTATTGAATTATGGTTCAAGAGAGTGCAAATTTATAAACACAACTCGAGCATATGAGTGGACATGTATCCTTAAACCATCAACTTTGCTATAACACTTTCCCTACTATTGAATTATGGTTCAAGAGAGTGCAAATTTATAAACACAACTCGAGCATATGAGTGGACATGTATCCTTAAACCATCAACTTTGCTAAAATAAGAACCTGCCAACTATGAAGATGTTGTGTGCAATTCAATCATTAAATACTATATCAACATGCCTCATGCTATTAAGCATATCTATTTGGCTGAATTTGTCTCAAAGTATAAGAAAAATGGCACACCAATATCAAAAAGGAAAAAACCAAGAGTAATACGATTCATCAAATAAAAAAAACACATTGACTTTGAAAACTATTACAGAGAACAACTTTTGTATATGTCCCATTTCAAAACAATGAAAATGCACTAAAGCAGGACTTTCCAACATGGAAAAGTGCATACATGTTACATGAGCATACAATAAAGAACAATGAAGCTAATTTCACATACAATATTAAGCCAACATGGGGTAATTTGGAAGAAGCAATTCAAGAAATTAACAACAACCCTATAGCTTCTACTAACACAATTGACAAACCTCGAAGATCTAACCATCTTAATGAAAAATATGACCTCAATAACGATTTGTAATCACTCCAATGTCATGACAAAAAAGGACATCTTAATATTGGTTTTCAATTGACAGAACATGCATTTATGCTTAACAATCAAGAATACAACAAAATTAGAAGATTGCTTAATAGAGAATAAGAAACAATTGTTAAAGACATTGTAATTGAAAAACATATGAACATAGAGAATCCACTCTACTTATTCTTGACTAGAGGGGTTAGTACTAGGCAAACATTTACAGAAAAATCCATATTTCAAATGCTTATGCGAATTTATGATGCATATCACACTACAAATCCTTTGAAGCTGAAGGGATTGATATTGGCATATATAGGTAAGGTTGCATATAATGCAGGTGGAGTAACAATTCATTCTGCATTGCTGATTCCTTTCAGTAAGTTTAGTATCCTTCTACTTAGCAATGAAGTCCTAGACAACCTAACCAAACCTTACAAAGAATTGAGAGTAGTACTCATTGATGAATTTTCTTTGATTGAGAGTCATTTTCTATATTACATATATGATCAACTCAGGAATTGATCTAGATTTATGCAAGAATGAAATGAAATACATATTTCAACGAAAACACAGAGCTACAAAGAAAACTAAAATTCACTTCATTAATAACAAATACTCAAATTTTTTTACATGCAAAATGGAAACAAACTAGATCGGGTGATGATAGCTTATCTTTGAGAAGAGATGTGATGAATACATGCCTTTTGAACTATGTTAACACTAGAAAATCATACACAAATTTGTACAATCCAAAAGATTTCCAAAGTTATCCAAAAAAACATACAGGTGAAGGTTTTCCACGTAAAGGTCCATTATGAAAGTTGAAAATTTTAATTTCTCCTAAGGTCTTATGTATAAATATTGCACCGTGCAACTTATCCTAAGGAATAAATTACAACCGTGCGACTTTTAATTTGAAAGTCATGCAGTCGACTCACAAAAATTCAGTACTACTTCCCACACTTGTAAGATGATTCCCTGACAAGTTCCAATCAAGGACAGACAAATTCGAGTCACCCTAGAGATATGTAACCCTCAATGGAATCATCTTTTCCTACTCTTAGGTCATTATCATTCATGAACCAAGAGAGGGAAAATGGATTCAAAAAATTCTATATAAACAGGCCATTCGAGAAACCAAAAGGAAGAAAATGTTATGCTGGGAAAATTCCTATCAGAGTAATCCTACATTTCATTGTTGAAGCAGAAGAAGTAAAATTATTAATATGTTGGTCATATTGCTTCTAAGCAATCCATCATTCCAATGAAGGAAGATTCCACCATTGAGAGAGCCTTCATACTTCTTTGAGAGAGAGGAGAAGCTTGCAAATAGATTAAGGAAAGGAACCTCCTTGCTGAGGATTGTTGAGCACCTTAGCTCAAAAAATTCTCTTCAAGTGTTTAGTATTCATCTATTGTATTCATCTTCTACCACCAGTAATCAATAAAGGGAGCATTTTTCCATTATTTTGTTGACTTGTTTTCTTCATTAAACATTATTTGCGTATGCTTGTTCTAAGATTTATGTGGTGGGTATCTTGATTATATTTGGAGTTCAGAGTTAATTCCACAATAGTATTTTGTGTATTTATCTCTTTGTTTTAGTTTATGTTTGTATATGCATTGTTTTCACTATTTGCAATGCTTTGTTTATCTTTGTCTGTTCACTAACAACACCAACTCTATCCATATTCCTTTGTAGGGAACAACCAACTGCTAAGGAGGTTTCTTTCGATACACCATTGCTACAAAAAAACTACTATAGAATTGGCAACCATACTGTTGTCTTTTCTTTAATCTAGCGATTATGTTTGCAGGACCCTCTCTCTATATCATCACATCACAAGGTGTTCAACATCTCAATGGAATTTTTGTAGGACCTTTTTGACCCGTTTTCAGCCAAGAAAACTTGCTTGTTCATAGTTTCTTGATGTCCACGTGACTTTATCTCAAATAGACGCACAAGACACGTGTTTTTCTCAAACAGACACACAACTACGTATGTGCATAGTGAAACCTGCGTAGTCGCCAGAAAGAAAAAATTTCCTTGTAATTTCAGTTTTCTCATGTGATCAGAAACCTCTAGTGAATTGCCTTCACCTCTACAAATTTTTATAGTCAATTTATATGGCTTAGTTGCTTTCATTGATAAAGTTTCTTTTATTGAGAGCCATTTTCTATATTACATAGATGATCGACTCATGAATTGATTTATATTTATGAAAGAATGAAATGAAATACATATTTCAACAGAAACACACAACTACAAAGAAAACTAAAATTCACTTCATTAATAATAAATACTGAAAATTGTTTACATGAAAAATGGAAACAAACTAGATCGGGTGATGATAGCTTATCTTTGGGAAGAGATGTGATGACTGCATTCCTTTTGAACTATGTTAACACCAAAAAATCATATACACATTTGTACAATCCAAAAGATTCCCAAAGTTATCCAAATAAACATACAGGTGAAGATTTTCCACGTAAAGGTCCATTATGAAAGTTGAAAATTTTAATTTCTCCTAAGGTCTTATGTATAAAAATTGCACAGCGCAACTTATCTTAAGGAATAAATTACAACCATGTGACTTTTCCTTGAAAGTCGCGCGATCGACTCGCCAAAATTTGGGACCACTTCCCACACTTGTAAGATGATCCCCTAACAAGTTCTAGTCAAGGAAAGTTAAATTCGAGTCACCCTGGAGATATGCAGCCCTCAATGGAATCATATTTTCCTAGTCTTAGGTCATTATCATTCATGAACCCACAGAGAGAAGATGGATTCAAAAAATTCTATATAAACAGGCCTTTGGAGAAACCAAAAGGAAGAAAATGTTATGCTGGGAAAATTTCTATCAGAGTAATCCTACATTTCATTGTTGAAGTAGAAGAAGTAAAAGCATTAGTATGGTGGTCATATTGCTTCTAAGCAATCCATCATTCTAGTGAAGGAAGATTCCACCATTGAGAGAGTCTTCATACTTCTTTGAGAGAGAGGAGAATCGTGCAAAGAGACTAAGGAAAGGAACCTCCTTGTTGAGGATTGTTGAGCACCTTAGCTCAAATAATTCCCTTCAAGTGTTCAGTATTCATCTATTGTATTCATATTCTACCACCAGTAATCAATAAAAGGAAAATTTTTCCATTATTTCGTTGACTTGTTTTCTTCATTAAACATTATTTGTGTATGCTTGTTTTAAGATTTATGTGGTGGGTATCTTGATTATGTTTGGAGTTCAGAGTTAATTCCGCAATAGTATTTTGTGTATTTATCTCTTTGTTTTATTTTATGTTGTATATGCATTGTTTTCACTATTTGCAATGCTTTGTTTATCTTTGTCTATTCACTAACAACACCAAATCTATCTGTATTCCTTTGTATGGAACAACCAACTGCTAAGGAGGTTTATTTTGATACACGATTGCTACAGAACACTACTATAGCATTGGAGACCATACTTTTGTCTTTTATTTAATCTAGCGGTTATGTTTGCAGGACCCTCTCTCTGCATCATCATATCACAAGGTGTTCAACATCTCAATGGAATTTTTGCAGTACCTTTTTGACCTGTTTTTAGCTTAGAAAACTTGCTTGTTCATAGTTTCTTGTTGTCCGCACGACTTTATCTCAGACAGATGTGCAAGTCACGAATTTTTCTCAGACAGACACACAACCACGTATGTGCATAATGAAACCCGCATAGTCTCTAGAAAGAAAACAATCCCTTGTAATTTCACTTTTCTCATGTGACTGGCAACCTCTAGCGAATTGCCTTCACCTCTGCAAATTTTTATAGTCAGTTTATATGGCTCAGTTTCTTTACTAATCACAATTATTAGAGTAATTAGATTATCTTTGCTTTTTGTTCACAATTCACCTAGCTTAATTAGTAAAGGAGTAAGTGGCCCATCATCCACAAATGTTATTGCTCACCAAAGAATTCATTTCTTTAATTTTTTGGGACAAGGAGTAAGTGTTATTACAAAAAGTAAGTAATCACTAACCCCTTATGTCTCCTAGACGAGCCTGGATTTGCATATGAAAACTTTCTTAAAGCACCTGAATTTTCATCTCCCTTTTGTGAAATTCACATAGTACAAATAGGAAAAAGAGTAAGTGGCCCAATATCCACATATTATTTCTTTTTTCATGCAAGTAACAATCAAAACTTAGTGTAATTAGGGAGATATTGTAAAGTATTGTCGTATATCCACATCTTATCACACTTTGTATGTTCACATACATCACACACTAAGCCTCTATAAGCTTTGTACTAGAATGCATCTAGTTTTCGTAGCTTCGTGCAATTAGTTTATTGTCACTTAAAAAATCACACCCTAAGTGAATTAAGACTCCTAAAAAATAGCTATAACTTGAAGCAACTAAATCTCCCCACAGGGGCCAGAAAAGAATTTATAGTTCAAGTTAGGACCATTGGGGGTAGGCATCCCATAAGTCACCACGGTCATGTTACATATTTGAAACATAGAAGTTGTCTTTTTAGGGTTCTTAATACCTGAGCATGGCAGAGACCTAATTCAGAGGGGGTTCATCTTAGGTTGAGTGCGTGTGGTACTATTTGGGGCTACCCGACTTTTCTAATGCTTAGTTTTGGTAACTAACTACCAAGAAGCTAAAGAATCAAATCCTCATGTGGAATGAAGGTACTTTAGTGGCCAAAATCTAGGGAATCCTTTCCCTATAGGTGAAGGTGTGGTCAGCACTCAAGCTTCATTTCATTACCTTGGTTGATTCTTCGGTTGTTGGAAAGCATTGCCTTCTCTCTCGGGAGGTTACCCCAGTACCCATCAGAAGTTATCTCTACAAAGCCCAGTTACTTTGAGAGTGGTAAGGATGAACATGTATTCAAAAGATCATTTGTCATAAACAAAAAACAAGAAAAAACCATTTTTGGTTGATTGATCACATAGCCTATGCTAAAGGAAAAGTAATCATTTTATTTTTTCTTTGTTTTATGTATCTGATATACATGCTATCATTTTTATCTCCTTCCCTCACACACATGAAGTAACACTCACAATCTACTCGACACCATAGGGGATCCAATGGCTCCCCATCGATAAAGACATTTTCCAGACCCCCCCCCATTACCGTGAGGTGTGCCAGGTCTCTTGCCATTTTAGCGTAGAAGACAACATACATCGAACATTATAGGATCTTCCTTTATTGGTGCAAATTTTCTCAGGAACTCTCCCCGTCAAAGAACCTCTTTCACAACCTTGCAAGGATCCACACATGCTACCCCTTTGGGAAGCCTACACTCCACTGCTCCGAAAATCCCATGGGGCACCCACCAGGGGAGTCCTCCTCACATTCCCCCATAGGGGACCCCTTTGCACATAGCTAAATCGTTTTGCGATGCCGAATAACATTCAGGTCCCATTTTAAACTTTCTTAAATGTACCCAATTTAAGCTAGTTAACTAATGACCCCATAGAACATGGCCATGATTGGTCGTCCATGCCTACCAAATTACCTTCGGATGTTCCAAAATTCGAAGGTAAAAAAGGAGAATATCTTGGAAATCATGTCATGACCTTTCACTTCTTGTGTAACTTCCTCTAATAGCATCACATAAGACATTATTCATTTACGTTTGTTTCAACACACCCTTACGAGGGCCGGAACAAAGTGATACATAGTTCAACCATATGGGATGTATCGAAATTGTCATTCAGTAGTCACCGCTTTCGTCACATTGTTCCAGCTCCTAGTCCGACAGGACTCTGGCCTGGAAATCCTTACTCATTTCAAACAGACACCTATTATACACATCATACCATATCCACAATTGGAAGAAACGTCAGAGCTTGTGTAAATCTAATCTAGAAGCAAAACTCCTCCTCGACCTTTTTCTGGGATCTATCACATAATAAATCTCTACATATGTGTCTAATTCAAACCCACAAAATGAGGAATAGGCCATCAATAAAGCTCAACAATTAGATCTTATCTACACACTGTCTAGATACCTATATCATGTCCTTCCAGACGCCCTCGCCTACAATATTTTAAACAAGAGACACCATGTGCATCCAATGTTTTCGATGCATTTATTGG
Organism: Pinus tabuliformis; assembly: GCA_031772625.1. NCBI lineage: Eukaryota > Viridiplantae > Streptophyta > Pinopsida > Pinales > Pinaceae > Pinus > Pinus tabuliformis. The sequence goes on from CM062804.1 coordinate 1,257,801,503, forward strand.
TTCCATATCCCAAAAACAAGCTAGTAACACCTACTAGTATCTTTGATACTCGTACAGTGGCCAAACATTTGGCGCTAGATAAGCAACACTACCACTACAAAATACATGATATTACTCTGGTCAACCTATGCCTTTGTAGAATATAGTTAGTCTGGTTAACCAATACCAGACCACACATGGAGGCCCACATCCTCCTCCACAGGGAAACCAATACCCCTATAATAATGGGGAAGAAATTCCCCTTTCCTAGAACTCATATGCCAGTCAGGGACATGGAAATCAGTATTATCCTTTCCCAGCATAGCAATAGAATAACCCACTCGCACAAAATAATACAAAAGTTAATGTAGTGCAACCCTCCCTCACTCAACAAAAACCATCATTTGACTAGGTGAATACAGCAAACCCACCTAACTCTACTAAGAAACAATCAAAGAGAAAATCAAAGGGAGACCCTGGACAAGGGGGCAACAATCAGAAACAACCTCTATGGGCACTGACTGGTGGCAACACCAACCAAAATGAAAACTAGGATCAGACTAATAAAAACCCACAGAGGCAAAGCAATAACACAAGTCTATGGACTAATCCTGCTTGTGCCATCTGCGGGGAATACAGTTATTATACCCATCATTTTCCTCAACTCCCTAAGTTGAAATTATATAGGATAATAGGGTTCAGGGAGGGAAAAAAGAACAACATACAGTAATGTAGAATCCCTTCCCCCATCAGGGAGTTGTTAATACTCAGCAACAACCATCCCAGTCGAATCCCCCTCAAGGGAACACCCATAATCACTCTAATTGCAACATTTACATGGAAGGGGAAGACATTCTCCTATAGATGTGAAATAGAAATTATGAAACTCCCCCAAAAACCAATACATCCACCTTGACCATGGAAACACCTATAGCACCGTTGACCATCCCTTAACTTCCTATAGAATCCATGCCAAAAATGGTCAAGGGTCTTTTGCAACAATCAAGACATCATTCGAAGGCTGCTTATAGCTACAACCTAGTCAATGACTTATCTCAATCTCCCTCAACTATGTTAGCATTAGAAGTGTTGCAAACATTCCCCACCCAATGGAAAGCACTACTTTCCTCATTAGGCGCAATCAAGCCTTCTGATTATATATTAATGTTTTTTTATTTGGATAACGTTGGCCCACGTCTTCCATCACTAGTCACCTTCTAAATCCCAGTCTCAATCTAGAACATCACCATTCATTGTTGCATCATTGATGAAGGAGCATCCATGTGTATTATGTTGAAAATAGTTTGGTAGAAACTCAGATCTCCAGAAATCAAACCATCTAACATCATGCTCAGAGCATATGATGGGTTCCCTTCAGCCCCCATAGGCCTATACCAAGATGTGCAGTACATCTCTCTGGAAAAACCATTCTCATTGACATTGAAGTTTTGGACGCACAATTGGATTACAACATCCTTCTTGGCTAGAATTGTATGTGTGCAATGACTGTAGTAGCCTCCTCTATGTTTAGGATAATGATGTTCCCCTACGAAGGGAAGATTGTTACAGTTGACCAAATCACATATTATGAGAAGAAGAAATTAACGTCCCCTGATGGTGTCATAGCTTTTGTAGAATCTTCTTCCGAATTGATTACAACTTACACTAAATTCGGGCCTCAATGATTTAAACCATCAACACTCCTTGGTACATACCTAGGAGACCCCCCATTTCTGGAAGACATCCCACCAACCACAGGAGCTCCGGTGTGCATGATGATTTAATCAAACACCCCATCGATTCAAGAACGAGTGCCAAACACCATGAGTGTTGCAACTGTTGACTCTACGTTCCTACCATATGCCATCAACAAAACACCATTCTTATACCCTCCACCTAGTTTTGTCTCACACCAAGCCATGGAAACACTCACGTTGCAAAATATGGCTCTTGTGATACTGGTATGATATCTGGCCCCTATGGCCATGTCGATAAATTCAAGTATCACCTTGATAGGCATCCTTCCTATGGCATCTCCTCAAGAAGCCATCCCAAATCAAGCCACCTCAATATCGAAACCAGTTGGTGCTAGTAAGAGGGATATGAAAAAAGGAAAAAAGGTGGATGCCTCAAAGTCCTCCATGGCGCTTCCACCCTGTGCTTTGTGTAAAGTAGTTTGGCAACCTACTAACATCTGCCCTATGTTAGATGAGTTAAAAACTCTTTTGTATGCCCCAAAAACATTAGAGACCTGTTGAGGGCCCTAAAATCGGGTCAACAACAAGGGGGATACCCGCCCGGTCCGAAACTTGGTTGGCAGCTCCTTGTCCGTTTGGTATAGCAGGTCCGACTGGGGATAATGGGACCAGTTTCCCAATCTAAGGGGTGTGAGTGTGTGTAGAGTTGGATGATGCTGATCTAGAAGTATTTTAAGCTAATTTAATTCAAACTTCTAAACTGACTCTATGCTATTGTAATCTAATAAAAACAACACATCTAATCTATGCTAACCCGGGGTATATTTCTTCTATTATGCGATCTATAAAGATTTCGAACAATAACTGGTAATAAAGATCATTCAGCTATCATAAGAATAGAAATCAATTAAGATAAACCATTCTGCATAAAAAGTTAGGCAAAACAGTTGTGAACAGCATATCGCATAATAAGTTATTCATATGTCAAGCACAAATAAATGACTCCACCGTACAGAAGTGCCAAATGGTAACCCACACATTCATACATTAACATATAAACAACTCAGCTGCATATCACTCTAAGAATATAAGCGGAAATTGGTCAAGAGATAAAAGTACCATTTATGACTGATTTCACTCACAAACTTCAAGCAATAACGATTTATCTCTACTTGTTCTAACATCTACTAAGAGTACAGAAGTGCAACATCAGTAGCAGACATTAAATGCAAACATTGATAAATCCTGATCCATCCATTCATCAAAAACCCCCTCCGAGGGTGCAAAAGTGCATGTTCTGAGGACAAGTTTTTGACAAATTTCCGGACCCTTCTCCAAATGCCATGAGAAGGGTTAAATACTACTAACTAATTAATCTTAATTACACAAATTTAGGAAACGGCTTCAAATGACCTCCCTTCTACTAAAACAGATTTATTTCTAAAAATTGAATCTAATTTCTAACCGTTTCTGTATCTGCTCCTTAGTGCTGTAAGCAATGCAACGTTCGCCTGGGAAGAGTCGACTGGTTGTCTTCTCCTTTCATTCGAGCGATAAAAGTAGAAATAACAAGAGCTAGCACCTCTTTCTGACAAACTAGAAGATATTTTCGAAACTCTTCCTCTGGCTTGGTGTATTCGCTGTGTGTATACTTGGTATAACCCAGATTTCTTTCAAACTGATTGTGCTATTGCTATTTCGGTTTCCGGCCGTGCGAATGACTCAATGAGTTAGAGATTTCGTTGCCTGAACAATCTTCCATATTGAAAATTGCTTCCGTTCTTTGTTCCAGGCTTTTCTGGAGCGTCTTCCCTCTTTAGCGTCTTTCTTTTTGCTTTACCCAGTCTGAGCTTCAGGATCTTTTGTAAACATGCTGCTTTTGTGCGCCTTTGACTCTGAGTCTTGGATAGTCTATTTCCATCAGTATCTGTTGAGTGATACTCTGGAATCCGCGGTCCTGCTGCATGCGGCATCCATTTGTGAAGGCATCTCCTCTCTGTTCTCCGAGTATTGACGCTTTCCCCTTTTCCTTAGATGTTTCCTGCACATTGATTTATATTAGTTGCTGCCTTATAGTTTACGCAAAGGAAAAGAGAAATGACAAAAAGATTGACATGAAAGCTTTAAGTTCTAATGAATGCATAATCATGACACTCATAATGACTTGACTCTTCGAAAAACGCAACACGATCATTCTTGGATACTTTGGCGTACAATCATTAATTTTCCTTAAGGTGCGCGCTCAATTTTGGGTTTACAGACTATGTCGAAGAAATTTTGCGATGAGTTGTTTCTTCGATTCGCATCGCAGTATCGAGGATTGCGATGTCAAGAAGTGTCATCGCAGGAATTGATAGTCTCATTCATCGCAGATCGCAAATCGCAGGGTCGCAGATTGTAAGATCGCAGACGGCAAGTCGCGTTTTATCATTCAATCACTGTGTGCTGCTTATGCGATGCTGCGATATGCGACGTCGCATATCGGCCGTAGGTGATTCCTTAAGTTTCTCGTTTAAGAGCGCTTTCAATATATGCGATGCGATGAATTTCGCGTCGCTTCTTCGCAGCTTATTTATGCACATAGGAAACGCTTCATTCTCTCTTCGCGATGCGATATAGCTTTAGGGAGTTAAAATACAAAAATTTTGATAAAAATGTTTTTTTTTTGGATTTTTTGTTAAGGGTCCCCCTTTGCTTGGTGTTATTGCTAATACCAAACAAAGAGGGGGGTTGTTGGTGACCACAACAATGGCGATTCACTGTGAAGAACCAGTTATCTCTGCTTTTCTATTGAATTTCCACTTCCGAAACAGAAATTTTTTCATATGTCTAAATTTTGTTATGGACAGATAGAGTACATTACCCCTTATCCTGTCAATGATACTTTGTCTCAACCTTTTCATATTGCAATTGTCTGCTTCCTCAGGCTTAGTTCTTGCATTCGTACCAAACATTACTTGGTCTTTTTAAAGATAAAATAAGGTCTTCTCTGCGTACTGGCTTTTTAAAATATGCTCATTTGTCGTAGGTAGAGCCTCTGCTGCCCGCAAGCGTCCATAGCCTCGACATGGTTACCTGTTATCCAGCAATGATCCTTTTTCCTGCTTGAGGTTATTTACAACATTTCAGAGAGAAATCCTTTTTGACACTTTTTCCTTTTTTATTCTCTAAAGAACAATGTCTTGGTTTGGTGGCCAAATTATGACACAGTCATTCACTTGATTTACACTTTTGCTGAATAAGCTGGCTCCTGATGAGACCCCTTGTCTTTTGATTGCAACAATCTTGAGTCGCTGCCCTGTTTTGGTAGACAGTATCGGCAAAGTCAGCAAGTTATAATATCTGTGATCATGATAAGTCGGCTCGTGATGAGACCTCTTATTCTTTGAGACATAGTGTTTTCTCGGATTGTTCCTCTGAATGCTGCGATTTCCTTTAGCAGGGAGGAAGTCATTGTTTTTCCTTAAGAAAGCTCTAGATGACAATAATAGAGTTTGAAAACAGCAGCTTTACAGAGAATATTTATTTTATTATTGATACCTTTCATTGTGCTGATTATAAAATAATTTTTTACCAAAGGTTTCTTTCATCAAAGTTTTTTGAGGTTGAAACTAACATCATATTTAGGCTAAAGTTAACTCTATTTGTCAATAATAAAAATCCGATTTTTCGAAAAGTTTTGCTATTTGTACAAGCGAAATCAAAATCTGATAGAGGATTGGTGTGCTCTTTCATGAATCCTTTTTTAGTGACCATTTACAACAGGTTTTATTTATAAGAAAGAGAAAAACAAATAAAAACTAAAACTATCCTACAAAAATAGAAGAATGATCTTCTATGGAAAATACATTTTAAGAATCTGTCCATTCACAGGCAAAGAATCTCTTCTACCTGCCAAATCCTACAACACAAACGTCGATGGGCCTATGACTTCTACAATCTGAAAAGGACCAAGCCACAGCTTCTGAAATTTCGTATGTTTGCCCTTTTCTTCATGAGCCTTATCCCATTTCAAAACTAAATCTCCCATCTGAAAGTTTTTTCTGGTCATTATGCTTGAGTAAAAAGAGGATTTTATTAGCGCTTGGTGGTGAGCATGGGTTTTCTTAGCTTGTTCTCGTCGTTCTTCTAGTTTTATTATTTCCATTTGTCTCAATTGTAAGGAGGAAGTGGATACTTCATCGATGTATTGTACTAAAGACAAAGAGGGAATGACTAAGTGAGTTGGAAGAACCACTTCTTTCCCATAAACTAAATTAAAGGGAGAAGTGCCGATTGAAGCTTTCTTCGTAATTCTATCTGCCCATAAAGCATTTACCAGCGCTTTGTGACAATTCTTTTGGTTTTGGTCGACTGTTCTTTTAATAATCCTGATTAGGTTCTTGTTTGTTGATTCAGCCAACCCATTACCTTGCGGATAGTAGTTGGCAGAATATTTCAGTTTGAACCCTCTTTTAAGTGCAAACTCAGTCATTGTATTTCCAGAAAAGTATGAGGCATTATCAAACATTAAGGTCGTTGGCAATCCAAACCTAGTGATTATAAATTGATCTATGAATTCAATAATGTTTTCAGAATTAGCTGTCTTGAGAGGAACTGCTTCTACCCATTTAGTAAAATAATTTGTTGCCATGAGGATATACCTATGCTGCTTAGAAGAGTGAGGAATGATCTCACCTATTATGTCCAAGCCCCATTGACTGAATGGTTGCTCGATGTTAACCGGCTGTAGTGGCATGGACGATTTCTTTTGTTTCCCTGCAGCAGTCTGGCAGACTTGGCATTTCCTTACGTAATTGTATGAGTCTTTGAACAGCGTGGGCCAATAATATCCTGCACGTAAGATTTTATGTGCAGTAGCGTCTCCAGCATAGTGTCCACCTGCTGGTCCATCGTGGAGTTCCTGCAAAACCTTTTTGGCTTCAGTTTTCTCAAGAAACCTAAGAAGCACAGAATCGTAATTCCTTTTAAACAGAACATCATTTATGAGCTGGTATTGTTTAGCTTTCAATCTCAGAGCTCTTTTCTTGGTGTGGTCCAGGTGTGATGGAGCATACCCGTTCTTAAGATAATAAATGGTGTCAGCATATAATGATTCTGCGTCGTTTAGGCTTACCTCATACGTATGTACCTCTTCAGATGAGTTCTCAGGAATTTGCGATGCTCCAGCTAACATCTTGCAGAAGCCTTGACCTCTTACGATGTTTGCTGGCTTGATCTCAAGATCGTATTCTTGTAAAGCGGTAATCCAATTTGCTCTCTTTTCGCCCACATCCTTCTGTATCAGAAGGTTTCTTACCGCTGGAAACGGTACTACGACTTTGGTATGGGCTTTAAGTAAGAAAGGTCTGAAATATTTGATCGCTTTGAAAACAGCATATGCCTGTTTCTCCACGTCTGAATAATTGAGTTCAGCACCTTGTAAGTTCGAGCTAAAAAATGCGATTGGAGCTTCCGCCTTCTCTTGATTTGCTTGAGTTAAAATCGTGGCATAAGATTTCTCTGAGGCAAATGTGTATAAGATAAAAGATTCTGAAAAATTTGGGGTCGCTAAAGATGGAGCGTTATTGATAGCTTGTTTGATCAAGTTGAATGCTTCATGCTCATCTTGACCCCATTTAAAATTTGAATTCTTTTTTATCATATTTTGTAAAGGAGAAATAATACGTGAAAAATCCGGGACAAATCTCTTTACAAAATTGATTTGACCAAGGAAAGATTGCATGGCTTTTTTGTTATGAGGCATGGATATTTCGGAAATTTCTTTGATTCTGTCAGGTTCAATGTGAATACCAGATTTTGACACTATGAATCCTAGAAATTTCCCTTCACTTAATGCAAAAAAAGATTTCTTTGGGTTAAGTGAAATCCCATACCTTAAACATCGTTGAAAGATTTGTTTCAAGTCTTTGAGATGGTCGCTTCGCTTCTTGGAGTACACTGTTATATCATCCAGGTAAATCACTACAGATTTATTGACTAAACCTTTAAATGCGATGTCCATGGCTCTCTGAAAGGTAGCGCCGGCATTGATCAGACCAAATGGCATCTTCCGATATGTGTATGTGCCCCATTTAGTTCGGAATGTGGTTTTTAACTGATCATCGGGGTGTACCAGCACTTGATTGTATCCTGAAAATCCATCCAGAAAAGACATTAATTCTGAGCCTGCTACTGCCTGTAATATTTGCTCCATAGGTGGGAGGGGAAAATTGTCTTTTTGACAGGCTTTGTTGAGATTCCGGAAATCGATACTGATTCTGATATCTCCGTTTTTCTTTCTAATGGGCACCATATTGGATACCCATTTGGAATGTCTGACGGGGAAAATTATTCTGGCTCTCAACAACTTATTTAGCTCAGTCTTTATCTGATTTTCTAAGTTGGGGTGGATTTTTCTGAGCTTCTGCTGGACAGGTTTTTCATTGTCAATCATAGGGATAGTGTGTTGAATGATAGAGGTGTCGTATGTCTTCAGCTCATCGTAATTCCAGGCAAAAACGTTTTTGTATTGTCTCAGAAGACGGATATATGCTAATTTTTCTTCAGGAGCTAGGCCGTGGCCTAGATTAACGTTTTGTGGCTTCTCATCGGTTCCTAGGTTCACTAATTCGTAGTTTAGAGTCGAACTGTAGAGTTTAGAATTGGTAGACCTTTTGAACCGACTTTTCAAATCATATAAGTCTTCTAACTTAACCACCGATTTAGGTATAGCATTATCAGTGCTATTTTGTTGTATTTGGTGATCATGATGGTCTTCGTCGATTATTTGGTTCGAGTAGGATCCTTCAGAAGCGAGGAAATTTACAATGTCAGGATCGTCGTTGAATACTCTCCAGTTGGTGATGTTGTCAGGGATGGATGGTCTAAAGATTAATTCTATTGAGAATCTATCTGGACTAAAATCTTCGGAGGGAATAAGTCTAGAGGCTACGTTAGCTAACAGATCTGCGCTCGCATTTTGGAGTCTTGGGATTGACGAAATATTGAAAGCTATGAAATGTGCAGTCAGATCTTGTACTAAAGATTGATAGTGCTTCAAATGACCTGATAGGCAATGTATGGTGTTACGTACCTGTTTGACGACAATCTCAGAGTCTCCAAAGACTTGAAGGTACTTAACGTTCAACCCGATTGCTTTGTATAGGCCTTGCACCAAGGCCTCGTATTCCGCTGTATTGTTTGTGCAATCGAACTCAAGTCTACACGTAAGCATGGTATTATTTCCGTTTGGACTAATCAGAACGCATCCTGCTCCTGCTCCCTCGTTAGATTTAGAGCCATCAAAATATAATTTCCAAAACGAAGATGTATTTACAGGGTTATCTAAAAAATTAACACACTTTGAATTATCAGTTTGGGAAAAATTTTCAACTTGGGACAAAACTGAATTTTCTAAGTAAGGTGAGGTATGAGCATTGAAATTACCGAGGAAAGAATCTACCGAGTAATTCCCTATGATACTGCTGTTGTATGCTATTGCTTCATTCTCTCCTTCCAATTCCGTCACTATGTACTTTTGGTGTAACTCTCGTTCAACCTTTATTTGATTCGGTTTACCGTTGTAGGGTAACCACATGTGCGACCAGTCGGTTGAGAAATATCCGTGGAGTTTTTCGGACCAATCCCTGCTAAGAATCAAACCATAGAATTCAGGGATATTAGCTACTAGAATGTCGATAACCTGACATACCTTCGGGTTAGACGACAATCTTATGGTCACTTGATTAAGTTCACAATTCACTTCGACTTGAGATCGATCAAGTTGAACTATGTGCACTGCGGATTTTTGTGGTTGAACATTCAATTTGGCACATATTGATCTGGGTAAAATATTCGTTGAAGCACCAGAATCAACCAAGCAATTGTGCATGTTTTTATTGAAAATTTCATAAGTGAGAAGAAAAGGGGGAGTATGAGATCTTGATCTTCCTCCAATCAAGGCGATGTCATTTGGGTCAATCTTATTGATCGTGTTGGTTGGAGGTCTTCCCATGTTGTGGGAAGCTACAGCTGTAGGTAAAGATGTAGTAGGCACGACATGTAATTCTTTCATCATTATTTTCTGTTGATGTTTCAATTTGCTCAACTCGTAAAGAGTGATATTAGCCCTAGTCTTTTTCATGTCATCGATAATGTTATACTCCATTTCATCCGACACTATCAGTGTTCTTGATGGAGGTGCTTGATCTGATTGGACTGGGCTAAATTGGGTCGCTCTAGCGGTTGTTTTCTTTGTTGCGACCTTATCTTTTGTTGCAGGGCTTGCGCCCTTCTGTTTAGGGGTAGTTTGGGGAGGATCAAGTTGATTTTTGCTTCGTGTGCTAACCGGAAATGATTCTTGATCTTCTTCTTGTGGGAGGATGAAATCCCACATTCCTTGTAGTTCCACAACTTCTTCATCATCGGTCTGCCCTTCACTGGTATTCTCTTCTTCTTCTTCTTCTTCGGATTCGAAGTTTGAGACAGCATTGGGTGGTTTCACATCCATGGGAGGATTTCTTTTAAAAGCTCTGTAGGGCTTTTTTGAAGAAGTTCCTGCTACTTGTTTTTTTATGTCAATCATCTCATTGGACATGGCCTTTAATACTTTTTGTAATCCTTCCAAATCGAAAGGATATTTCGTTTGTTTCTTCTTGGTGTCTTCTTTGAAAGAGATTTTCTTAGATTTGCGTTCCTCTATTGCAGATCTCTTTTCTAGGGCTACTACGCGTTTTTCTACTGCTAACGCCTCTGTCAAGTTTTCAACTAAGGTCGTCTTGTTTGCCCTATCTACGAAGATAGCCAAGTTTGATGGTAAGGCCGTGATATACCATTCACATCTTACTTCCTCGCTGGGTTGGGAAGCAGCGGGGATTTTGTTGAGGATCTTATTGAACCGTAAATTGAAATCTTTAATGGGTTCTCTAGCCTCAGCTTTAAGATTGGATAGGTCATTGATCAACGTTGCCGTTGATCTATCGTCACCGAACTTGGTAAGGAATTGACTTTGAAAAATGTCCCAACTTGTGATGGACCCGGAAGGTAACGAAAAGTACCATGACCCGGCTGTTCCTTGCATTGTATAGGGAAAAAGTCGGACGACAACATCTTCGTTGGTAACTCCATTGAGATTAACAGAAAGCATGAAATTATTAATATGCTCTTCAACTAGCATGCCTATTTCTGGATTGAATTTAGGTAGCCATTTCTCAGGATGGGCCGGTATTGGGCTCAGGGGTGGAGGCATTAAAACTGCCCCAGGATTGTTCCATGGAGACTGGGCCATCGTTGAGCTGCTAGTGAATGAAAGTGCAGAGGATGATCCCTGATGCTGAGAAGATGAAGATATTATGATCTTTGATGATTGAAGAGGAAGGGTTGTGGAAGATGGATGAGTCATTTGGGATGAAGATGTGGGTGGCTGACTTCGCGGTGAGAGAGTTGAAATGGACGAAGTAGATGAAAGAGTCTCACTGTCAGACTCTGGTGGTGTTTTCCTTTCTCTTTTCCTGGTGGGGAGAGGGAGTTCAGTTCGTTGGATGCCAAATTTTTCACTCTTCAATCTGGTCAGAGGATGAGCAGGTTTGTACTGCGAAGTCACGTTGCTTTGAGATTTATCAGACCTCTGAGTAAAAATAGAGAATCCCTGGAGTTTACGAATTAGAGTTTGAATTTCAGGGGGTTCAATGATAAGTTGGTCTGATATATTAGGGTATGTAGCAGCGGTGGATACTCGAGCGACTTCAAACTCGGGTTTAATCGTACTGGAGAAGTCGGGGGAGTTGATGAGGGTGATTTACTCTCAGAATGGTATTTAGATTTTGATTTAGGTGCCATTCATAGTTCGTGCCCTCCTTCTAGTGCAAAATATGTTGAGGGCCCTAAAATCGGGTCAACAACAAGGGGGATACCCACCCGGTCTGGAACTTGGTTGGAAGCTCCTTGTCCGTTTGGTATAGCGGGTCCGACTGGGGATAATGGGACCAGTTTCCCAATCTAAGGGGTGTGTGTGTGTGTAGAGTTGGATGATGCTGATCTAGAAGTATTTTAAGCTAATTTAATTCAAACTTCTAAACTGACTCTATGCTATTGTAATCTAATAAAAACAACACATCTAATCTATGCTAACCCGGGGTATATTTCTTCTATTATGCGATCTAAAAAGATTTCGAAAAATAACTGGTAATAAAGATCATTCAGCTATCATAAGAATAGAAATCAATTAAGATAAACCATTCTGCATAAAAAGTTAGGCAAAACAGTTGTGAACAACATATCGCATAATAAGTTATTCATATGTCAAGCACAAATAAATGACTCCATCGTACAGAAGTGCCAAATGGTAACCCACACATTCATAGATTAACATATAAACAACTCAGTTGCATATCACTCTAAGAATATAAGCAGAAATTGGTCAAGAGATAAAAGTACCATTTATGACTGATTTCACTCACAAACTTCAAGCAATAACGATTTATCTCTACTTGTTCTAACATCTACTAAGAGTACAGAAGTGCAACATCAGTAGCAGACATTAAATGCAAACATTGATAAATCCCGATCCATCCATTCATCAAAAACCCCCTCCGAGGGTGCAAAAGTGCATGTTCTGAGGACAAGTTTTTTGACAAATTTCCGGACCCTTCTCCAAATGCCATGAGAAGGGTTAAATACTACTAACTAATTAATCTTAATTACACAAATTTAGGAAACGGCTTCAAATGACCGCCCTTCTACTAAAACAGATTTATTTCTAAAAATTGAATCTAATTTCTAACCGTTTCTGTATCTGCTCCTTAGTGCTGTAAGCAATGCAACGTTCGCCTGGGAAGAGTCGGCTGGTTGTCTTCTCCTTTCATTCGAGCGATAAAAGTAGAAATAACAAGAGCTGGCACCTCTTTCTGACAAACTAGAAGATATTTTTGAAACTCTTCCTCTGGCTTGGTGTATTCGCTGTGTGTATACTTGGTATAACCCAGATTTCTTTCAAACTGATTGTGCTGTTGCTATTTCGGTTTCCGGCTGTGCGAATGACTCAATGAGTTAGGGATTTCATTGCCTGAACAATATTCGGTATTGAAAATTGCTTCAGTTCTTTATTCCAGGCTTTTCTGGAGCGTCTTCCCTCTTTAGCGTCTTTCTTTTTGCTTTACCCAGTCTGAGCTTCAGGATCTTTTGTAAACATGCTGCTTTTGTGCGCCTTTGACTCTGAGTCTTGGATAGTCTATTTCCATCAGTATCTGTTGAGTGATACTCTGGAATCCACGGTCCTGCTGCATGCGGCATCCATTTGCGAAGGCATCTCCTCTCTGTTCTCCGAGTATTGACGCTTTCCCCTTTTCCTTAGATGTTTCCTGCACATTGATTTATATTAGTTGCTGCCTTACAGTTTACGCAAAGGAAAAGAGAAATGACAAAAAGATTGACATGAAAGCTTTAAGTTCTAATGAATGCATAATCATGACACTCATAATGACTTGACTCTTCGAAAAACGCAACACGATCATTCTTGGATACTTTGGCGTACAATCATTAATTTTCCTTAAGGTGCGCGCTCAATTTTGGGTTTACAGACTATGTCGATGAAATTTTGCGATGAGTTGTTTCTGCGATTTGCATCGCAGTATCGAGGATTGCGATGTCAAGAAGTGTCATCGCAGGAATTGATAGTCTCATTCATCGCAGATCGCAAATCGCAGGGTCGCAGATTGTAAGATCGCAGATCGCAAGTCGCGTTTTATCATTCAATCACTGTGTGCTGCTTATGCGATGCTGTGATATGCGACGTCGCATATCGGCCGTCGGCGATTCCTTAAGTTTCTCATTTAAGAGCGCTTTCAATATATGCGATGCGATGAATTTCGTGTCGCTTCTTCGCAGCTTATTTATGCGCATAGGAAACGCTTCATTCTCTCTTCGCGATGCGATATAGCTTTAGGGAGTTAAAATACAAAAATTTTGATAAAAATGTTTTTTTTTTTGGATTTTTTGTTAAGGGTCCCCCTTTGCTTGGTGTTATTGCTAATACCAAACAAAGAGGGGGGTTGTTGGTGACCACAACAAGACCCTAACTCCACGAATTGGAGAAAAGGTTGCAACAATACGTAACAAGGCATTGCACACTAACCATGCATGCACTATATGCACGGAATATGGGCATTATGCTCATCATTGACCTGAAATCCCTCAATATCGAGATGCATTAAGTGCACTCAAACAAGCCAATACAGAGGCTCCATCAGTATCGACCACGCCACCAGTTGATGATGGATCCAAAATAATCGCTTATGTGCAAGAGGAATAAGCTTCATGCTAGTGCCCCTCTCACCAAATCCCCCATAATACAAGAAGGAAATCAAATTTTGAATCTCCTGCCTCGCTATGCGTCGTATGCAATGAACTGGGCCTTTTGATTACCTAGTGTCTCGAATTACGAGAATTCAACCAATGGTATACGGTTGCCTGCATTTCCCAAAGAAACATGCCCAGGTGCAGATGTCATACTTGCCAAATTTGTGCAGGAAACCACCATGTGTGAAATTTCCCTCATCTACCCTGATTTTGCACAATATTAGATTTCATGCATCAATTCATCCCTGAAAACTTTGATTTAGTTAGATTAGATACTGAATCATCGGATGAAACCACACCCCTAGGGGATGATGGATCTAGGACCATCTTATGGATGTTTGAAGAGAAATCACAACCTACTACTCATCTAGGAACTCATCATCAGGCTACCTCTCACTTGAAGTTTGGATCACGAAGGAAGACAAAACAACCTGAGGAAATATTTTCCAAATCACCCCTTGTATACACCTTATGCGATAGACCCAACCACCTGGTGAATCAGTGCCTAGAATTGGGTAAGATAAGAGACACCTTTCACTTATTGGTACATATTCCACAAACCCCTTGCTCAAACCAATATAGACTCACACGTTGTCATTGTCACATCTACTCTCAAGAACATCACACGAGGAATTGTGAATACCTCCCATGTTTTCAAGAAACGAGAGCAGTGTTGAGACAAACCCACACTAGGAAGTCACACCACGTCATTACTAAGGTTAAGAGGTGGAAAGCACCCCATGATGCCCCATCTCACGACATTAACCATGCATCATCATCTCATACTGTGAGCAGTACCGACACCCACATTATCTATTATGTTAGTGCTAGTCGTGTGTGCAACATTTGCACCAGTAACTATCATAGTTATGTGACATGTCATATCTTACAAACATTTATGCAGCTTAGGATTTAGAGTCAACATAATATTGAGGAAGAAACTTTGGCTCCTTGTACACCAACAAGGTTGTAAGGGATTCTTCCCGCTCATTATCAACCCACCATTACGAAAATTCTACCACCATCTAATGATGATTACACACAACACCACATACGATTCATTTCCTCGTTCGTAGGGAACATAAGTCATGTTTTTTTTTCATAAATTTGGTGTCGACACCACTAAACCCACCACACCGGTGGTAATGCTACTGACAGTGTAGACCCATCGCATTTTCACATTGTCAACGTCTCTTGGTTCTACGACACCAACTACTGAATCACACTCTTTCCTGTCGACTAACACTGCTAGGCCCAAACTCCATCCTCATGACCTCACACAATAAAATTCAACTTTAGATAATTTTTTTCACACAGATGAAGATATTGTTGAGGTAATGACAGAACCAAAATTTTCATGGGACACGATGCACCATCGTTCTTTTTTCTACCTAAAAATGAATTTGTGCCTACTGACAAACCAACCCACGATATCTGCACCATATAATCAAAATAATTCCTACCACTAGGAAGAGTAGATTGGTTCAAAAATCCCATCTCAGTGCCTAATGAATTTTACGAAAGGAACATTTCAAATATTTCACCTACCATCAATGTAAAAATTTCAAACAAAACTGGCAAAGTCAAAGAGATATCGCTGGGGGAAGCATGCTCTACAGAAGAGGTTACCTCATACACAACCTTGTTCCAAGAATATAGGGATATTTTTGCATGGGGTTAGTCTAAGATGTCAGGAATCAGTCCCACCATTGTGTAGCACCATGTTGACACCTCACTTGATGCCCATCTCGTTAGGTAGAAATAGCATTAGTTACATCCCTCTAAGGCAGAAGTGATCAAGCAGGAAATTGAAAAACTCCACAAAGCTGGATTCATCTGTCATATTGCTTACACTTATTGGGTTTCTAACCCTGTAAGCATCATGAAGAAACAATGCACCACTCACATTTGTACTTATTTATGAGATAGTTAAAAAGCATGTCCCAAAGACAATTACCCTACATCATTTATCGACTAAGTCATCGAGGCTTACATTGGTCATGAGGCCCTATCCTTCATGGACGGGTTCTCTGGGTATAACCAAATCCATATTCACCATACGGATCAATATAAAACCACCTTCACAACCCCTTGGGGCACATTCGCATACCAAGTTATGCCTTTTATTATTAAAAATGTGGCGCCACCTTTTAACGGGCCATGAATTACATCTTCCATGACTTGGCTCATCTTATCCTCGCCTATTTGGATGACCTTACAGTATGACCCAAGAAGAATGCTTACCATCTCGAGGATCTCCTCTTGGTTTTTCAGAGATGTTCACAATATAACCTATGCTTGAACCCTCTCAAGTGCATCTTCTATGTCAATGCTGGAAGACTACTGGGATTCATTGTTTCCCATAAAGGTATTAGAGTTGACCCTCTCAAAGTTAAGGCCATCAAGGAGGTGCCACCACCAAAAACATTAAAGAAATTACAAATCTTGGAGGGTAAGGCCAACTTATTATGACGCTTTGTCCCCGATTATGCTACTTGTGCGTAGGGCTTCCCGTGCCTCCTTCATCAGGATATTCTCTTCCAATGGAATGAACAGGCTCAAAAATCATTTGAATATTTAAAAGATGCATTATCTCAAGCTACTTTGATTAGTCTACCTGACCACAATAAATATTATACCCTATACCTATTAGCATCATATGTAGCCATCGTTGGGGTATTAGTCTAGGACGGACCTGATAACAGGTGGCATGTAATTTATTATGTAAGCAAGAACCTATCCAGGCCTGCCTTGAAGTATGAGCCAGGAAGAAGATTGTCTTAGCCCTAGTAAATTATGTAGAGAAGCTTTGATATTATATCATCCTTCGGACCACCACTGTAATAGAAACTATCAAACCCATGAGATATTTTCTCGCTCGCCATATGATGAACCAAAAATACACTCGATGGGTAGTTATACTCCAAGAATTTGATCTATAATTTTCTTCCTCTAAAAGTAAAAAGGCGTTTACCCTAATTAAGTTCATTACTAATCTCCTAACAAATACACAAGTATCCCCCATTAATGATGTGCTCCCTGACGAACATATGTTCTTGGTATGAATGGATGAGCCCTACTACGATGATATCCTCCTCTTTTTACAAACCCAAAAGTTAAAACCTCAGGTTACTCGTGACGATCGGAGGCACATACACCACGAAGCTCCCTGTTACCTCCTTCTCTGGGATTCCCTCTATCAACATGGCATCGAAACCATCCTTCGTTAGTACCTCATTCACGAATAAGCTAAGTAGGTCTTAAATGATTATCACATGAGGGCTTGTAGGGGTCACCTCTCATGGATGACCACCACTCTGAAAATCCCCTGTGTCGATTATTTCTGGTCCACCCTTTTTCACGATTTCATTCGAAGATGTGAGCGGTGTCAATGATATGCTCATAAGGCACGAGCCCCACTGGCTCCCCTACATCCGGTCATCGTTGTTGGACCCTTATGCAAATGGGGCATAAAATTCATGACCTATAACCCCCCATCATCTGAAAACCATAAGTACATTGTGGTTGTCGTCGACTACTTCACCAAATGGGCAGATGCCATGCCCACATATAATAACACTGCAGAAACCACTACACATTTTTTCTTTAACCATGTCATAACACGGTTCTGTGTTCCCAAGGAGTTGGTTTCCGATCACGGTAAACATTTTGAGAATGAAATATTTCAAGAGTTATCCCAACACCTTGGTTCTTCTCATGAGTTTTCTTCCCCATACTACCCTCAATAAAACGACCAGGTATAAGTTGTCAACAAAGTTCTCAAAACAATGTTGCAGCATATGGTGAAAAATCACAAAACCAATTAGCACCACATGGTGTTTTTAGCCCTATGGGCATACTGCACAATGGTCAAAGCATCGATAGGGTTCACACCCTATCAATTAGTAGATGGGATTGAAGCGATGCTCCCCATTGTGTGTGAGATCCCTACCTTTCACTCAACCATCAAACTTCTCACCGAAACCAAACCTTTAAAGCAAAGGGTGGTGTAGCTGGAACTCATCACAAAACATCAACGAGAATATATCTACCATAAAGAATCACACAAAAACATGGTTAAAGCCTCATTTGATTGCAATATCACCCCACAAACATTTACCGAAAGGGAGTTAGTTCTACGCTACAATGTTACCCAAAAATATTTAGGGCCTGGTAAGTTTGAGACATTATGGAAGGGTCCATACATTTTCAAACATTTCCTCCTCAAGGGGGAATACATCTCATCAGAGCCTGAAGGGACTTGCCTCAAAAATCCCATCAATGGACTCTACCTCAAAAAATTTCATGCATAAGGATGCTCAAGTAGCCCTAGAATGTATATGTATGCACCATGACTTATTTTTATGATGACCACCTCATCATGGATTCACTCTAAATATTCTCTCTCATCATGTGTCATTGATGTATCATCCGCCAACCTATCATCATGGATTTGTTGATGGTGCCTCTCAAAGGTTTCAAAACATCACTACAGCAGCTTGGGCAATATACTCTCCTGACCAGACACCCCGTCTCACCAATGGAATATGTATTGGCTCAACCACCAACTATCAATCTGAATATGACATCATCATAGGCCTCTTCGTTGATGCCTTCCATCTAGGTATCCATCATCTACATGTATTCCTTGATTCCCCGCTTGTTGTGTTGAAGTTGAACAAAACCTTTCAAGTTCATGATCCATGCGTTTTTTAGGAAGTATCTGCATGCACAAAGGTTAGCTCGAATTGTTTATCATATCAAATTTACACATATATAAGGGATCAAAATCATATAGCTCATCGCATAGCTAATCAAGTCCTAGACTGGAATGCACCACATATATATCATCATCAATACACATAAACCATAAGCATAATATCCATCACACAAATGTAAAAATACATCACATGTATAGAAGCATATACTCAAAGACACATCATGAGAACCACAAAAAATCATATCTCATAATATATATATATATATATATATATATATATATATATATATTAAAGAAATATGAGTACAAAAAATATATACATCCACTGGCTCAAGGCCGGGTAAAATAGGTCATAAAAATAGGGGAGCATCCTCAAAATGGATGCTTTCCTTGGTACATACATAAACTTTCTCTAGGGCTGAGGCCTTGCACCCCCCTCCTAAGGTCCCATCACCTCATCTAGTGCTAGAAAAGGATGCGCAGTAGCTACTACCATAGAGAGGCGATGTAGAGTCAGGCATCGTACCCTATCATGCGCCATAACTATCTCCACCACTGCCTGTCCCAATCTAGGTCATCCCTCCTTGGGCATCCCCATCATCAGGGTGACCTCTCAACCTGAGGTATCCTATGAATCCCTCAGTTTCACCTCTGCAACCTCTGCTGCCTCGGTACACTCCCATAGTCTAATCATCTCTGCAGAAGTAGAGGATTTGGTTCCCTCTCTAGAGGGACCACCAATATTGATATGACGGTGTTGTACTGACCTCTTAGGCTTCTCTTAAGCCTGGACGTCCCTCTGTCATTGTGCTATAGCAACCTCACCAACAATACCCATGCGTCGAGGATCATTGCCTACCAGGTAGGCCAATGGTTGTCCGCAGGGACCCACATATGCAAACAAACATACATGGTATCAATATAATACAAAAAATGTATCATAACTATACATTAAATAAATCACAAATACATAAATCAAAAATCACATACCTGATGGCCCCCACACATCACCAGGAGGAAGCCCCATGTCTAGATTAGCCCTAAAGTCCACACCATGATAGGGGTACTCTAGAATCATCTGAGGGTTGGATCAGAATCAACCATCCATTGTGGTATTCCAATAACACCCTGCAGTGTCACCACCAGCTTGTGGCATCACTGGAGCCCACCATCTAATCCGTGGGTCTCTAGCAAGACCTGGTAGCACTGCTAAAAATGGTCAGAGAATCACTACCTTCTTATACAAGATACTACACAAAATACTTACGTAGCAGAAACTCTGCGCTTGACCCTGTCATACCTATGTGAATTGGGATACCATACCCCTATACAAAAATCCAACCTAGTCAAAGGAGTGGCCAACTTGCAGTCTCTGCAGAACTGTAATCCTAGGCCCCAACACCGGTGAGGGGCCACTGACTCAACAAGTCGTACAATCATCACCAATGTTGCTCACTCAATGAGATCTATAATGGAACTAATGTCGATATCACCCTTATCAAAAGGGTTGGGCCCACAATGGCCCTCTAGCTCTGTCCATGGAGGAATATCTACGCACCCAGCCAGCAAGGGAAGTGGAAAGACCTCCCCATGATGCACCAACCCTGTAACAAAGTATAAATCTAACTCAACAGAAATAGGTAGATTCACTCATCTGATGGTGAATATATGGTGGTCCACATCCCAATATTGGATGAGGAACCAAAGGAATGCATCCTGCGACCTCATAACAATGTTTTGAAGAAACTTTAGCAACCCCTAACCTGTTAGAGTCCTACTAGCAACAACATCCTCCATGATTGTTATGCAAAGAGTCTCCCAATCGCGCTCTCTCCACAACATGCCCATCCTACCATCAAGGATGTCAAAAGTTAAAAAATCATCCTCTTAGGTTGCAAAAATGCATTTTTACTCATTTGCACGCTTATGCCCATAACAGGAATGCAATCCGTGTGACTATTTCTCGAATAGACACGTAGTGTGTGCGTTTGACCGACCATAAGCAACGACAACACCAGATACGGGGTCAGGTGTCTTCTCACTAAGTAAACATGATGTCTGTGCATCTTCTATCTTTACAATCATGTGACTTTGCAATCTTGGGCAGTCGAGCCGCGAGGTTGACAAGCCAATGATGTCATGGATTTTGTCCCCTAAGCCACATAGTTAGTGCGGTTGACCATCCATTACCTGCGGGGTCACCGCGTGTATGCCTGATATACTTGCAACAACTGTGCGACTGAAACTCAGTCTCCCGAGTGGTCAAATTTTTTTACCCTAACAAAGGCCCTATAGGTCACCCCAATACGACCTACCTAACCTAGTCTACCAAAATGACAAAGTTAGGGTTATGTGCTCTAACTTATCTCTCCTCGCATGCTGCCCAAGTGTACAAGCTGACCGCAACGATAAGAAGTAGCTCCTGGAAAAACTTTGACCTCCCAAAGTGGTAAGTTCAAACGAGGATGCATATGGCCCACTTTCCCTATATATCACCCTTTTTGACATCTTATAGAGTCAAGTACAAGAGCTCAGGACCTTCCTTTTCAAAACCGTCAGAAATATAAGGATCAGAACTACATTGTCTTCATCATGGTACCCTCTATTCCATTTTTATGCCAAACAAATTTTTGGGCCTGTCGCACACTCAGAGTACCACTTCAGGTGCACCTTCTCTTGGTTTTTAATTCATCGTATTGAACTAATTTTAGATTATTCATGTGTTCAACAAGATGTTTTCACTTGGGGTATTGGTTGTTAAATTTGTAGGTACAGCAACAACTTCCTCCCAATATCAAGACCCCAGTGGCTAATGACAGAGCATGTATCATTCATCGCTCAACAAGATAGGATTCTTATAAAATATTTGCATACCATGACATAATTTCTTTGAAATACACCATAGGGTCCATCATCTCGACCATGCCTACCACCACATCCCCTTGCACGTGGTAAGTATCCATGTCGGTCAATATAACCTTCCCACTCATGGACCACCGCATGTTATAGACCCCCACATATTATTGGAATCCAAGGCCATCCACTCAGGCTCGGGAGCTATTTCACTTGCATCCCATGAAGATTAGCCTCATTTATTCTCTTATTCACTTATTTCTAAACATATCACCTTCTCGGGCCACCCCATTTAGTTATCAAGACTAATGCACCTATTTGTTCTACATTGTCACTACCATTCCCCCATACAACAAAAACTCATTTATGTAACTTCGTTTGCCTCATCAACCCCACAGAGAGACCAACCAATGGGCCCCCCACCCTTAGCAAACAACACCATATGTCCATCATTATGCAGGTCACCATGTTTTGGGGCACCTGTCTTCATGTATGTACATCCAAACCACCTTTACATTCTTTTGGCAAGTGTACAAATATTTTCTAGGAAAAAGGTTCCCACTGATATTTTCATGTCTTATACCCAGCGGTAGTTTCTAGTAACCCTTGGTCGGATCTCGCAAATCATCCACATTCATTTACACTGTTCACGCTAGTCAGAATGTACTTACACCTACCTTGGAAGTCCTACTGATTCTAGGGTCATGCCTGTCAAAAAAAATTGTTTTGACTTTCGCCACTTGCATTACACTTCTAACCTCGGGCTAGTTGTCCATATCCATTGATATCATCATATTTGATTACCATTCCTTCTTGACCCACACTATTACTATTTGCTTTCATATGATATCTTGATTCCCCAAATTAACATTTTTCAAGGAGTTGACGCCTCTTTCTTGTTGACTTCAACACCCATATTTCAAGATCAAGACAGTTGTTTCGATACTCCCCCCTTAAGGGACATCCTTGGGTGGAACAATGTGAATCAATATTTTCCAGTGATGTCATTTGTCCCCTTAACATTAGACACCAACATAAGTTTCCATGTCAAGGTGGTATTATACTTAATGACCATTGTAGTTATGTCGTTTAGTCAAAGACACACATATCACTTAACACCTCATTCAGCAGTGCTTACATTATGATACGTGGGAGTTACCCAGAGTTGAAGACCCATGTGTCCATAAGCACCTCACTCAAACAATGCTTCACCTTTTTGATGCATGGGGCACTGAATTCAGTCTACTTGTTAAGAAGGGCTTGTTATGACCAAAAAATTGATCATCTAGCCTAATTTACTAGATGGATTGAAGTACACCATGTAAAGCCAGTTTTACCATACTAAAATTGCTTTCACTGTGATAAATTACCTAATAAACCACCTTTATTAAGTAATTTATAATTAAACCCATCAAGAATAATTAAATAAATCACTATTTATTTGATTTTCTTCTAGGAATAAGTAATTAAACCATTGTTTTATTATTATTCCTTGTTAAATTTGACCCAATCATGAAAAATAAACAGATAAATCATTATTTATCTTATTTTTCTCTAAGAATAATTAATTAATCACTAATTAATTACTATTCTTTGTTAAGTTTGACTAAATCCCTTAGGAATATTTAAATAAATAATTATTTGTTTATTATTCCTTAACTAATTCTGTAAGATAATAAATAAATCATTTATTTATTTATTATTTCTAAATAAAAGTTTAAATAATTTTTCCCTCCTAAACAAATATAATAAAATATTCCGAGTGGTAATTCCAAGAATGGGATCAATAATATTTTATTATTGCTCATTATTCGAGGATAACTTAATATTTTGTTATAAATATGAGGGTTTTCCATTCATTATTCACTTTTGATTATCTTCATTGCTGCACTCACTGTTGTAACTTTGATTATTTTCATTGTCGCACACCATATTTTTGCTGGGTTTATGCATTATAGAGGAGAGAGACTCTACGGAAGCTGAAAGCATTTGAGGATTGCCCAGAACCAATCCCATAGAGGGGGATTGGTAACATATATTTGTTCCCTTCACAGGTGTTATAATAAAATCATTTTTTACATGTTTGGTTTCCATTGGATGTTTTGGGGTTATTACTCTTTATTTGACTGTTTAACTATGATTGCAACATAGATCATAATTTTGGCAGGTTTTGTTTCTATCAATAACTGCAAATCTACAATGTTTAGCAGTAATTTATATTTTTGAGATTGTTTGTCATCCACGATCTTAAGTGGGTTCTTTTCGTACATCATTGAGAAGAAAACACTACAACAAATTGGCGAATCCACTGGGTTTTATACTTCAGATCCAGAAACCTAGGTGACCTTTGGTTTTCAGCTTAGGGTTTCCTCTTTTTTCTCTTCTATTAATGTTTCCTAGTGTTTTAACCCTAGATATGATAAATTTCTAAATTCCATAAGCTTTCTGGTCGTTTCCGCAAGTCACAGGAACCAGTTGTAGCAAAGGCGACACTTTTTTTTCTTTTGAAATTTGTAGATCGGAAGTCTCAGAGCAAAAATTGTATTTTTCGGCCCAAAAGGTGTGATCTAGGCTCCAAAATGCAACTTTCTGCCCAAAAATTGCAAATTCATCAGAAAACAAGCCAGAACCTGCGATTTCTGGGTTTTAGGGTTTTTCTCAGATCGGTTTCTCGGTTTTGCTGAGAGATATCTGCTGGGTGTCTGACCTTTGTCTCATCCTGCTTAGGCCTTGATCCATTCTGTTTTACTCGATGAAGTCAAATTAAGCCTCCCTTACGGCTTCTAGTACACATCCGCCTTTCTAGGACGAGTTTAGCTTAGTGAGAAGTTTGAGTTCTTGTAGCACTTTCAGCCACATTTTCCAGATCTGTAACCTTTTATTTTAGATTTGATAAGATAGGTTGATACCATCAATAGTGTCACATTCAAAATTGTTTTTTCATTGCCTTATGGTCCCATCGGTTTCCCTAGGTGTTTCACCCACCTACCTATCCTTTTGCAGCGAATTTCCCCTCTGGTTTTTTGCTATCGCTGCACCACTTTCCGGTAGCTTAGAGCCACTTGATCCCAGTCACACCAACATTCAGATCTCTTGACCATTTTAGTGTATTTTCCATCGGTTTAGCCACCTAGCAGTACAGCGTTTGCAAACCTAGTCTGGGTGGGGTTTAGTTTATTGTTTTACTATTTATTTTATGTTATTTATTACAGTTATTTACATCAAGCTCTTTTATTTCTTACAAACATGATTTGGGCTTAAACAATTAATACACTTGCACACACAAGCACACCTTAAGCGAAGGGCGCTTGGTTTACATCGTCAAGCCAAGACTTAACATAATAAATTTATCTCACTGCATCAGAGACAAAAGATATATTGTTGATCTCCCTTCATCCTTTCTGTCTTCTGTGTGTCCTTCCATCATTGTGCCACCAAGGCATTAGTCGTGGAGACTATTAGGCCTTCACCCCCAGTTTCCGCTTGGGCATATTACTCCCCATTGGGTTTGAGTTCATAGCCCCCCGAGTCCCCATTTTGACTCTTCTCCTAGTCCTTTTGATTCCTCATCAGATTCTGAACCTCCTTCACCGCATATCGTCACCATGTCTGGACCCACAGCAGGTGCAGGACCCCAATCTGGTGGTGCCTTCGGTGCTATGCAGGTGGTCACATCAGGCGGAACAGTCTCACGAACCATTCCGGCAGCCCCCATGCTCCCCTTTATGGCTGGGTTAATTCTACCGAATCTTAACCAGTTGGTAAATGACCCCATACACCATTATGATGGTTGGTCCTCTATGCTGACTAACATTCCCTTAGACATCCCAAAGTTTGAGGATAGTGTTGGAGAGGATCCTACCAACCATGTCCAATCCTTCCACATGTGGTGTTCGTCAAACTCCACAACTGATGACTTCTTTTGTCTTCGGCATTTCCAACACACACTCACTGGAGACACTGTAAAATGGTATGAAGACCAACCCACCACCTCTCATTCTGTTTTTGTGACACTTGCTAAAGAGTTATTGTTCTATTTCCAGTTACCTCTCTGGTATGACATTGGTACTGAGCTTTTGACCACATTTCGTCAATCCTCTGCTACTCGCCTTTCTGACCATGTTCAAGAGTGGCGTCAAAGGAGGAGCACATGTCATGCCCCACCTTTCAAAGACTGTGTTTATCTAGATTGGTTTCTCAAGAGACTTTTATCCCCCATCGGGAAAGATGTCATGTCCCATTTTCCTCGGACCAAGGAAGAATCTCTCCAAACTACTTTGAGATATGATCTAATTTATTCTCAATCAGGTTATGTCTATACCGTTATTCTAGACCTTCCTCGTCCTAGCAGTGCTAATGCATCGAGGGAATCTCATGCCGCTGATGGTATCGTTCGATCCATTTCACACTCTTCACCATATTCTCAGCAGAGTTATGACTACCCGTAGGGGGGCACCAGTTCCTCCAAAATTTACGCCCCTCCTGCTAGCAACATGTTTCAAGGGCCCCAACCCATTTACCAAACTGGTGCTCCTTCTTATGCACAACCTGGCACCCCATCCCATCAAGAATTAGTGCCGTAGCCTCCCATGCATCCTCAACCCCAGCAGCCACTACCCCCCAAGGGCAAGTGTTTGCACAACAGAGTGATACCAAACCCCAAAATTTGAAGAAAAAGAATAAGGGGAAGGGTAACCAGGGTAACCAAGGTAACCAACCTAGTGAAGCCCAAGGGAATAAACCTAACACCAACAACCAGCAACAGGGAGGCCAACCCAATCAAAAAAAGGCTATTCACATGAATCAACCTTGTGCATGTTGTGGTGTACATGGCCACTACACACATGAGTGTCCCCTTTTACCCCAGATGCACCAACTATGGGAAGCTCAAGCAGCTTCTTGAGGCCAACAATCGCCTCAGAATCCTGTGCCACCTCAACCGGTCGTGCTCACAAATTCTTTCCCTAAGCAAGGATTTGTTTCTTCTCAACCCCAACTAGGTCAAGTAGCCCACCTCCACCAACCTTCTGGTCCTGGTGACTACCAAATCCTGATGATGAACTCTGATGAGGTTAACCCCTCCAATATCAACCTACAAACTCGGTTGCGTCAATATGACAAGCCCTCCACTTCGTCAGCTGCCGAGTCCAAAACCAAAGTGTCCGCTGAGCCTCTTATGACACCAAATGGTCCTCTACAGATCCCTCAACCTAAATTTTAGGCCATTCCCAAGATCTGAAAGATGCCATTACGTCGTAATGCGACTTCTAACAGAGCTGCCCATACATACAATATAGTAGATGACTTGGCGCAATCACCTACCGCCATGTCGACACTGGAAGTCCTCCAGTCATGCCCTTCCCAAAAGAAGGCTCTACTAAATGCCTTGGGTTCAGTTGACCCTTCCAACAATCTCTTCGTTGTCTTCCCAATTGATACATCAGAACATCCCCGCTTACCTTCATCTATCGCTTTCCACATACCAGTTAGAGTCTGTAATGCCATCATCTCCAGATGCATTACTGACGAAGGTGCATCCACCTTTGGGATGTCTGCTACTGTTTGGGAGCAACTCAAGTCACCTGAGTTGTCCCCCTCCACCATCACTTTGCGTGCTTGGGATGGACACTCCTCCCAGCCCCTTGGCATGTACCACAACTTTCTAGTGACCCTCACGGGCAATACTGTCCATGTCGATATTGAAGTCATACATGTCCCTTTAGATTACAACATCCTCTTAGGTCATAGTTCCACATATGGCATGTCATCTATAATGTTTGTGGTGTTCTACAAGATGTGCTTCCCCCACAAAGGGAAGATCGTTATCATTGATCAGGTGACTTACTACGAGTCAGCATCCGTGACCTCCCTCGAGTCCATCATCTCGTTTGTACCTGATAAACAGTCATCCACTCCTTGTACCAGTGTCTCACCTAGAGTCTATAAATATTCCTCATTGTTAGGTGCCTTCCATGGTCCTCCCCCTCCCATTTATGAACCTACTTCCATGAGTGTTTGTATGTTACAAGTATCACGGGCTGCCCTTAAGTAGTCTGGTACACCTCATCAACAGCCAGCTCCTCAGCATCCTACTTTTGTTCTTCCATCAAAACCCTCTAGACCCACTCCCCCAGGAATTCCTCCATTTGTGGGTGTCTCTCCGATGTTCCCACCCGGAACAGTTCCACTCGGTCTCAACCATCAAAGAGCTATTCCACGAGGGCATTATCCTGCCGGCCAAATACCTTTCTTATTCCCCCCTCTGGGAATTTTTTCTAGACCTGTCATGGCTTCGCTGGTCCTTCCTAACATGACTCTCGGGATCCCATTATGTTACATCGACCCCCCTCCAAACATTTCGCCTGGTCAGCCATGACCATATCACGCTTTGACCCCGGTTCAACCGATCACCATGACTGCTGCTGCTCCTTCAGTTCCATCACCACCTCAACAAGAACCAACTCCTGTTGCGAAAGCAGATGGCCAGGGGGGAAAAGCCAAAAAGAATGATTCAAAGGAAAAGGCTCCCCAAGCTCCTCCAGTGCCTAAGGCCCCAAATCCGTGCACTTTGTCTAAAGTTGTTGGGCATGCCACCCACAATTCTCCTAAACTTCCTCAACTTAAACCATTGGTTCGTGAAGCATTCCCTGAGTCGAATATCCTGGAAGTCCATGTTGACATACTGGTTCCACCTAAGAAAATAAAAATGCTTCTCACAAACCACCCTTTTTCCCTTTGTGATCTTCATGGTCACTATTCCCATTGTTTCCCTTGTCTCGACAACTTTCGCTATTGCCTTGGGGTGATTCGTGAATACGAGGCCACTCGTAGTAGAGCCGCTATTCCTCTACCTGTGGATTCTGGTACCACCAGTCAACCAGAACAGAGAAACTCTAGCCCCTCTATTGTGATCCCCTCCCCTGATGTCGAGATGATGGACAACGTAGGCCCCACTCTTTACCTGTCGTCATCCTTGAGTTCCTCGCTGAAAAATATTCCTAAGGTTGCTACATGCATTTCTATCAAACCTTTTTCGACAGAATCCAAGGTCTCAACATCAGTAGACTCTCTGTCTACCAGCCCATTGTCTACCATCCAAGATGATGCGTATGTGAACCCTAATCCTTCGGTTGATGCATCGGGTAATACCACCGCATCATGTAGTCAGACTTTGTCCCGTCTGCCCATCTCCCAGCCTGATGAGGACACCATGGAAGATATGGCTACCCCTGATTACCCCTACACATGAGTAAGGGGGGATTCCTTCACGAGGATTTTGAAGGCCATCTCCTTCCTAGTTCTCCCAATGCGCTCTACCTCCAAAAATGTTGCTCACGTCACATCCCTTTGATTTGCATGTCTTTATTTTTGCCATATAGTTAGGTAGATTGCATCATCTCATCTGTTTTATTTTTCACCTTTTAGATGGATCCATCATCCACACTGTATATCGGCCATGCTGATGGTGTGAATCACCTCTCCCGAAGTCTAGCCTCAGCAACCTCAACCATTTTTACCACTTTCATACGTTAGTCCTTTCAAACGATGTGTGCATTAGATTTGCGACCAATAATAGGGCCGAATATGATGCGGTGATAGGGTTTTTAGTCGATGCCCTCACTCATCGCATCCTTCATCTTCATGTTCATTTAGAATCCTTGCTACTTGTCATGCAATTGAATGGTCTATATCATGTGCATAACCAAGTCCTATGTAGAAAATATCTACGAGTGAAGCTACTGGTACGTGAATTTGAAACCATTACATTCAGTCATGTGCCTAGAGCCAAAAATCACTATGTAGATACCATTGCAAACAATATTCTAGATTGGTATTTATCACTTGTATACCATAAAATATAACCACACAAATGGCAAAACATCATCATCATATAAAATGCATAATCATATTATGTATCATAAAAGTGTTTGGAGCCATAGCTCTAAATACATCCAACATGCACATAGAATGTTACAAAAATCACAATCAAAGGGACCCACATGTCCCTGCATCTAGTCACTGTCGGTTGATCTCGGCCAAAGGCTCTGCTCCACCTACACGTAGATCACGTACAACCTGACC
The DNA here is from genome assembly GCA_031772625.1 of Pinus tabuliformis. Lineage (NCBI taxonomy): Eukaryota > Viridiplantae > Streptophyta > Pinopsida > Pinales > Pinaceae > Pinus > Pinus tabuliformis. Next base: position 1,257,831,170 of record CM062804.1, read on the forward strand.
TGCCATCGCCACACACCGCACGATACCTCGCCACTCTGAAGGAAGTCCAGTGCACTCGTTTGTGTACCGATCCTCTAAGTCTTTCCATTCACGCTTTGAAACCCCGGTCAAAAGTACATCAAACCTACGATGAAAATCAACAAGTAGCACAGTATCTTCTGGACCCTGCTGTGATGATGACATCCCCCGATCTGCAGCCCCAGGCGCTGCAGTTTGACCTGCATATCCTGGCAGATTCACTAGTGCTATGTCTACATACAACATATTTCACACTCAGTACCACATACATGTGACAAAAATATAAATGCACCATAAAACATAGCAACTTAACACTTACGTCTGGTCCCCATGCTCTCCCGGGCGGAAGTGGCAAGTCAGGGTCCCCTGATAGTTCATCCCGCTATAAGGTTAGTCATCAATGTAAAGGGGCATCTGGTCCCAGTGTGTGAAAAACTCTGGTCGAAACACCCATCTGACTCCCCCTACTCCTCATCTCCACAGTAGTTGCCCCCAGCGGTGCATCCTAGGCTCCTGTGGGCCCCCATCCCAGCTCTATACATGAGGATGGATAGTGGGTATCTTCTCAAATAAGAACACACATAATACAGTGCCAAAAGGGTAGTCACGATTCACTTGTCTCCTACAAAGACTCAACTATCGTTGCACCGACGACAGCATCATCTGGGCCCACCCATAGTAGGTCCCAGCCAGAACACTCTCAACTAACATCATCTGCCCTCCAGTGATGTGGTGGAACGCCTAGCTACCCAAGACCCGTAGCACAGCTACGGAAACAGCCTGTGTCTCTAGCCTCTCTAGATCCACAAGTGGGACAGTCGTGCCCTTGACACGGACACCTCGTCGACAATGGCGCTCCACGAACTCAGTAATGTTCCTCCCACAAGGTAACACTGGATGAATATACCCCACTGCTCTAAGGGGAGGAAGTTTGGTCAAGAAGTAAATATCCAATAATGTGAGCTCGATCTTTTGCCCCTGCACAACAAAGACCTTTTGGTTTGGATCCCAATAGTTCACAATTCTCAATATCAAGGGCTCACTTGCCCTCATCAGTGGGTTCTATACCAACTTGAGAACCCCATAACGAGCCAATGCCCCTTGAACCGCTTGAACCCCTTGGATCTCGGATCGAAGAGTATCCAAGTCTCGTTCACGCCAGTTGATTTTTAGATCTGCCATATCTACAAAACACCACATGTCTTGTCAGTTCAGAAAAGAAAACAACCAACTACAATGATCAACTTGCAGCCCCCACCAGGCTAGCATACCAACCCTTCCTCTACCCACAAATTGTAGTTTTCAGCCCAAAAAGTGTGAGCTCTCAGGTTTCCAGCTATTTCCTACAAGCTAGATCACACTTATGGGCCCGGAAAGTGCAATGTGACCATGAGTAAGGGCAAGGGTCTCTGAGGGAGCTGCAGGTGTGAAAAATATGGAAATAAACAACTGAAATTGAAGAGATGAGTAAGGCCACCTATCTGAAAGTCATAGATCCTGATTCTGACGATCGTTTTTCCATGACAATCTCCACAAGATTTAGGGCCTTTTCCTCCTCTCCAAATTCACCATAGCTCACTTTGCAAATGAATCTAAATTGGAGGGAAAACATCCTTTTATAGAAAAATCCACAATTTTGTTGTCTCCCATTCCAACTAGACCATAGCTCAGTTTGATGAACCATCAACACCATTGGAAAGCTCTCACCGAGCTCTAAAATGGGTCTTCTTTAGTTTTAAATGATTTGACACCTCACTAGGAAACCATTTTTCCAAGAAGGTCACTTCGTCGCCCTTCAAAATCGACTTTTTCCATAAAGAGACACTTATACTTTGAGGTCCACCTCCTCTAAATACTTGTCGTACCAAATGTACATTTTCATCGTGAGTAACCATCTTTTACTCATGTTTTCATGATCCCCATTGGGCCTAGTCTATGTGGCAGCGTCATCGAGTCACCCTTGTTAAGAGAAGCTGTGATGAGTCACCCTTGAATCCTTGGATTCTTTTTCATGTTCCATCATATCATGTCACAGTATTCCATCCATATTTGCATATCGTCCATCCTGTATTGCCCATTTTGGCCTCCAGTCATATTGTCCCCATCCCCTCCGAAGTTGAGTCAGTTGCTGCCAAGTTAACCATGCACTTTATGCTTTGACAAGGGTAGTCATCTATTTGTCCCTCAGTACAATTTTCCTCATTATCCCTAGTGTCATTCCATAAGTCACATTACTATTTTCCTTTGTGATTTAGTTGAGGATCCTCATTGCCTCATCTATCGCGGGTCCTATTTTGTCGACATCAACTCATTTATTCTAGAAGAATGACCTAGAGGGTGGTGTATCTTGGTTCCAGCTTCCATTCTTGTTCGGCACCTTGGATCGAGTAGAGGGTCCCATTATTTCCCTTTGACTTTGTATTTTCATGTTCATGATCCATACACTTGATGGTCTAGTGATGCAGCAGATTGTACCAGTGATTCCCGGGTGTGTGTGAGATGTTTCAAACCTCATGAGGGGGTGGCCCTTCATGTAGCCCCCCACATGCCCGGATGCATAAATAATATGCTATAGCCTTAGATGTAGTTCCGCAGAGTTGATGGGTTCAGTTCCTACCGATCGCAGTGTTCATAGCATGCATGTCCCCTCGAGATGATCCATTCAGTTTTTCAGAGCCCTTCGTTGTTCAGTAGGGCTTCTTTGGTTCTACCCTCCCTCCCACCCATTTTTTGAGGGAAGGGACTTTGTATCTCATCTACTTAGATATTATTGTATTTAGTCCTAGCTCACGTTTTACTAGGTGCATTATGTAGATGGGACACATTGTATTATTTTCTGGACCTGTTATGCCAGCGTGTCATGTACCATTCAGCATGTACTTTATTGTCAGTTTCATATTTCTAGGCAAACCATTATTTTTGTACTAATTTATCTCGGTGGGTATGGGTATGCCTCCCCTACCTCATTAAGGTCTGGTACCACAACAAAAAAGGAGACTTGCATTAGTCTCGCCCCCTCTATCACTATCCTCCTTCAACTTTAGCTTCATTGGACTCTCTCTCTCTCTCCTTGACTCCCCTATGTTGTCTAAGCGATTGTGTCTTTGCAAAGTACTTTGGTCATATGTTTTGCTCCTAACACACGTACGTTGGGGGGCAATCTGTTATCACCAAAAAATTGATCATCTAGCCTAATTTACTAGATGGATCGAATTACACCATGTAAAGCCAATTTTACCATAGTAAAATTGCTTTCACTGTGAGAAATTACGTAATAAACCACCTTTATTAAGTAATTTATAGTTAAACCCGTGAAGAATAATTAAATAAATCACTATTTATTTGATTTTCTTCTAGGAATAATTAATTAAACCACTGTTTTATTATTATTCCTTGTTAAATTTGACCCAAGCAGGAAAAATAAATAGATAAATCATTATTTATCTTATTTTTCTCTAGAGTAATTAATTAATCACTAATTAATTACTATTCTTTGTTAAGTTTGACTAAATCCTTAGAAAAAATTAAATAAATCATTATTTGTTTATTATTCCTTAATTAATTCCTTGAGATAATAAATAAATCATTTATTTATTTATTATTTCTAAATAAAAGTTTAAATAGTTTTTGCTCCTAAACAAATATAATAAAATATTCCAAGTGGTAATTCCAAGAATGGGATCAATAATATATTATTATTGTTCATTATTCGAGGATAACTCAATATTTTTTTATAAATAGGAGGGTTTTCCATTCATTATTCAATTTTGATTATTTTCATTGTTGCACTCACTGTTGTAACTCTGATTATTTTCATTGTCGCACACCATATTTTTTCTAGGTTTATGCATTATACAGGACAGGGACTCTACAGAAGCTGAAATCATTTGAGGATTGCCAAGAACCCATCCCGCAGAGGGGGACTGGTAACATATATTTGTTCCCTTCACAGGTTTTATAATAAAATCATTCTTTACATATCTGGTTTCCATTGGATGTTTTGGGGTTATTACTCTTTATTTGACTGTTTAACTATGATTGCAGCATAGATCAGAATTTTGGCAGGTTTTGTTTCTACCAATAGCTGCAAATCTACAATGTTTAGCAGTCATTTCTATTGTTGAGATCGTTTTTCATCCACGATCTTAAGTGGTTTCTTTTCGTGCATCATTGAGAAGAAAACACTACAACAGGGCCCCTATGGGCATCAACACTTATCATCATTAGACATCAACATATCAACCACCACAGTGTTTCCTAGACATAACTATTTCGCGTCTTATTACAATAATTCATCCCTAGTCATCATAACGAGAATGGGACATGCCCGCCTCGTATAAACCCTTTTTACTTTCAGGTTTTCTTTAGAGCATGGTTATGCTTTACCCTCAGTCAAGGATTTTCCCTACTCATCTATGCACTTTGTTATTCTCTCTCTCAAGAAGTTAATCAGACTCTGAGTTAGAAAAGAAAAAACATGATGTATTTTGGCTATACATTTGCTCCTAACCTTATATATCAGGGGGCAATTGTTAACACTGGAAAATCATACACACATTTGTACAATAAAAAAAATGCCCAAAGTTGTCTAGAAGAACGTATAGGTGAATATTTTCTAGTTGATGACATTATGAAAGTTTTGAATATTTAAAACATTTTTGGTAGAAATCACATTGGAAGAGTTTGGTAGTTCAAAAATTTAATATCTCCTAAGGTAATCGAATTTAGGCTTCTTTGATCTATATCAAGATTAAAAAAAGTAATTTTTGGTATTAATCACATCAAGAAATTTTTCCGATGCATTTTGAACCAGCCAGTGTAGTTCATCATCAAGGAAAGATGAAGAATCAAATCATGGAAATGGGTTAAATAGATAGACAGAACATTCTAACGGCTATAAAAATGGCTATATGGAAATGGTTACTATACACTGGGTCAAAAAATAGGAAAGGAGTTAATTTCAATTATTTGATTAAAGTCTATGGAAATTAACTCCTTTCCTATTTTTTGACCTAGTTTATAGTAACCATTTCCATATAGCTGTTTTTATATCTGTTAGAATGTTATGTCTATCTATTTAACCTGTTGCCATGATCTGATTCTTCATCTTTCCTTGACGATGAACCACATTGGTTGGTTCAAAACAAGTTGACGAATACTTCTCCTTAGGTGTTATGTATGAAAATTGCACTGTGTAGCTTATTCGGAGGAATAAATTACAATCACGCCGCTTTTTCTTCGAAATCCGCACAATTGACTCCACAAAATTCAGGACCACTTTCCATGTTGGTAGAGGATTCCATGACAAGTTCCAATCAAGGACAATCAAATTCAATTCGCCCTTAAGATATGGAGGCCTCAATGGAATCATCTTATCCTACTCTTAGGTCATTATCATTCGTGAACCAAGAGAGGGAAGATGGATTCAAAAATTCTATATAAACATGGTATTGAAGAAACCAAAATGAAGACAATGTTGTGTTATCCAAATTGCTATCAGAGTAATCCTACATTTCATTGTTGAAGCAGAAGAAGTAATAGCATTAGTATGTTGGCCATATTTCTTCTAAGCAATCCATCATTCTAGTGAAGGAAGAGTTCACCATTGAGAGATTCGTCATAATTATTTGAGAGAGAGGAGAAGCTTCCAAAGAGATTGAGGAAAGGAACCTCCCTGATGAGGATTTTTGAGCACCATAGCTCAAATAATTATCTTCAAGTGTTTGGTATTCATCTTCTACCACCAGCTATCAATAAAGGGAGCCTTTTTCCATTCTTTTGTTTACTTTTTTACTTCATTAAGCATTATTTCTACATTTATCTCTTTATTTTAGTTTATGTTTGCATACGCATTGTTTTCACCATTTGCAATGCTTTGTTTATCTCTGTATTTTCACTAACAACACCAACTCTATCTAAATTCCTTTGTAGGGAACAACTAATTGTTAAGGAGGTTTCTTTTGATACAATATTGCTACTAAAACATTACTACACTCTATTTTATAGCGAGGCTCAAAGGCCTTTTATTATTGAGAAACAAGGGAAAACCCTAAACATACAAAACCCTAACCCTAGGAGATGAAGCGCCAAACATTTTTGGACCCCGTTGGAGTTAGATGGTGATCTGAAAATGGAGAACTTCTCCTCTCAAAAATTGACCATCGTCTAACACTTTGCAAGTAAACAAAATCGGTCTTAAGGGTAAACAAGTTATATAATCTCTTCAAGGTGGTGAGTTAGTTTTCACGTGAAATTTTAAAAAGTAACACATTCACATGAAACTCAAAATGGAAAACATGAAGAGAAGAAACTAGAATTTCATGACAAATTTCATCCCTTCTGGGCTACGTCTCCGGGCCTGCTTCAACAACTAGACCGCTCTATTGATTTCAATGGTAAAGTAGTACATGAAAATTGTGGACAATTGAGTGGCTTGTTTCCCCTACAAGGAAACATTCTCTTGAAAATAATTCTCACTCCAAAAGTATGACCCCTACAACAAGTCATGAAAAGGTCAACATAAAAATGACTCACACATCAATTCCTTGTACTCCACCTGAAAACCAAGCATAAAATGTACAAGAACTCCATGTTGAAGTACTAAAAAGAGATTCTCTCAAAAACACATAATGAGAAAAGGCAAAGAAGGGCAGACCATAGAATTCACGGCTGCTGCAAATGAAATATGAAGGCTGGAAAACCCCTACAAGGTTCTCTCCATGCTCAAAATGCATTCAATGTTGGTTCAAGCCTCTAATTGTCTCTAGCACTAAAAGACTAAATCCTGTAAAAATTCCTTCCACAAGTTCTCAACTCAGAAAAGTGAGGCTATCAATGAGTCCAGGACACTCAAAAACCCCATGTAGGCTCTTCTTGAGCTCTTCTATTTGTCCCTCAATTTGACAAAACCTACTAACTGTGTGACATTTTCGCCCTTTTTACTGTTTAGAAGGAGAAATTTTTTCTCACAAAAGGTGAAATTTATTGCCTCATCAATTTTCCCAATAACCCCTTTGTGCAAAAATAGGGCCACATGAGCGCTTGGGCCAACGGTCTACCCTTGTCGGTGCTGACTCCTTTTTTGTTGGGTTGTGTTCATGTGGAGAAACATGTCCGAGGGCTTTGGACCAGGAAATTTTTGTAGGATGGAAGTATATCTTAAAGTTTAGCAACCTTGGTGAATCTTACCAGACCCTGATATCCAAATTTTAAAATGTTTGATGATAATTTTTTAAAAATGTTTATATTTCTAATTATTTTATCTTAGAAAATATATAATATTAGCAAATTTTGAGCTAAAATAATTTTATACTATAAAATTTGGGCGAATTCATTTTTATAAAAATAAAAATTAGCGACTCTTTTTTTTTTTGAAACAACATGGAATATTAGCCCCTAAAATTTTCCCTACCATGGACAACTGCCCACGCTTTCCACTGGAGCTCTTGGTAAAAATTGTATGGGTAGTTTTGATAACCAAGGGTCGGGGCCCAACAACCGGCCCCATCCTCTTGCGCCTCTAGTGGTCATGTGGGTGCCATGAAACCTAGGGTTGGAGCCTAATGACCTACCCTCTCGACTAAGCACCTTACCTTCTTGCGATCAGTCCCATGCTATACCTTGTGACCAAGAACTGACGCTAGTCCCTACCCCCTTGAATTATCCTACACCTATGGTCCTGTGGATGGTGTTGTGACCAAGGGCTAGGGCTAACACCCAACCCCTCTCCCCTAATGTGAAAACCACGTCGCATTAAATATATCCCACAATTGTAATGGGTGAAGAACCAAACATATGGCGTGTTATTAAGTTGTCGTGGATTTTTTGTCCAACAGGTCATGTGGTCGATCCACGCCGAGGATTCTTGGCTCTACAATTTTTTTTACCAATGTGGAGGCACCATGTGGCGGCCTTCGGTTGGGCCACATGGCAGCCTCCTATTGTGCCACCCAAAACACTTTGACCAATCAAATGATGCAAATTCACCATGTACGAACTTTATGCTTGGCGAGATATGATTGGTTAACCATATGCCCAGTTGGAATGTTGATGTCATCATGACATCAATAGTACCAACTTCCTGGTTAGCTGACCTGTAATTTTTTTCTATTGGTCAAAAACGTCAAAACACCATAACTTTGTCATACAACGTCAGATTGAGGTGATTCAAGAATTGCTGGAATCAAGATTATGAACACTACGAATTGACACTAATTTGGTGAGAGTCCATGCACTTTCGTTTTTTTAGCCTAATTTTGATCTTCGGATCATACCTACCCACTAGGAGCTTTTGGACCCCAAAAGTTTATCTTATTCTAGCAAATGAATGAGGAAAACACTGATAAACTTTCTCGATATTGATTCTTTTTATTCTATTTCAATTGGTTCCTTCACTCCAATCAAGGCACTCCACCTTGCATCTACATGAAGTCCTCATCTTCTTATGAAGAGTCAAGCCACAATTCTTCTAAACATGTAGGAACAAAAAATTCGATGGATGGAATCTGAACATTCTTTCCAAAACCATATTTCTTGGCTCAAACAAAATTCACTTGAAGTCCCTCTTTTCTGAAGAAAAGCTTGATCTTCCATCTTGGAAATCAGAAGCAACTCAATCCTTGCCATGCACTGATTCATACTTTTCTTTATTTTCCTTAAATTGTACTTGTACTGTTAAGTACACTAGCTGTATTTATTCAATGACATACTTGGATTTTTCCACATAAACATAGTCATCTCCTACACAATATTTATCAAATATTACATTCACATATAAGCTTCATCATGAAACACTTGTATCAGTGAGTACATGATGCAACTGTAGACATACTGGATGACATACAAATGCTCATCCTAGAAAGTCCTCAAACAATTGGACTCATCATCAAGACATAACAACGTAACATGTCAAAGAAAACACACTTATTGAAAATAAGTGATTTCTCATGTCTTCACTTTACAAAGTACCCATACAGGAATGTACAACAAGTATTTACAATTTTGCAAAGCAGGAAAACTATAAAAAATTGTCTACCCAATCCTTGCCTATCCTAGTTTTATGGGTTCTCTTTCTACACCCTCTCTTCTTTGAAGGTTTCCTTAGGAACTCCATTACTTTCCTCTTTGCAACTTTTCGCTTTCCTTGCAAAAGAATGCATGACCTCTTTGTCCTTCTTGGAACGAAGTTTTGGATGAAGTTTCTAGCACCTTTCTATTAAGTTCCCATTCAAGTTACAATGGGTACAAAAATACCTTCGCTTGTCCATTGACAAGGAAGTCCTCAAACTTGAGAGAGGTTATTCATGCTTTGTTCCAAGGATTTGGTCTATTATCTTGACCATCACTTTGCGTTGCTTACAATCAGCCACACAATAGTCAGCGACATCACAAAATGTGCAAGGAAACACGTCCCATAAATAATCAAAGTCACCAACATTTTTAAAATCCCTACACTACTGCCCCTTTCGGCATCAGCCCACGGAGTGCGGACTAAAGTCTCACCCGAACTAGTATGGGGGGATGCTAGAACCAAGTTTCCGCACCCTGAGATGGTTGTGATGTCGGTTTATTCCTTCTATTCCTGCCTTCGTGCAGGTTACTTAGTTCTAGGGCTTGCAAGACTAGCCCTCTATTCCGACCTTCAGTACCTTCTTCAAAAGGTACAATTGACCTTCGAGTAGCCCTAACCTACGACTTATGTACTTTCGTGCTTCTAGCACACCATACTGTGCAGATTCCCAAACTAGTCTAAATGTCTTACTTATCTTATTAAACAATTATAGTTAGCACCACGTAAACATATGTTCTTACTTGCATTCACTGATCCAACATAATTACATTCATTCGCGCATCATATAATAATTATAAATGAAATTCATACCTAATACAACAAAATGCAGTAACAGGAAGAAAGACACAGAATTTGTAGAATACGTCTCTTTATTGATATCTTCAAGTGATTACAGACTCTATTCACCCTGCGCGCACAGCTGCAGGGGTCCGTGCACTCAGCTGTGGACTTCCACCGTAGGCCTTTTCGCACTCAGCTGCAGAGCCTCTACCTACGCTACGACCCGAAACTTAGTCTTCTTACTTCAAAGCTATGACTATCTTACTCAGTACCATATATGACTCTCAAACTACTTAGAGCTTAGCTCCTTTTATACAATCCCATGGTCCGCAGACCATGGGTAGATCTTTTACAGCTGACTTTACTTTACAAAACTAAGGGTGGACAACCCTTTATGACTTATGACACCTTCGCACTCCGCGACTAAAAAATGCAGAGTCTTTACAAGTTTATTACAAAATTTGACCAAAACATGGGATTTTAGCCCAAAAACTATCCTTGGGGATCTCGTTCCCAACAGGCCCCCAACATAAACATCGTGACTCACCCCCGAGTCACTCGGAAGGCACGAGGATCTTTGCATGAAGCCCTTCTAGCTCAACTCGTATGACCGCAACCTTGGCCGTGCACTGTGTAGCCACCTGCTTTGCGTCTTCCACTGTCTGCTCGGTCACTGCTCCTGAGCTGTCGACCTGAAGCTTTTGCTGCATCTCTTGCAGAGTCGCAAGCTTACCTTCAGTAGACCCTGTCACTGTGTAAGCCTCATCCAACCAGGGCTTCAGTCTTGTCTTCGACATTGCTTCCTTGGGCAGCGCTAAATCCACCTGTTCCTTTAGCTACTTGGCCTCCTGCAGCTTTTCTAGTCTTTGTGTCAGCGCGACGGTTCACGTTGTGCCCTTAACCTCATCATACTGCTATTGTAGCTCACACGCTTCTGTCTCTAGTTGCTGGACATTGGGGTCCTCCTGCAAGCTTGTCAGGACCTCAAACAACTGCTCGAAAAAATGCGTGCAGTCTGCTACTGCACTATCCACCACCGCTACTGCTTTTGTGACAGCAGTCGCCTGCTATTCCTTCACTTTTGGCGGAGTTAAAGGCTGGGCCTTCAACTATAACTATGTAGTTTGCAGATTCAACTCCAACTGAACCCACACCATTTTAGTACAAGTGTCATGCACCCCTATGGCCAGCTTGGGGATGCGTACCTCAACTGGCTCTTCCCCCAAAATGGCCAACTCCGAGATCATTCGGCATGCCTCCTCGACTACCTGTAAAATGCAGTTGCTCTGATTGGTCACCTTGGCCTCAGTGGTGATGGCAACATTTCTCTGTAGTGCACTTTGCTCATTGTTGATCCATTGTTCACTGATCACCTGGAGGGCGTAGTGCTCACGGGCCCTTAGCTCTACAATAACTCCATCTTGCAAGAGGTGGAGCACTTCACGCAGGAGCGCTACCAGGTTCAACCCTACTCCCTTTAGGACATTGACAGTGGGCCTGTGAGGCTCATTCTCTGTGGTCAGTGCTCTATCAGGAAGCACTATCGCACTAAAGGCTTTTGCGCACTGCATCTCGACAGCTTCGGAAGTGCCAATAGCCAGGCTGGTAGAGATCTTGCCAACCTACGACACGCAGTCTGCAACTCCTGCAACCCTATCTGGATAGCGCCTCAGATGATCTATTGTTGCTGCTCAAAGTGTTGCAGGGCCTTCGTGGTGAAATCTCTCATTATGTCACCGATTGCATGCAGATCGCCTTCTGTTAGTGTGATGGGGTCCAGTGATGTCTTCGTAGCCTTTAATTTATTTATGGACCCTCCTTTCTCCTACTCCCTTGGGTGCTCGATGCAGGCAAATGTCTCCTGAGGGTCCGTGTTATGCTCTTAACCTGCAAAGTAATACCCAAACACAGAATATGCGAACGAAAAATACCCAGAACACAGAATATGCGAAGAAAAGATACCCAGAACACAGAATAGCAATGATTTTATTATTCAGAGAGAAATGTTCATAGGCCTCTTCGAGGGGGCAACCTCCAATAGAGCAGAGCTCGATTACAAAAACAAGACACGATACTCCTCGCAGGGAGTCTCTATCCTTTATATATGACTCATACATGCAATACCACGGGCCAATACCGTGGGTTTTATTGATACCATCTATCTAATACTGCCGCCCATTTGCAACTAACTGTGGTCCCGTCATTAATTGCGGGTTAACCACTTACAAATATTAATATGGGCTTTATTGACTCTTGACTATGACGTGATCCCATGACATAAATAAGGGGGTTAGGGTGGGACCCTAACATGCCCTCCCCCTTAAGACTAGCCTTGTCCTCAAGGCTGAAGCTGCGGAAACTGTTGAAGAATAGTGGTTGTTCCCAAGTTGCATTTTCCGAAGAGGTGTCTTTCCATTTGATGAGGACCTCCTTAATCATGTGGCCGCGCAGGTGCTTGTCTCGGGTGTCTAGAACCTGTTCGAGTTGAAGCCAGATTGACCCTTCTTCATCTAATTCAGGTAGACTAGTTTGAACTCAGCAATTGTTCCCAATCACTTTCTTGAGGCACGATACATGGAAAACTGGATGGATTTTTGCCATAGGTGGCAAAGCCAACTTGTAAGCCACTTCTCCAATGCGCTGAAGTACTTGGTATGGTCCGTAGAATTTTGGAGAGAGCTTTTGACAACCCTTATCTTTGAGTGATGTTTGCTTATATGGTTGCAGCCTCAAAAAGACCTGATCCCCTTCTTGAAATTGGCGCTTTGAGCGATGTTGGTCGGCTTGTTGCTTCATGCGGTTCTGAGCTTGATGAAGATTCTCGCGAACATGGGCGAGCATGGTTGCGCGGTGTTGTAGGAGTTGATCCACTGCTTGTACTTTGGAGCATCCCTTGAGATAAGAAGTAGGGGAAGGCGGAAGTTGACCATATACTGCTTCATAGGGAGTCATTTTGGTGGTGGCATGATAGTTGGTGTTATACCACCATTCAGCCAGAGGTAACCACTGTGCCCAAAGGTGTTGCTTTTCTGAAGTGAAACACCTAAGGTAGGTTTCTAGACATTTGTTGACAGCTTCGGTTTGACCATCTGTTTGCGGATGATATGAAGTACTGAGTTTGAGTTGAGTGCCTTGTATTCTGAAGAGTTCCTGCCAAAAATTGCTGGTGAAGATCGGGTCGCGGTCGGACACTATAGAAGTGGGCATGCCATGTAGTTTGAAGATCTGATCCATGAAAGTTTGAGCAACCAAGGTTGGTGTAAACGGGTGGGGTAGGGCGCAGAAATGAGCATACTTCGACAGTCAGTCCACAACCACCATGATGACTGACTTGTTCCCTGACTTTGGAAGACCTGTAATGAAATCCATAGAAACCTCCGTCTAAATTGAGGCCGGAATGGGCAATGGTTGTAAGGTGCCTGGTGTGTTGACGGTTTCCCCTTTGTGGCATTGACAGACATCACATTCGGCTACGAAAGTAAGGATGTCCTTTTTCATGCCTGTCCAAAAGAATGATCTTCTGGTGCGAGCATGCGTCTTCTGAAAGCCCGAATTTCCTCCAATGGGAGATGAGTGCAATTCTGCCAAAAGGCGACTTTTGAGGGTAGATGTTGGTGATATTACGACTCTATCCTTGTAGCGAAGAATATCATTCTACCACGGGTAGCCCGTGCTGGAATTAGGATCTACCTGCAATTGAGAAATGAGTTGGGAGAGCCCTGGGTGTGAAAACCATTCCCTGCGAGCCTCTTCAATCCAGTCTGGAATGGGAAGGGAAATCGCGAGCATAGTACTTTCCTCCTCAAATTGGCGCGATAATGCATCTGCTACACTATTGTCTTCCCTTTCTTGTAAATGATCTCATAATCATATCCCAGCATTTTGGCTAACCATTTATTTTGTTGTGGGGAGGATAGGCGTTGCTCCAAAAAATATTTAAGACTGTGATGATCTGTGCGGATTTGGAAACGTCGCCCCAATAAGTAAGGTCGCCAGGTCTCGACTACATGCAAGATGGCCATCATTTCCTTCTCGTAGGTAGATTGGCCCAGATTCCTCCCACTGAGTTGTTGGCTTGTGAAGGCCAATGGTCTCCCTTCCTGCATTAAGACCGCCCCAATACCTGTACCCGAAGCATCACTTTCAATGAAAAAGGATTTGGTGAAGTCAGGTAGTGCTAAGACTGGAGTGGTACACATGGAATTTTTGAGAGCGGTAAATGCCTGTTGTGCTTCCTCGGTCCAGAAGAAGGAATTTTTCTTTAGGAGTTAAGTGAGGGGCTTCGCTATGCGGCCATAGTTGCGGACAAATTTACGATAATAGCTTGTGAGACCCAAAAATCCTCTCAAGCTCTTCAAAGTCTTAGGTTGAGGCCATTCTTGCATTGCCTGGATCTTTTTGGGGTCCACCTTGACACCTTCACGCCCCACAATGTGGCCCAAATACTCAACTTCTTCCATGCAAAACGCACACTTAGACATCTTGACAAATAATTTATGCTTGCGGAGCAGTTGCAAGAGTAGATCTACATGCTGAAGATGTGCCGCCCAGGTGCCACTATAGATGAGAATGTCATCGAAGAAGACAAGGACAAATTTTCTGAGATATGGTTTGAGGATGTGATTCATAAGACTCTGAAAAGTAGAAGGGGCATTACAGAGACCAAATGGCATGACCAGGAACTCATAATGGCTTTCATGAGTTCTGAAAGCCGTCTTGGGAATGTCAACTTCCTTCATGCGAATTTGGTGGTAGCCGGAGCGAAGATCCAACTTAGTGAAGAATTGAGCCCCATTGAGTTCGTCCAGCAAATCGTCAACCACCGGAATGGGAAATTTATCTTTGACTGTCAACTTGTTGAGGGCCCTGAAGTCGGGACACATCCGCCACTCCCCATCTTTCTTGAGGACCATGACCACTGGGGATGAATAAGGACTAATGCTGGGACGAATGACACCTGCTTCCAACAATTCCTTGATGATTTTTTCTATTTCATTCTTTTGAGTGAACGGATATCTGTATGGCCGCACATTTGGGGGTTGAGCCCCTGGAACCAAGGTGATGCTATGATCATGTTCCCCTCGCGAGGGTGGAAGCTCATGAGGCTTGTCAAAGACCGTCCGATGGTTATTTAAAATCTGCTGCATCTCAGGATGAATTGGCAGAGGCCTGGTTTCGACTACCTGGATGGGATTAAATTGCGCTACCACTCCATGATGGCCCTTTTTTAACAATTTTTCCATCCGATGCGAGCTGATGACAGAGGGGGCTCCCGCCTGGAGGCCACGGAGGGTATGTGTGCAGTTGTTCTGCTTAAAACTCATATATAACTCCTGGAAATCCATTGTGAATGGCCCAAGGGTGCGGAGCCATTCAGCACCTAGGACAATGTCGCATCCCCCCATGTGTATGGCAAACATGTGGGTTTTCAACTGATAATCCCCCATTTGAAGTTTGACATTTTCACAGCAGCCTTCACATTTCATGGTGCCTCCATCTGCAATTTGGACTTGGAAGTTAGAAACTGCCCGTACAAAACAATGCGCTGCTTCGGCTATTTTTTGATGGATGAAATTATGGGTACTTCCACTATCATTCAAGACTATTACTGGGCGATGTTTAAGAAAACCCCTGATTTTGAGAGTTTGAGGGGAGGAGATTCCTGCCAACGCATTGAGCGAAATAACTGGGTTGTCAGATACAATCTCCTTTTGGTTGTCTTCTTCGATCGCCTCCGGTTCCTCAAGAGGTGGATCTTCCTCGGTGGAGCTGTAGTCAGTGGCATCTATTTGAAAAAACTTGGGCTCCTTGCATTTATGACCAGGGGAATATTTTTCACCACAGTAGTAACATAGTCCTTGCTTCCTTCTTTCGGCCATTTCCTGAGGTGAAACCTTTTGGACCTTAAGTGTCTGAGTCGTGGTGTGAGCTTGTGGGGGACGACCTTTAGTGGGGAAATTGGGGCGGCTGTATTGGGCTGTTATGGCACGTTCCACCTTACGGGCTACCTGGCAAGCCTCCGACCATGTGGGAGGGTGGTGGAGTAGAACTTGAGCTTTGATGGCTTCTTTAAGACCACTGATAAAACATTCCGTGTAGAACTCATCTGAGAGATGCTGAGTGCAGAAGGCTAAGGCTTCAAAAGTGGTGATATATTCATCCACTGTACCCGTCTGTCGGAGCTTAGTGAGATGGCCCAAAAAGGAGTCTCCCTGTTCAAAGCGATCTCGAAGAGCTTTGGCAAATTGGGCCCAACTCGAAAAAGGTCCATTGCGACGTTGATGCCATTCCGCCCATTGCCATCGTTCATTGTCCAAGTACATGGTCCCCACTCCAAGCTTAGTCCAATCATCTTGGAGATGATTCAATTTGAAATACTGGTCCATTTGTGCTAGCCATGCGGACGGGTGAGAACCGTCAAATTTCTGCATATCCAACTTGGGAGGTCACTGACTGGGTGGTGAATGGGTGTGCCAGACGTGAGGAGAGTGGCTAGACTCACCCTCATGGTGTACATGGTCATTATATGGTTCCTCGAGAGCTGGCTCCTTGCCCTTATCGAGTGCTTGCCGTACCAGGCTATATAGTCTGCTAATCGTATTTTTGAGCTCGTTCATATCTGTTTCAAGTTTGTGTAGCCTTTCATTGGCCATTGCTTGAGCTCTAGTTTCTACCATACACCAACTTGATGAAAAATTGGGACCGCCAAATTTTTTTTTCTAATAAATTGAATGGTACCACCGTGCTCAGCTCGTCGTCCTGATGCTGATGGGCTAGATCACAAATAAGCGCTTCGGAAGATCTCAGACTTTTTTTTTTTGGAAAACTCCTAACGGAGTTTTACTCCTTCTTGATCAATACTGCAGTCGCCAAATCCTCAAAATGTCAATGCCGCCAAAAGTCCTGCGAAAATTCTAGCCAGGTACAGGAACGCTTCACAACTACTCCGATCTGGTGGATCTGAGAGATCTGAATGGTGGAACACTACTGCTGCTGATCTGATGGAGCAGCGGGACTGATGTCTGCTGCTGTTGCACTTGCTGATCTGGAATAGATGATGTGTGATCCCCCGATAGAAAGGGAACTATGGTCTTGAGGAGTGTCAGGTGCTACAGATCGCAATATACATAAGGGTCTGACAGTAGTACTCGGCCCAATGTTTCAGGGCTCTAACTAAGGAGGATCGACCGTACCCTTAGCCGTACAACCTGACTACCCTATCATACGGGTGAGTAATCTCTCCGAGTGCTGTTCTCGGTGTACTGTAGCCACAAGACGGCCGAAGGTTTATCTATGGCGAGGTTTCAAGGTAGCTAGGGGGCTTCGTATATACCCAGAGGGTACGTGGAAGACAGTCCGTGCGCGGTTCTGTCTAATGCGCTACTACTCGAAGGGGTACCCACAGGGGTTACAAGGGAGTTCAACAGACGTGACCACCTCTTGTATTTCCTGCGTGCATGCCTCCCCAAATCCGCAGGTTTATGCGCTTAACGACAGATCCTGTGGTTTAAAGATGCCATAACACGTCTCTAGCCAAAAAAAATTTTGCTAAAAATTGGAGATCCCACCGAGCCCTGGAAAGTGCTCTGATACCACTTGTGATGCTCTTAACCTGCAAAGTAATACCCAAACACAAAATATGCGAAGGAAAAATACCCAGAACACAGAATATGCGAAGAAAATATACCCAGAACACAGAATAGCAATGATTTTATTATTCAGAGAGAAATGTTCACAGGCCTCTTCGAGGGGGCAACCTCCAATAGAGCAGAGCTCGATTACAAAAAAAAGACACGATACTCCTCGCAGGGAGTCTCTATCCTTTATATATGACTCATACATGCAATACCACAGGCCAATACCATGGGTTTTATTGATACCATCTATCTAATACTACCGCCCATTTGCAACTAACTGTGGTCCCGTCATTAATTGCGGGTTAACCACTTACAAATATTAATATGGGCTTTATTGACTCTTGACTATGACGTGATCCCATGACATAAATAAGGGGGTTAGGGTGGGACCCTAAAAGTCCGCACCGTGCTGTTATGTCTCCTCCTCTATTTTAGGTGAAGGTGACCTTGCGCCTTTGTCAAAGCCCTGCTTTGTCCCACCTGTCTGCTTCATTGTCTGTTGTGCAGCCTCACGCTTAGCCTGGGCCTTATCAACGACCTCCTTTTTCCTCTTCTCAGCCAACTATGTCATCATAAGCTTGGCCTCATCCTTCTTCTGCGTGGTGGAGTTTCTCCCTCCTACCGCCAATTCTGTTGTAGCGCACCACTCTGCCAACCATTGATTAAGTACCGCATCAATGGCATCATCCATTACCAGATAAGGTAAGTCATACCATTTCTGCCAGGGTCCTTCTGCGCCCTGATGGATACACAATGGAAGCCTGCTTTGAATTCTGCATAGCCTTGCACGTTTGCGTACACCGTAGGTGACAATCATGATTTGTGATTGATGGCCATGTGGATGTTCATCTCCATTAAGATCCAAAAGATCTTGCTGTCCCTGACTCATTGCAAATCCTTGGTCACCCACAACCAAGTGTACTTCGCTCCTTTTGGGAGGTCTGGCGCGATCAAAGGGAACTGGATGTCCTCTGGCAGCTCCCACGCTACCAGCACCATTGATAGCAAGAGCCACACGTAGTGGAATGCCTTGCTGAGCTCCTGTACTTCGCGGGAATTTTCCAGGAACTCTCCGCGAAGGTAGTCTGACCAACTGAACTGGACTCCTTCAGTGCACTAGGCTACTAGTGTGACAACAGGTGCCGACACCTCATTGGCGTGACACTTCCTCATCACCTTCCCTACTAAGATCTGTGTGGCTACCTTCACAGTAGTGTCACAAATGCTGGATATAGTGTATCTACAGACTTCTTCACTAGTTTAAAGTTTTCTTTCATGGATTCTGCGAGAGCCTGCTCGCCACCATTTCCACCAAATATCATGGCCAGATTCTCTCCTATATATAGAAATCACGTTATCTGGTGAATCAATCTATCCGTGATGGGTATCGACTCCTCTAGCCATAGACACCCATCGTGCACCAAGCACAGCAGCTGCTTGATGACCAAAAATGTCACCGGGGTGCGGTTGTAGTGCGGCACCCAAAGCAGGTTGAGCAACCCTACATTGTCTACTCCCTTGAGCCACCTCCGCAGCTCCAATGCGGTCATTCTGGTATTGGTATCAATGATGTGGCACATCAGCTGCTTGGTTGCTAGGTGTGGGAACTTCTCATGGTCTTCCAAGTCCCAACCTTCAAGTTTCAGCAGCGGCACTCGTGCCAAGTGTGGTCCGTCGAAAACAAAGGGATTTGCAAGGGTGTCTTGCTCCCATTGATGTCCTTTGGTACCTTGGTCTTGGGCTTGCATGGAGGGACATACTCTAGCAACTGAATAATAGGGTCCACACCCTAGGCTTTAACCTCCTCCACTTCAACTCCCACATCCTCATCGTCCATCAGGATGTCTTCAATGTCTTCCTCCTGTGGCTCCAAATTTATGGCCTTGCCTTTCTCCTGTGCAATGGGTTTTGGTGGGTTTCTCCTTGGCGATGTGCGCAGCGGTATGGCAGGCTATTTGCCCTTTTTATCCTTCACAGTCTCTTTGGTTGGGGTCAGCTTCCATCTTAGAATTCTTGGTGATTTAGGGACGTCGGATAGCACCTCGATGACCTCTGGAGCAGCTACTTCTGCCTCCATCTCAACTTCCGGCACCGACTCCTCTACTTTGGTGTCTACATGTTGTGGGGAAAAGTATCCAACACGGAATGACCCTATCCCACTCTAAGGGTGATAGTTCCTTAGCAACAGTCAAAGCAAAGCCATCTAAGATTACTTCTTTATGACATGCAAAAGAGGAAAGGAAGAGATCCACTTACCGATGTCTTGCGCAAATGGTCGATCCAATCTTCTCTCTTTGTTGCTTGCTCCCAGCTCCTTGTCTTCTCACGGGCCCAGCTACACAAGATCCTGTAACAAAATGAGAAAAGGAAACTACAAGAAGCATGCATTCATAATTGATTCAAGGATTAGCATAAATCAAATACGCAAGTAAGACAACACATCATTGAAACACATGCGAATAGAAGAACCTCAAATGCTTTATTAACGGAAGAAAGTAAGGTTCAGGCGGTGATACAACCATAAGAGGTCCAATCCAGCATCACCTTCCCGACGGAAACAAATCTCCTCTTCACCTCCCTCAAGCAATCACCCAATACTCTCAACTGTAAACCAACAGCAATTCTTTGCACAAAATTCCGGCCTCTAGATCCCATGGGATGAGATCCTTACATAGAGTTTTGGAGTGAAGATAAGTCAGCTTGATGTGTGACTGTTGTCCTCTTCAACCCCAGTTGTTCTTTAGTTTTTGAGTCCACTCGGAGATTCTACCTTCCACTTGGAGTTTTAGAACCTCTTTACTCATCATTAGGCGAATCTTCTGATCCAAGTGTCATTTTGGAAGCTTCCTGGGCACTGACACATTGAGGAAAGATTCCTCCACATGTCCAAACTCGCTCAGCGCAGGTAGCCTTTGATGAAGTTGACATTCAGCGCAGGTACACCATGGAGCAGTTGACATTCAACGCAGATGCTCAGTGCAGCAGTTGCTTTGATCCAAAATTGACCTGTTTTTGAGTGTTTTTCAGTGGAGAACTGATCTGAAGTGCTGTGGTTTGCTGACCTTGTTCCTCTAGGGGTAGGAACAACATGTTTAGGGACTTTGGATCCCTCAAATTATTGACATTTCATGCTTTATGCTGTAAGGCACAAAAATGTCTATAACAGTTGCCCCCTAAAGTATGAGGTCGTTTATCGGGTGAAATGCTTTATTAGGAGGATCCAAAGTTCATTCAATCGTCGGGAGGTGACCTGTAACAAAATACAATACAATACATTATTTTTTATACAGCTTTCATGATCTAGCTGATGCGGGCATTTCCCATGCTCAGCTTTATAAATACATTTTCTGTACATAAACAGACGATCGTCTGATAGTAGACTGATAATTCTCTGCTTAAATTATCATCCTTTTAGTAGGATGATCATCTACTGCACATGTCAATGTCTTTTATCTCCTGAATATATATCGCAGCCCGGATGGATGAAACTAGATCCGGGGTCTTCAAACTTGTCCGATCTTCACTCTAAGTACAGGTCGATCCATGTGAGAATTTCTTGGAGTCGAACATGGAAAGACATCGCTTGATTACCAGTCAATAATGTAAACTGTTAACAAGCGCGAGAGGAATCACCGATAATGATGATGACCCTCAAGGTACTGCAGCAAAATTCACGTGGCATGAATATAGGATTTGGCGTCGAACACCACGCAAAGTCCCCCGGTCGAAGGTCATTAATGTATACCTGTCGCCGGAAGTGAGAAACTTGCCATTGAGGCATGCAAGCTTCAAAGTACTGAGGGGGTGTTCCTAGATCAACTTCTTGGATAATGAGCTGATGTCGACAAGAAGCGATCTGTCAAAGGAGGGCCTTAATGAATCCCACATCAGTGACACGAAACGGAGCTAGTAATTGTGATGATGGTGAAAACGATCTGTGAAATATGATTCAGGGTGGCGGTCATGAAAGGATGAAAGATGATGTATGGCAGTGGATGGGACCCGGTTGACATTCTCTGAATGACATCTCTTGAACATATAACGACACTGATGTGATGGATCGGTAGCATTACCCCAAATTTGGATGGTATGGCGAGACCATGGTGAAGGGACCGGTGAATGAAAACAACCCAACCCGATGTTTTTACAGAGGCAAAAGTGTCATGTTCAAGAGCGACTTGCTACCATTAAGCTTTGAGGTTCTCCCAATTTTTCCCCAGTCATTTTTGACCAGTACCTCTTTATTTTTGTCAAGCTTGAGGAGGATAACATATGCTTGTTCTATAACCTGCCCTTCGGGTAAGCCCATAGCTATGTTTTAACGAGCCTAGCGATAGGGAAACTCGTTCTCATCTAAAGACAAGTTTGTCGCTATTCAATATTTTTAACGAGCCTAGCGACAAAGACAACTCGGTCCTTTTCATTTTTAGAGAGTCTAAAAAGGGTACATAAAGTTAACTCCAAAGGTCCTTTTTCGTCATCTAATCCCTTAAGTCCGAAAAAGTATAAAACAATACAGAAGGGATGAATGTTCGATAGCTTTATCGAGCCGAACTAGACAAGCGCTCGATCTTTTTGTGCAATAATCCCTCAGGTCCAAAAAGATTAAAATCTAGAGGAGGGATAGCTCTTCCGGTCCTTTTAACGAGCTGGAAGGCCAAAACTCGGCAAACTTTTCATATTTTACGAGTCAGTGAAAAGAGCTCAAAGAAGACTCGTATTTTGAGGAACGAGTGATAAACAGGGATAGCAGCAGATTCTAGGTACAGGTTGGAATTTTCCAATCACGGCAATGTTACAAGGATGGCTAAGTGAAATCACTCTTCGCAGCTGTTCCTCAAAATAGGTAAACAATCAAGTGGATGTGAATGATCGGCCAAATGACGAGTGGAGGTGACGGTGCAAACACGACCAAGGTTTTTATGGCTGATGAATCTACGGTCTCAAATGGCTATTTACCGGTTCATTTTTCTTGATGAGCTTGAACTCTGGGGGAAGCTTGCTCACAGGTGCATTTATTTTTTAACGAGCATGAACTCTTGCTAAAACTGCTCGGTTTTGCATTTATTTTTTAACAAGCATGAACTTTGCCAAAACTGCTCGTTTTTACGTTTATTTTTTAATGAGCATGAACTTTGCCAAAACTGCTCGTTTTTGCGTTTATTTTTTAATGAGCATGAACTTTGCCAAAAATGCTCGTTTTTGCGTTTATTTTTTAATGAGCATGAACTTTGCCAAAACTGCTCGTTCTTTTGCATGCCCCCAGCATCATAATAACGCATGTCAAAGGAGGGTGCTGTTGTGGGGAAAAGTATCCGATGCGGATGACCCTATCCCTACTCTAAAGGTGACAGTCTTTAGCAACAACTGAAAGTAAAGTTTTGATGATTTCCTTTATGAAAGTACAGAGAGAATGAAGAAAGATTAACCAACCTGGTGTCTTTCGCTTAGTCGATCCTTGTCCTCTCTCTTTGTCTCTTGTTCCCAGCTCTTTGCTCTCTTTGCCGGTCCAGCTACACACAGATCCTGCACAAAACAAGAGAGCAAACTACAAGATACATGTACTCATAACTGAAGCATGGATTAGGATGAATCAAATATACATGTAAATACAATACATCAATGCAATACAAGTATATAGGAGAACATGCAAAACTTTATTGATAGAAGTAACAGGGTTCTGAGAAGGTTACAACCAATGATGGCTCCAATCCAGCAGCACCTCCCCAGCAGCAAGAACTCTCCTCTTCACCTCTAGTAAAACAATCACCCAATAGCTCTAACTGTAAACCAACAACACCTCCTTGCTTTACACAAAATTCCAGCCTCCTTAGACCTCATAGAAGAGCTCTATATATAGGAGAGAAGAAGAGAGGATGAGTCAGCTTGAGGCTGGCATAGAGCTGACTAGTGTCCTCTCCCTCTTCAGTTAATCTTCAGTTCTTGAGTCCACTTGGAGATCCTTGCTTACACATGGTGATCAAGTACCTCTTACTCATCATAGGGCGAATCTCATGAACCAAGTGTCAGTTTTGAAGCTTCCTGGGCAGTTGACACCTTGCAGAATGACTGTGCCACTTGGCCAATCTCGCCCAGCGCAGGTAGCCTTCATTAAATTTGACTTCCAGCGCAGGTACAAGGAGGGACAGTTGCATTCCAGCGCAGAAGCTCAGTGGAGCAGCTGACATGATCCAAAATAAGCCTGTTTTGAAGTGTTTTCAGGTGGAGAACTGATTGGAAGTGCTGTTGTTTGATGACCTTGTTCTTTTAGGGGTAAGAACAATATGTTTAGGGATTGAGGATCCCTGTGATTATTGACATTTCATGCTCCATGATGCGAGGCACAAAAATGTCTATAACAGTTGCCCCCTAAAGTATGAGGCCGTTTATCGGGTGAAATGCTTTATCTAGAGGGTCCGAAGTTCATTCCAGTGCTGAGGAGGCGCCCTGTAATACAATACAATACAATACATTATTTTTCATTCTATTTTCATGATCTAGCTGAGGCGGGCATTCCCATGCTCAGCTTTTATAAATACATTTTGGTACATATGACAGACGATCGTCTGAAGGTAGACTGATAATTTTCTGCTGAAATTATCATCCTTTGAGTAGGATGATCATCTGCTGCAATGATGTACATGGCAAATGCTTTTATATTTCCTGAATATATATCGCAGCCCGGATGGATGAAACTAGATCCGGGGTCTTCAAACTCGTTCGAATCTTCACTCTAAGTACAAGTCGATCCATGTGAGAATTGCGCTGAAGTCGAACATGGAAAGACATCGCTTGATTACCGGTCAATAATGAAAACCGTTAACAAGCGCGAGAGGAATCACCAATAATGAAGATGACCCTCAAGGTACTGCAGTACAATTCACGTGGCGTGAATAAAGGACTTGGCGTCGAACGCCACGCAAAATCTTCTGGTCGAAGGTCATTGATGTATACCTGTCGCCGGAAGTGAGAAACTTGCCATTGAGGCATGCAAGCTTCAAAGTACTGATGGGGGTGTTCCTAGATCAATTTCTTGGATAATGAGCTGAAGTCGACAAGAAGCGATCCGTCAAAGGAGGGCCTTAATGAATCCCACATCAATGACACGGAACGGAGCTAATGATTTTAGTGGAGGTGAAAACAAACTGTGACATATGATTCAGGGTGGCGATCATGAATGGATGAAGGATAATGTATGGCAGTGGATGGGACACGGTTGACACTTTCAGAATGACCCCTCTTGAACATATAACGACACTGATGCGATGGATCGGTAGCATTACCCCAAATGTGGATGGTTTGGCGAAGACCATGGCGATGAGACCGGTGAATGAAACAACCCAACCCGATGTGGTACGGAGGAAAAGTGTCATGTTCAAGAGTGACTTGCTACCATTAAATTTTGATGTTCTCCCAATTTTTCCCCAGTCATTTCTGACCAGTACCTCTTTATTTTTGTCAAGCTTGAGGAGGATAACATATGCTTGTTCTATAACCTGCCCTTCGGGCAAGCCCATCGCTATGATTTAACGAGCCTAGCGATAGGGAAACTCGTTCTCGTCTAAAGACAAGTTTGTCGCTATTTAATCATTTTAATGAGTCTAACGACAAAGAAAACTCAGTCCTTTTCATTTTTAGAGAGTCTGAAAAGGTACGGAAAGTCAACTCCATAATTCCTTTTTCGTCAGCAAATCCCTTAAGTCCGAAAAAGTATAAAAAAATACAGAAGGGATGGCTGTTCGGTACTTTTAACGAGCCGAACAAGACAAACGCTCGATCCTTTTGTGCAATAATCCCTCAGGTCCAAAAAGATTAAAATTTAGAGGAGGGATAGCGTTCTGGTCATTTAACGAGCTGGAAGGCCAAAACTCGGCAAACTTTTCATATTTTACGAGTCAGTGAAAAGAGCTGAAAGAAGACTCGTCTTTTGAGGAACGAGTGATAAACAGGGATAGCTACAGATTCCAGGTACAGGTTGGAATTTTCCAATCACGGTAGTGTTACGAGGATGGCTAGGTGGAATCACTCTTCGCAGCTGTTTCTCAAAAGAGGTAAACACACAAATGGAAGTGAATGATCGGCCAAATGAACGGTGGAGGTGATGGATGAAAACACGATCAAGGTTCTTATGGCTAATGAATTTACGATCTCAAAAGGTTATTTACCGGTTCATTTTTTCCATGAGCTTGAACTCTGGGGAAAACTTTTGCTCACACTTTTCTATTTTTTAACGAGCATAAATTCAGTCATAAAACTGCTCGAATTTGCGTTTATTTTTTAACGAGCATGAACTATATGCTAAAACTGCTCGATATACCAGTCATAAAAAGAACGCCTCCCGTAAGGACCAATTTTTATAGAGCTTATGCCTTACCACAGCTATGCTCACTTTTGGCAAATTTTACTTCTGCCCCACAGGCTTCTTTCATGCAAGTTTGGAAACGGCTAATCTTAAAACCAGATAAATAACCGCCCCTAGCTTGCACTCCAGAAGGTTTGCATGCCCCCAGGTATAGGATAGAATTTCGAGGCTGCCCCTCCTCTCCCCTACCTCTGCTTTTCTTTGGGTGTTCACAGTTACTTGTCATCTTGCCAATCTAATGTTAACGATACTTGTCTTCTCGTTATTCTAAGGGGTCTTACGCAGTACTCAGGCTTCCTGTCAGCCCACTTTTAACAAACAGCTATTTGTGACAATGGAAGAACACTACTCAAAGACAAAACATTGGTATTATTGAGGGAGGCTTGCCTCTTTCTTATTATTCCAAAGACGGTTCGATTTGCTGCCGCAAATCAATCTCTTTCTTCGGCGGTGTCTATCATTGGGTTGTCCAAAGATGGTTACCCTCTGTCACAACAATACGGTCTCCTTCTTCGTAGACTGCCCCTGCTTATCCTTCAAAACATATGTTTCGATGGGCGAGGCTTGAATTCAAAGATGGTTACTACTTGTTGCAATAAGGGAATTCCTACTTGGGCATTGCCCACTTTTTTAGACAAAGGTGAATGACTTTTGTCAAACACATAACTTTAACAAAAGATTACTATTCTAGAGCAACCCCACTTCCTTCGGACAGGGTACGAACTAGTCATATTCTTCTGCGGAAATTCTTTCTTATACCCGGGGTTTCTTCTGCCCGAAGCAGACCAGGGTGCATGCCCCCTGGGTCCTAGTCTTTCTTTCCGAATCACTCGCGCTCATCGGGAAGGAGGACCGGGGGTGGAGGCGAATCTTGAGTGAACAGACCATTTAGGAATGGTATTTGACTATTTACGATGTGAGATCCCGGAAACGAAAGTTGGTCTACGAGCTTGACCACCCTTCCTTCGTGTGGAAAACACATTACTCTAAAGAGTGAGGAGACTATCGCTCCCATGCAATAAATATAGTCCCGCCCAAGGAGTAGGTTATAATCCAAAGGTCCTTGGACGACCATCACGTTCATCTCGACGGTCTTCCCTTTCAATGTAACAGGTACATTGGGGAGGATCCCTAATGGTCGACTGGTTCCTTTATCAAAACCTGAGAGATTTCTCAACTCAGGTAAAAGCGCTGGGGAACCCAGTGCTTTCCAAGCAACAGAGGAAAGGATACTCACAGACGCCCCTTCATCAATGATAGTACCAGCCATGATCATTCTATAGATCTGGACAATGATTCTGAATGGTACACTGGCTGGTAACCAGGGTCTGCCTAGTTGATTCCAATCAAAGGATACAACCAGGTTGCTTGGTGGTGGGACCGAATATACGGCCGGATATGACTCTGATGATGTTCCTTCCTGCGATAAAGGAATGGGCACATTGCCCTGACGCTCATCGGAGTCGGTGCTGATGAAAAGAACCTGGATGGTGTCATCCTTATTCTCTTCAGTGAGGGTGTCGCATGAAGACGACTCTTCGGCGACGGTGTCATTTGAAGACGGATCTTCAATGACGGAGTCATTGGACGATAGAACCTCTGAAGGAAGAACCGGGTCAACTGCCGTTTCGACCTTTAGACTTTCGTCTGGTCTAGATTCAGTAGGTTCATTCTCAATGACCGACACTTCAGCTGACCACTTGAGCGGGCCAGCTGGATTTTCAACTATCGAGGGATTAGGCACGAGTTTTTGGTATCCAGGGGGAAGTCGCAACGGTGAAACCGGGCGATCTTCCAAAACTCTCTTGGCCTCATCTAAGAATGGACATTTGTGGATGGCATGATTGCCTTCACACAATAGACAGGGTGATCTTGGTCCCCTTCTTCGTCCTTCACTCTCGTTAGTTGACGGATTGCAATCAACATGACAACCAGAGGTTGATGCTACCGGATTGTGCAACCTTGGGGACCAGTCCCTTAGTATCCGGGGAATACAAGGACAATCACGATGGAAGTGGGTCCCTTTGCAAATGACACATGGCGATTTAGGCCCGGTCGGTGCAGTGTGTGGGTTTTTGTCAGCTTTCTTCTACTTGCCCCCAGTCGCCTTCGCCAGAGGCTCCTTCTGCTTCTTTTCTCTCTTCTTCTTTTCTTTCTTCTCCTTGGGAGGCTGACTTTTGCCAGCTCTACCTTGCGAAGATGAAGGATCAGAGGAAGTTTCATAAGAAGTGGAAGGCTGGTGGGTAGTTCTAGATTGTTCTGACTGTTGATTCGACTGCTCAGGATTAGTGGCGATCTGGACTACATTAGTTGAAAAGAGCCATACAGGGAGGCCAATTGTCAATCCTGGAAGTGACAATGTAGCCATATGAGGCGCACCAACATCTCCCCAAGAGGAGAAGGGGTTTGGACTTCCGCCAAGGTTACTTCCTTGGTTGGTGGGCTCCATACTTTTCAACTGAAAGATCAACGTGGGAATAATAGGTGATTATGTTCCGCTTAAAATAAATTTTATTAACGACGCTTTTAGACACAAACTTGCTTTTTCATGTTTTAAGAGTCGAGAAAAAGCTAAAGATGACTCTAGTCGCCTTCGATGTATTAACGAGCCCGAAGTGACAAATGCTCGGTTGGACCCTTTCAGTTATAGAGTTTGAAAAAGGCCAAAAGAAACTGCTCTGGAGATCTAGGCAGAGGGTGTGCCAAACCTTTCGCGAAACCACAGAATACGTTTTACGGTACGGGTGGTCGATCTTCGTGAATGCTGTGTTCACTGCATCGCGATCAGTAGGGCGGCCGACACGGTTTCCTAAGGATAAAGGATAAAAGCCTATAGGGGTCTCCCAATATACGCGATGGTACGCGGGAGCTCAATTCCGTGTTAGTGCCACCGACTCTCAGGAGGAATCACCCACCTTCGTAGAGATCGACAGTCACTATGTTTAACGACGCCGGAACACGTCTCTACCTAGACCTCTAGATGTTTGCGTTAAATTCCAAAGCGTTGTTATGTAAATTGAGTTTATTTTAATGTTGATCTTTCTTAACAGTTTGCCTTTCAGGTTCGCCACGAGATGTATATATACAACTTCCTATATGCAATCTAAGAATGAGAAGCAAATCTTTTCAATCTTTCAACTTTGAAAACCTTAATCTACTTGAGGGAAAAGAAAGACACAACTTTTTCCACAGATCAAAGAACACACACTAAAATGCACATCTTCCTAAATCGTCAAGCATACAGTCAAATGCAAAATGCACAATGCATGTATTTCTTTTCGTTATCCTTAATGTTGATGCTAGACAGAAAGGAAACTGTTGTATAATTTTGAATCTAATTTCAAGTAGAAATAAACAAGCTTGTCCACAATCAAAAAGACACCTTATGATAGACTTGTTTAAAACACAGGAAATGTATAGATTCAAACCATGAAATGAAAAGCAAACAAACTCAAACAGCCATGAACAGTAATAAAACTAGCTCATAAGATCACAAAGACACTTTTACAGTTCAGGATCTAAGAGGTCACAGCTATACTGGTTCGCTTTTCACAATGGGAAACTGTAACTGAAGCAAGAAATACTGAAAGAACATTCACAGTTTCATCACACAACTGAGGTGGAATAATGTCAAGGAGAAGTGGTCTACAGCAAGTACAATGACCAGCAAGCAATCAGCAAAAAATCAGTGAAAACAGGGCCAAGACACAATGGGAAAACTGAGCAAGACAATGGCTAACTGGACCAGCGCAGGCTCTGGTCTGTCAGTTTGACTCTCAGCGCAGTTCCCGAAGGGAGTACCTGCGCTGTAATGCAGACTGCCTGTGGACAGCCTGCACTGGGACACGAGAGTTACGTCTACAAAGTTTTCCGGGTCATAAAAAGCTCAAAAATGCACTGTTTTTGCTGAAATAAAAAACTATAGGTCAAGTACAGGCTAAGGGATGATCAAGAGGATGAAGATCTATCACAAAGAGTAAAGAGTCTTTTGTAGATAAGCTCTTTAAATCCTGAATTTGCTCAGCAAATGAGCAAGAGTAGCAGACCCTCTACTTCGCTTTTGATATAGTCAAAAGCTTTTCGATTTGGTACTCTTTTCTTCAAGAAATGAATAGCAAAATACTACAAACACCAACAAGATACTAGGCTCCCCAGTGGAGTCGCCAGTTTGTTGTGGGGAAAAGTATCCGATGCGGATGACCCTATCCCTACTCTAAAGGTGATAGTCTTTAGCAACAACTGAAAGTAAAGTTTTGATGATTTCCTTTATGAAAGTACAGAGAGAATGAAGAAAGATTAACCAACCTGGTGTCTTTCGCTTAGTCGATCCTTGTCCTCTCTCTTTGTCTCTTGTTCCCAGCTCTTTGCTCTCTTTGCCGGTCCAGCTACACACAGATCCTGCACAAAACAAGAGAGCAAACTACAAGATACATGTACTCATAACTGAAGCATGGATTAGGATGAATCAAATATACATGTAAATACAATACATCAATGCAATACAAGTATATAGGAGAACATGCAAAACTTTATTGATAGAAGTAACAGGGTTCTGAGAAGGTTACAACCAATGATGGCTCCAATCCAGCAGCACCTCCCCAGCAGCAAGAACTCTCCTCTTCACCTCTAGTAAAACAATCACCCAATAGCTCTAACTGTAAACCAACAGCACCTCCTTGCTTTACACAAAATTCCAGCCTCCTTAGACCTCATAGAAGAGCTCTATATATAGGAGAGAAGAAGAGAGGATGAGTCAGCTTGAGGCTGGCATAGAGCTGACTAGTGTCCTCTCCCTCTTCAGTTAATCTTCAGTTCTTGAGTCCACTTGGAGATCCTTGCTTACACATGGTGATCAAGTACCTCTTACTCATCACAGGGCGAATCTCATGAACCAAGTGTCAGTTTGGAAGCTTCCTAGGCAGTTGACACCTTGCAGAATGACTGTGCCACTTGGCCAATCTCGCCCAGCGCAGGTAGCCTTCATTAAATTTGACTTCCAGCGCAGGTACAAGGAGGGACAGTTGCATTCCAGCGCAGAAGCTCAGTGGAGCAGCTGACATGATCCAAAAAAAGCCTGTTTTGAAGTGTTTTCAGGTGGAGAACTGATTGGAAGTGCTGTTGTTTTATGACCTTGTTCTTTTAGGGGTAAGAACAACATGTTTAGGGACTGAGGATCCCTATGATTATTGACATTTCATGCTCCATGATGCGAGGCACAAAAATGTCTATAACAGGTGCCCCCCAAGCTTCATTGCATTCAACTTGGTGATTGGAATGAAGGTTTACCTTTGAATTTTGAAAAGGGGATTTGTTTCATTTTTTAATGAGGTTGACATAATAAAAGAACTATCCTCATGACTCCTTGTTTCATTTTTTAACGAGGTTGACACGAGATAAGAACCGTCCTCGGTGCCCACTGTATTTACAGTATTTCCATTAGGGCGATGATCCATGCTGACAAAATATTTAGGAATCTTCCGAATCCGTTGGATATAGAAGATTTCATATTGTAGGTTCCCACTGTGGCTACTTCTGCCATATTACCTGCCGGTGGTAGGGCAAAAGTACCCATTAAGGCAGGGTCTTTTAGGAGACCTACTCCAATATTTTGGAGCAATTGATTACTTTCATGGATCATTGTGCTGCTTCCCGTAACTTGAGAGCTGTTGGGGAGAAATGTTTGTTGGTCGACGATTGTAATTTTTCCTTGAAAAGGAAATACAATCCTCCTGAAGTAGGTCGACACAACTGCAGCCATGGCATATATCCAAGGCCTTCCCAGTAGGATGTTGTAATCGAGGTTTCCGTCGATTACTTCCACATCAACTTCTACTGTTTTTCCCCCAGTTCAACTTGCAAGTTACTTAAAATCCCGTATGGAGTGTATGATCGTCCATCAAATGCTTTTAATGTCGTTGATGATTTTGACAAGGGTGGTGAGCCTAAATTTTTCCAGCAACTCATTGACATAAGACATGTAGATGCCCCCTCATCAATAATTGTTCGATGAACAGTTTTGTTGAGGGCTTTCACTTGAATAAGGAAAGCTAGTTGAGCTGGTAACTGAGGGTCATATTCTTTATGATCAAAGGCCACAAGATTGGAATCCATTGGGCCAATCCCACCTATTGCTGATAATAAAGTTTGCTCTTGGGAGGTGCAATTTTGCGCTACCTCAAGTGTCGACATAGCGGACGACGATTGGGCCAGGTCCTCTATTATATTATAATCCTGTGTTATTTTTTCACGAGGATTAAATGTCGATTTGTGTACTACTCCCTTTGGCGACTTTATCATTGGTTTAGGAACGATGGGTGGCACAACTTTGGTCAAAGTTGTTGTTGAATTACTAGGTTGTTTATTTGCCTTGTTGTTCAACTGCTTTGGATTCCTGTAATCTTTATTCCTTGTCAAAGCATTATTCTGCTGCTTTGAGGTGGACAACATAAGCACTTGGGATCGGGAAGCATTTCGATTAGAAACCAGATTTTGGCCTGGGTTAGGAAACGGATCAGTCAATACTGCTGGGGTTTTCGAACTCTTAAAGAGTTTCTTAACTTCAGCTATATGTGGACAATCTTTCGTCCAATGATCCTCATCGCATATATGACACCCTGTCGGGGGTTTCCCTTTCCTTTTCTTTTTCTTCTTGCCCCCTGGTTGCTTCAGTTGTTTGCCCTTGTCGGTCGACATGGCATTTACTTCTGAGGCAAGAAGTTCCTCATTTGCATTTTGACTAGAAATTTTGCGTTTGCCAGTCACGCCATTACTGGCGTGAGAGTCAGTATTCGATTTAGGAGGGGGAGGAATTGAAAATTCAGGTCTGGGGGCGTCAGGTATTTTGTCGTAGAGCGTGCCAGACTGAGTATATACTAAGTCTAGATATTGAGCACGAGCAATGACCTGCTCCTCTGTTACGAATCCCCCCTTGGCCACATCTTCCGTTATAGCCGGAAGTAACGACTTTATAAACCATTCAGCTAACAGCTGATCGGGAACATAAGTTTTCACCATCCTACGACGACGTCGCCACTCATGTATATGATCAGATATGTGAGTGGCCGTTGTCTGTTTGAAGTTGGTAAGGAGTTCTGTTCCCGTTTCATACCTTATCGGTAATTGAAAATGGGTTAAGGAAGTCGTGGCTAAGGAGCTGAAATTGTCGAAAGAGGCTCTTGGCAATTCAATGTACCATTTAGCCGCTGGACCTGTCAATGTCCTCTGGAAGAGGTGAAGTCTTATCAAATCATCGTTTAGAGTGTTCGATGAACACCACAGATGAAAAGTCATGACGTGATTCGACGGGTCTTCACCTGGATTTCCATTGAATTTAGGGATGTCCGATGGAAGTTTATGCGGAATCGCTGGCCACCAAGGGGCATAAGCAATTGGATCTTTCATCAGCCGGTTTAGATCTGGTAATTTTAGAGTTGCTACAAAAGGCAACTGTTGGTTCAGATTAGGCGAAGCATACCCAGGATAAGATGGTATCGCCTGAGCAATGGGTCTTTGCAGACCAGCATAATGCTGACAACTTTGACAAGGTTGATGGGCAAAACCATTATAGCATGGTTGCCCATTACTTACAAAGACTTGTTGCTCAGGTCCTTGATATGATTGCTGGAATGGAGGTTGTTGAGATTGAAACAGCTCTGGTTGTTGGACCATTTGCTGTTGACCAATACTGGATGATTGACCAATACGGTATTCTAAGTAACTTGAAGGTTGAACTAGGTGGAAAAACAGTAGAGATTGATGTTGAAGTCATAGATGGAAATCTGGATTACAACATCCTACTGGGAAGACCATGGATTTATGCCATGGCAGCTGTCGTGTCGACTTATTTTAGGAAGATCGCATTCCCGTTTGAAGGAGGGATTACGGTTGTCGACCAACAGAACTTCCTCCTTAATGGTTCACAAGTTACGGGAAGCATTCCCATGATCCATGAGAACGACCATTCAATCCAAGATATCGGAGTAGGCCTGTTGAAGGACCCCACGATGATGGGGACTTTCTCGCTACCGAATCCTATGTACATAGGAAATGTACCATTGGTAGCAACCTGCAACATGATATCTTCCATGAAAGTCGCAGAAGACAAAGTCATCATGGATCATGCAATGGTGTTGCACCCGAGCCCAATCGAAATATTGTAGCAATCAATGTTTCAGGCATGGGAGGCGAGCCCAAATCAACGCTCGTCAAGCGTTTGGGTAGACAGGTCAGGAGAATGTGGTACCCCTTTGGATCCTTGGTCACGAGTGCATGCAAGTGACGAAGGAATCCTGCAGTCAATGTTGATTGAGGGGGCACCATGGGATGATAACCACCATCGTTCCCTTCCTCAGGAAGATACTCAAGGCGACCTATATCACCCTTCAGTATTTGAATTCCTAACAAATACTGTAAATACGGTGGATTCCGAGAGAAACCTATCCAATATAGAAGAGACTATAGCCATAAATATCTCGACCAAAACAGACATTGTAGAGAATATTTATGTCGGCAAAGGTTGTTCCCCTTCAGAACAGGAAATATATAAAGCTCTTTTCCGCGAATTTAGAGATGTCTTTGCTTGGTCGTATGATGAAATGCCAGGCATTGACTCGAGTATCGTTGAACATGAAATTAAGATGTATCCTGATGTCAAACCAGTAAGACAACGGCTTCGGCAGGTGCACCCCAAGAAAGTCGCTGCCATTAAGGCAGAAGTTGAAAAACTCCTCCATGCTGGTTTCGTCTATCCGGTTCCTCTGACCGATTGGGTATCGAATATTGTCCCTGTGATGAAAAAACAGGGAACAATACGAGTGTGCGTCGACTATAGGGATGTGAATCAAGCTTGTCCAAAGGACAACTACCCTACACCCTTCATCGACCAGATAATTGATGAATGCACCGGATGTGAAATCTTTTCTTTTATGGACAGATTTTCCGGGTATAATCAAATTAATATCCGCCCACAGGACCAGTCAAAGACTGCATTTATTTGTCCGTGGGGCACATTCGCTTATCGAAAATTACCCTTTGGTTTAAAGAACGCAGGAGCAACGTTTCAGAGAGCAATGAATTATGCTTTCCATGACATCAAGAACATCGTTCAACCTTATCTCGACGATCTTCCGGCTCATTCGCAGAAGCGGACTGATCATCCGCAACATTTAAGAGCGATATTTCTACGTTGCCGACACTACAAGATAAGACTCAATCCACACAAATGTGTGTTTTGCGTCGGTTCTCGTCGTTTACTTGGCTTTATAGTCTCCAAGGATGGGATTCGTCTGGACCCTTGCAAAGTGCAGGCAATCATTAATTTTCCTCCACCTTCGAACTTGCTTCAGATTCAGAAACTCCAAGGGAAAGCAAACTTTCTGAGGAGGTTCATTCCAAATTACGCAGAACTTGCTAAAGGTTATACCCGTCTCTTGAAAAAGGATGTACCTTTCGTCTGGGACTAGGTTGTGCAAGCTTCCTTTGATGCTCTGAAAGAAGCGCTAGTAAAAGCATCATTAATGTACGCCCCGGACTATCAAATAGACTTCAACCTGTATTTGGCTGCAGCAGATACAACCATTGCAATGGTTTTAGTTCAAGAAGTCGACGGAATTGAACACCCTATATATTATTTAAGTAAAAACTTAAATGATACAGAAAGTAAATATTCTCATGTTGAAAAGCTAGCACTTGCTGCTGTTCAAGCGATACAAAGATTTCGGCATTATGTCCTCTTCAGGAAGACCACCGTATTGTCAGATTGCAACCCCATGACTTATATACTGTCGTGACAGTTGCTTGGGGGCAAATATTCAAAGTGGATAGCTATCCTTCAAGAGTTTGATCTGGAATTTGTGAAATCCAAATCAAAGAAAGCTTTAGTTTTCGCAGAATTATTATGCGATCTCCCATCATCGTCCAACGATGAAACGTCCAAAGAATTGATCGTGGACGAAAGTTTGTTTCTGATATCAACAAGTGATGAGTGGTATGGAGATATAATAGTTTATCTCCAAACCCAAAAGTTTCGGCCAGACACCTCCCACTCAGAACAAAAACGCATTCGATACCAAGCAAAAGACTACATGATCGTCGGTGATACGCTTTACCGTCTTGGTGTCGATACGGTTCTGAGAAGGTGTCTCACCCACGGAGAGGCCGAAAAAGCCCTGAATGAATGTCATTCAGGCACCTGTTGGGGGCATCAATCTGGATATGCTACAGCACAAAGAATCTTACGAGCAGGATACTTCTGGCCAACCATGTTCAAAGATTGCATAACCGCAGTTAGAAGTTGCCATGCATGTCAGATTTTTGATAGCAAAACCAGAAGACCCCCCGCTCCTTTACAGCCAATAATAGCTGTGGGACCTTTCACCAAGTGGGGCATCGATTTCATGCAATGTAACCCCACCTTGACCGGGGGGCATGGGTATATTATAGTCGCAGTTGACTATTTTACCAAACGGGCCGAGGCGATGCCTACATTGGATAACACTGGTGAAACAGCAGCCCTATTCTTTTTTAATCATGTATTCGCCAGATTCGGCGTGCCACAGGCCATAGTAACAGATCATGGATCGCATTTTCGCAATCACATGATGGTTGAATTAACTGCCAAACTAGGATTGTCTCACGACAGCTCTACTCCGTACTATCCGCAAGCTAACGGACAAGTTGAAGCAATCAACAAAGTCCTGAAGCGCATGCTGCAAAGGATGGTGGGGGTTCACAAAAGAAGATGGCATTTGATCCTGTACTCGGCTTTGTGGGCCTACCAAACATCGGTAAGGAATGCCACTGGGTTCACACCGTTTCAACTGGTGTATGGCTTGGAGGCGATCCTACCAATCCAGTGTGAAATTTCATCCCTTAAACTCGCAATTGATCTCCTCCCCGGAACTTCGGAAGAAGAGGCTCGTTTCTTGGAATTAATCCAGTTGGATGAAACCCGTCGTGATGCCGCTTTGGCTAACGAAGCCCATAAGAAACAAGTCAAGGCGCAGTTCGACAAAAATGTCAAACCTCGTGTCTTCTCAGAAGGTGATTTGGTCTTGCTTTATGACCAAGAATCCGATAAATTGGGAGCTGGGAAATTTAAGTCCTTATGGATGGGCCCTTATATTGTTAAGAGTGTATTAGCAAAAGGAGCCTACGAGTTGGTAGATTATGACGGGATTCCACTGGCGCAACCCCGCAACGGGTTGTACCTTAAGCGTTACTATGCCTAATAGTAACCTGTATGCTTTTGTTACATTTTTGTTTTCGCTAGAGCGTTTGTTTCGGTTTAAGTAATCCGCCTTTTTACACTTATTGTAGATGTCAGATCCATTGGAACCGTGGGTTGGATATGCCGACGGAGCGAGTCGTAGTTCGAGGAACCTATCCTCTGCAGCATGGGCCATTTTTGACCCAAGCGGCGAGTTAGTGAGTTTCAGGGGGGTATGTATTGGTCAATCAACGAATAACATCGCTGAGTATAGCACGTTGATAGAAATCCTCTCTGATGCCATCACCCATGGCATACGCCGGCTAGTTGTTAGGTTAGACTCACAGCTCGTGGTACTACAACTCAATGGTACCTACTCTGTCCGAAATCCAGCTATTTATCGCAAGTTCCTAAGAGTTAAAATCTTGGAAAGACAGTTTGATTTTATCCAATATCAACACATTTCCAGAAACTTAAACACATTAACCGACTCATTAGCAAACTATGTGTTAGATAGACATTTGCAAAATTGATAAAAAGAGAAGCATCGTCGATGTTTCATACATGGATCACATAAAAACTGGAATAAACACCGAAAATCAAAAATATATATAATTGTTTAAGGTTTACATATAATGTTCTGTAACCAAGATAAAATCGGTCATATGACCCCAAAACTCAAAAAATGGCTGGGGGGCACCCTAGCCTAGTGATGTTCATGATATCATGCCACGGCCTGTGCAATCATGCGCAGAAGACGAGTCCATCGTCTAGGAACACCAGCAGTATGTCGCTACAATCGTAGAGGCAACTCGTCGATCCGTACATCCGGAATCCCAAGGGTAAGACCCTCGACCTGTTCCTGTACAGCTGCAAGAGTCTCGGCCAAGTCAAGGTCATGGAGGATAGCTCTCCCAGGACCCTCCCCTACTGGGGCAGCGGCCGGAGCTCTCGGACGAACTGCTGGACGGACATGACCAACATCTGCATGCACACATGAGTTTGATTAGAGTCTTGATAGAGTAAAGCACAAGGACATTATAAATAAAGAAACAGTAAACAGTGATAAGGTCAAGATTTTACCAAGATCGCCCCACTGCTCGCCATCCGGTAGCACCAAATCCGGATCACCTCGGAAATCCATACCAATATATGGATACTCGGAAAAGGCCATATCCTGCCGCTCGAACCACCTAAAGAAGGTGTCAGTAAAGGTAATCTGAGATTGACCTGCATGTCTGGACATGTGGTCAACCCACCTCTGCATGCGTGGTTCAGTGGGAGAAGGCAAGTCGAGTGCAATGTATTGAGTTTGCATCAGTGGTATCTTCTCCAAAGCGAAGGCAGTCAGAACTGAACCATAACCAAAATTCTTCAGCTTCCCGTCCTTTACTTTGGTCAACTGGCTTTTCATCTGAACCAGTACTGCATCACACCAGTTAAAAACTTTCGGCTGAAGACACTCCAGGGCATGCTGCACATAAGACCTGTTGGCAACGTGAGGGGATGCACTACCGGCCATCCTGCAAATCGTGTACAGAATAGACCTGAGAGACCTGTCAGTGATCTCACGGATAGTAACCTTGCCGTCTCTGCTCGGCTGGGATCCTTCCCTACAATACTGACGAACATAGTCTCTCACGGAATCACTCCCTCGAGCCGAACCGGACAAAGAAATGGGGGCACCCCGCCTTGACAACCCAGTCAAGAAGTAAATGTCCACTATAGTCAAGGGGATGGACTTGCCCCTAATCTGGAACACTTGGTTAACAAGATCCCAAGCATCAAGCAGGTACTGCAGTAAAGGTATCTGTGCCCTCATGCTAGAAATGCGGAAGAATTTTAGCAAGCCACAGTTCCGCAGCGCATTCACCGTGACAGGATCATGGAGGGCAATCATGTCCTCCTCTTCATGCTCTCGTTCTCGCCATGTAAGAGTCATTCTGCTCCAATAAACTCTGCAAAACAAACAAGAGG
The DNA here is from genome assembly GCA_031772625.1 of Pinus tabuliformis. NCBI lineage: Eukaryota > Viridiplantae > Streptophyta > Pinopsida > Pinales > Pinaceae > Pinus > Pinus tabuliformis. The sequence continues at coordinate 1,257,870,220 of CM062804.1, forward strand.
AGGAGTAAGATCCCTGACTTGGTGAGAAAATGGCAAAATTTTCATGAAAAATTGTGCAACAAAGAAGCTTTTCTACGCCCAACGCAGGTAGAGAAGGGTCCCACCTGCGTTGAAGGACAAAATGCCCTTAAACAGCTTAAACCCCAACGCAGGTTTCGAATGGGGCACCTGCGCTGATGGCAGAGCGCCCTAATGAAACCACAGGGGCTCATGGGGGCAAGAAAACAGGCACAGAACTGGAAAATGAAACCATGAAAAGAGAGAGCTAAGGTTTAGCTCCTACCTGGTCCAGACGGCGCTGAGAATCGTCCACAGAATCTCCCGAAATCAGCTGGTGAAAAATCAAGAGGAAGAGGCACCTCCAAAGCTCCAACAAGCCAAATGCAAATGAAATGGTAAAATGAGAGGTAAAAACATCTTTTAATTACTTTTTACGTAGTTCAAAGTGAAATATTAGCATTTTTACCTAATGATATCTATTTCTAACTAAGTTTGTTGCAGCAATTGATGATACAGTACTATCTCTAAAAAAGAAAAGACTAGTCATGGTAAAATATGAATCTGATCTTATAAAACGAGCAGTTTTGGCAAAGTTCATGCTCGTTAAAAAATAAACGCAAACCGAGCAGTTTTAACGCGGAATTCATGCTCGTTAAAAAATAAACATAAGCATGTGAGCAAGCTTCCCCCAGAGTTCAAGCTCATCCAGAAAAAATGAACTGGTAAATAACCATTTGAGACCGTAAATTCATCAGCCATAAAAACCTTGGTCGTGTTTGCACCGTCACCTCCACTTTTCATTTGGCCGATCATTCACATCCACTTGATTGTTTACCTATTTTGAGGAACAGCTGCGAAGAGTGATTTCACCTAGCCATCCTTGTGACACTGCCGTGATTGGAAAATTCTAACCTGTACCTGGAATCTGCTGCTATCCCTGTTTATCACTCGTTCCTCAAAATACGAGTCTTCTTTGAGCTCTTTTCACTGACTCGTAAAATATGAAAAGTTTGCCGAGTTTTGGCCTTCCAGCTCGTTAAAAGGACCGGAAGAGCTATCCCTCCTCTAGATTTTAATATTTTTGGACCTGAGGGATTATTGCACAAAAGGATCGAGCGCTTGTCTAGTTCGGCTCGATAAAGATATCGAACATTCATCCCTTCTGTATTGTTTTATACTTTTTCGGACTTAAGGGATTAGATGACGAAAAAGGACCTCTGGAGTTAACTTTATGTACCCTTTTTAGACTCTCTAAAAATGAAAAGGACCGAGTTGTCTTTGTCGCTAGGCTCGTTAAAAATATTGAATAGCGACAAACTTGTCTTTAGACGAGAACGAGTTTCCCTATCGTTAGGCTCGTTAAAACATAGCGATGGGCTTGCCCGAAGGGCAGGTTATAGAACAAGCATATGTTATCCTCCTCAAGCTTGACAAAAATAAAGAGGTACTGGTCAGAAATGACTGGGGAAAAATTGGGAGAACCTCAAAGCTTGATGGTAGCAAGTCGCTCTTGAACATGACACTTTTGCCTCCGTAAAAACATCGGGTTGGGTTGTTTTCATTCACCGGTCCCTTCACCGTGGTCTCGCCATACCATCCACATTTGGGGTAATGCTACCGATCCATCACATCAGTGTCGTTATATGTTCAAGAGATGTCATTCAGAGAGTGTCAACCGGGTCCCATCCACTACCATACATCATCTTTCATCCTTTCATGACCGCCACCCTGAATCATATTTCACAGATCGTTTTCACCATCATCACAATTACTAGCTCCGTTCCGTGTCACTGATGTGGGATTCATTAAGGCCCTCCTTTGACAGATCGCTTCTTGTCGACATCAGCTCATTATCCAAGAAGTTGATCTAGGAACACCCCCTCAGTACTTTGAAGCTTGCATGCCTCAATGGCAAGTTTCTCACTTCCGGCGAAAGGTATACATTAATGACCTTCGACCGGGAGACTTTGCGTGGTGTTCGACGCCAAATCCTATATTCATGCCACATGAATTGTGTTGTAGTACCTTGAGGGTCATCATCATTATCGGTGATTCCTCTCGCGCTTGTTAACAGTTTACATTATTGACTGGTAATCAAGCGATGTCTTTCCATGTTCGACTCCAAAAAATTCTCACATGGATCGACCTGTACTTAGAGTGAAGATCGGACAAGTTTGAAGACCCCGGATCTAGTTTCATCGATCTGGGCTGCGATATATATTCAGGAGATAAAAGACATTGACATGTGCAGCAGATGATCATCCTACTAAAAGGATGATAATTTAAGCAGAGAATTATTAGTCTACTATCAGACGATCGTCTGTTTATGTACAGAAAATGTATTTATAAAGCTGAGCATGGGAAATGCCCGCATCAGCTAGATCATGAAAGAAGTATGAAAAATAATTTATTGTATTGTATTTTGTTACAGGTCACCCCCCGACGATTGAATGAACTTCGGATCCTCCTAATAAAGCATTTCACCCGATAAACGACCTCATACTTTAGGGGGCAACTGTTATAGACATTTTTGTGCCTTACAGCATAGAGCATGAAATGTCAATAATCTGAGGGATCCAAAGTCCCTAAACATGTTGTTCCTACCCCTAGAGGAACAAGGTCAGCAAACCACAGCACTTCAGATCAGTTCTCCACTGAAAAACACTCAAAAAACAGGTCAATTTTGGATCAAAGCAGCTGCTCCACTGAGCATCTGCGCTGAATGTCAACTGCTCCATGGTGTACCTACGCTGAATGTCAACTTCATCAAAGGCTACCTGCGCTGAGCGAGTTTGGACATGTGGAGGAATCTTTCCTCAATGTGTCAGTGCCCAGGAAGCTTCCAAATTGACACTTGGATCAAAAGATTCGCCTAAGTGAAGAGTAAGAGGTTCTAAAACTCCGAGTGGAAGGTAGAATCTCCGAGTGGACTCAAGAACTAAAGAACAACTGGGGTTGAAGAGGACAACAGTCACACATCAAGCTGACTTATCTTCACTCCAAAACTCTATATAAGGATCTCATCCCATGGGATCTGGAGGCCAGAATTTTGTGCAAAGAATTGCTGTTGGTTTACAGTTGAGAGTATTGGGTGATTGTTTGAGGGAGGTGAAGAGGAGATTTGTTTCCGTCGGGAAGGTGATGCTGGATTGGACCTCTTATGGTTGTATCACCGCCTGAACCTTACTTTCTTCCATTAATAAAGCATTTGAGGTTCTTCTATTCGCATGTGTTTCAATGATGTGTTGTCTTACTTGCGTATTTGATTTATGCTAATCCTTGAATCAATTATGAATGCATGCTTCTTGTAGTTTCCTTTTCTCGTCTTGTTGTAGGATCTTGTGTAGCTGGGCCCGTGAGAAGACAAGGAGCTGGGAGCAAGCAGCAAAGAGAGAAGATTGGATCGACCATTTGCGTAAGACATCGGTAAGTGGATCTCTTCCTTTCCTCTTTTGCATGTCATAAAGAAGTAATCTTAGATAGCTTTGCTTTGACTATTGCTAAGGAACTATCACCCTTAGAGTGGGATAGGGTCATTCCGTGTTGGATACTTTTCCCCACAACAGACTCATCTTCTGCGCATGATTGCACAGGTCGTGGCATGTTATCATGAGCATCACTAGGCTAGGGTGCCCCCCAACCATTTTTTGAGTTTTGGGGTCATATGACCGATTTTGTCTTGGTTACAGAACATTACATGTAAACCGTAAACAGTTATATATATTTTTGATTTTCTGGGTTCGATCCCCAGCGGAGTCGCCAGTCTGTTGTGGGGAAAAGTATCCAACACGGAATGACCCTATCCCACTCTAAGGGTGATAGTTCCTTAGCAACAGTCAAAGCAAAGCCATCTAAGATTACTTCTTTATGACATGCAAAAGAGGAAAGGAAGAGATCCACTTACCGATGTCTTGCGCAAATGGTCGATCCAATCTTCTCTCTTTGCTGCTTGCTCCCAGCTCCTTGTCTTCTCACGGGCCCAGCTACACAAGATCCTGCAACAAGACGAGAAAAGGAAACTACAAGAAGCATGCATTCATAATTGATTCAAGGATTAGCATAATTCAAATACGCAAGTAAGACAACACATCATTGAAACACATGCGAATAGAAGAACCTCAAATGCTTTATTAATGGAAGAAAGTAAGGTTCAGGCGGTGATACAACCATAAGAGGTCCAATCCAGCATCACCTTCCCGACGGAAAGAAATCTCCTCTTCACCTCCCTCAAGCAATCACCCAATACTCTCAACTGTAAACCAACAGCAATTCTTTGCACAAAATTCCGGCCTCTAGATCCCATGGGATGAGATCCTTATATAGAGTTTTGGAGTGAAGATAAGTCAGCTTGATGTGTGACTGTTGTCCTCTTCAACCCCAGTTGTTCTTTAGTTCTTGAGTCCACTTGGAGATTCTACCTTCCACTTGGAGTTTTAGAACCTCTTTGCTCATCATTAGGCGAATCTTCTGATCCAAGTTTCATTTTGGAAGCTTCCTGGGCACTGACACATTGAGGAAAGATTCCTCCACATGTCCAAACTCGCTCAGCGTAGGTAGCCTTTGATGAAGTTGACATTCAGCGCAGGTACACCATGGAGAAGTTGACATTCAGCGCAGATGCTCAGTGGAGCAGTTGCTTTGATCCAAAATTGACCTGTTTTTGAGTGTTTTTCAGTGGAGAACTGATCTGAAGTGTTGTGGTTTGCTGACCTTGTTCCTCTAGGGGTAGGAACAACATGTTTAGGGACTTTGGATCCCTTAGATTATTGACATTTCATGCTCTATGCTGTAAGGCAAAAAAATGTCTATAACACTACAGCTTCTGTGGGTGCATACATGATTTTATGCAAGAACTCCTGTGTTTCCTTCGGCAATGTCTCAAATACTTTACTGTCTATCAGAAGATCGTAGTGCTCACGATTCATGTGTGCCTGACAGCTCAACAACTCAATTCTCAAAATGGAAAGTGTTTTTCATTGGACATCCACTTGTAATTTATAGGGCATTTTGAATTCAAATCTGACCATTCCCCCCAAATTCGGTTCATTAATGCCAGATTGGCGGCATATTTTCATGGATCTGAGCCATAAATTTCGTCTTAAATGCCGACCACCCACTCCATTTGGCTGCACTTCTACCATCAAATCATGAACAGTGACTTTAACAGTCACTTTCGAGCAGACCTGCGCGATTTCTGCCTGGGTAGCGCAACTCCCTTCGCGCTGCCGCGAACCCTTTCACACTTCATTGTTTCTCATAGTCCTCAAATTGCGCAGCTCCCCAATCCGGGTAGTGTAGTTTATAGTCTGGTGCCTCCTTTCAGCTACCTGGAGTGCTAAGACTGTGTACCTTCATCTAGTCACATGGCCAGACCGTCAGTGTATGGCTTCAAGAGATTTCCATTCACCTTTCTTGGGAAGGGTTCTCCATTCAACTTAACCAGTTGTACCACTCCTCCGTCTGTAATCTCCTTAATGACATAGGGACCTAACCAGTGCATCCTGAACTTCCTTGGAAATTTACCAAACTTACTATCATACAACAAAACCAGGTAATTTACCTTAAAGGTGTGCAACTTAATGTGTCGATCATGCCATGCTTTTTTGCGCTGCTTTTGGACCTGTTGGTGAAATCCAACTAGAAATCTCTCTTCCTTGAGCTCATCCATCTATGTGAGCCTTTCCTCTAGGGCTCTGCGATCCGTCATACCCATGAGCGCTGTTATGCGCAAACTAGGCACCCTATTTTCTATAGGCATTACCGCTTCAACACCATAGACAAGCATAAAGGTGGTTTGTCCAGTCAGCTTCTTGCATGTCGTTCGATAAGCCCATAGTACTGTAGGTATGCGTAGGTCCCAGTCACTTCGCTGAGCATTGCAAACCTTGGTCAATGTGTTATCCAACACTTTATTGAATGCTTCCACCGTCCTGTTAGCCTGCGGGTGATAAGGCATGCTCTTCTGGTGATATACCTGAAATTCCTCCATTAGCACACTGATCATCTCATTTAGAAAGTGTGTACCGCAATCACTCATCATGATCTTTGGACAGGCAAATCACATCAGTACATACTCAAAGAGGAAATTTGCAGTAGTCATGCCTGTGCAATACTTTACAGGCTATGCCTCCGCCCAGTGAGTCAAATACTTCATCGTGGTGATAATGTACCTCACTCCCATTTTTCCTTGGGGCTGAATGGGTCCCACAAAATATATAGCCCATTTCTCAAAGGGTTTTAATGTAATATGTGGATTCAGAGGCATCTCATCCCTCCATGATGGCATGCCAGTCCTTTGACATACATCACATGCCTTGCAATATGCTTTTGATTCTTGATGGAGGGTTGGCCACCACAGTCATGCGTGTAGAATCTTCTGTGTGGTCACCCTCCCTGCATAATTTCCTCTCGCGACACCCCCATGAGTGTCTGAGAGGATGCTTCTTTCAAAATTAGGTACATATCATCACAATATCTCATCAGACCCCATTTTGTATAGATGCCCAGCAATGACAGAGAAATTTGTTGTGCACACCACTAATTCCTTCTTCTGTTGAACGATGTATCCTTCTGGGGCAGTTCTTGTTTTTAGGAAGTGTATTATATCCTCAAAATGACCATCTGTGACAGACATTGCAAATATATGTGTGTCAGGCAATCCTTCCTCCAAATTAGTGGGTTCTTCCCCTGTTTCGATGCACGACAGATGGTTTGGTCCCACGTTTAGTCGTCCAGGCTTCACAATAACTTCAAAATCATACTCCTGGAACAGTAACAACCATCTATAGATTCTCCCCCCAACACAGGCTTATTGACCAAGTATTTCAGTGTGGAGTGATTTGTATATATCTTAAAATGGCCTCCCAGCAAGTAGTGCCTAAACTTCTGGAGAGCATACACCATGGCTAACCCTTCGCGATTGGTGATGGAATAGTTCTTCTCCACCTTGGATAAAATTTTGCTTGCAAACGCGATAAGATGGTCCAAGTCTCCTCTGCTAGCCTGTGTTAGTACTGCTCCCAGGGATATACACAACACGTCAACATGTACATGAAATTCCTTCTTCCATTCTGGGAAGACTAAAATCGGCGCGGTGACCATTTTTTCTTTCAATACGTCCAAGCTCTTTTTACACAATCCCATGGTCCGCGGACCATGGGTAGATATTTTACAGCTGAATTTACTTTACAAAACTAAGGGTGGACAATCCTTTATGACTTATGACACCTTCATGCTCCGTGACCACAAAATGTAGAGTCTTTACAAGTTTATTACAAAATTTGACCAAAACATGAGCTTTTAGCACCAAAACTGTCCTTGGGGGATCCCGTTCCCAACAAACAAAGTTCTGAATGAAGTTTCTAGAACCTTTATATTTAGTTCCCATTCAAGTTACAATGGGTGCAAAAATACTTTCACTTGTCCATCGACAAGGAATTCTTCAAACTTGAGAGAGGTTATTCATGCTTTGTTCCAAAGATTTGGTCTATTACCTTGACCATCACTTCATTTTTCTCACAATCAGCCACACAATAGTTAGCTGCATCACAAAATATGCAAGGAAACATGTTCCATAAATAAGAAAAACCACCTGCATTTTTAAAATCCCCATGACACTTATACCTATCCCTTGGGCTATGACTTTAACAATGAGGACTGGACTTTGCATGTACTTCGAAAAATTCATTTCTCTTTGGAGACAAATTTCCATTATCTTTTTTTTTTTTTTTTTTTTTTTTTGTAGCAAGTACGGATCCTTCTATATCATTGAGTCAAAAAATAGTGTACAATATATACAACGTCCACCTGACGTCAAAGAAACATAAAAGAGATAAAAGCTTAAGCCGCCAAGGGCTACCCCATACAGCTTTACCTCTAAAAATTCAAGCCTAAGAAATAACTAACATGACTCCATACTAACCCTCGGAAAGCTTGCGAACTTTCGCGCAGCCTCCCTTTGGTAAACCCAAACCATAGATTCGACCCATCAAATCAAGAAGATCGACGGTTGAGGAGAAAGACGCCTAGCTAAAGAGCCCGAAGTTTAACTGACCTGCCCCACCATGTTGCTTTGTCCCAGACAACCGTTGATTCGCAGCAACCAAATCCAACGGATGAGGAAGATTTTGTGTAGGACAAGAAGGAGGAATGTTAATCTGCGATGGAGGGCAGTTTTCAGAACCCTCCCCCTACCACGTGTCGCAGGATGAATGGGAACGCTGCGAAAATGCCAAAACCATTACCACTCTGAGGGCAGCGCGATCAGTTGAAAACCGCCTGGGAGGTGGTTTTGTATTCTGGACTCCGAAGTCTGAAACCACCAATTGCCGAATGACTTGGTTCCTCTTGCAAATGCAAAACTTCCTTGCCTTGGTTGGGAAATTGTAAGGGTGAGAGTGTTCCATCGAGCAAAGACTTATAGGAATTATCTGAGATCCTCATCATGCTTGTACCATGAGTCTGGGTGACTAGACATGGTCCTCTTCTCATCAGCAAAATTTGCCTAAAAAGAAGACACATCCAGGGGGAAATCAAATCGAGCTAGTCTCCAAGGTTTTGAGTCTGAAGACATCCCTATCTTCTTCCGCCTGTTCGCAGCATCGATCTCTCAGTCTTCTTGGACTCAACACCTGCCACTTCATCGACACCTTATTCTCTGTGCAGCTAAATCCTTGGTTGGCCAGAAGATCTGCCAGCTTATTTGCCTTTCTGCGGACATGGTGGAAACTGATAGTGCGCAGGCACTGAAGAGGGCTTTGAATTCTTTGGAAAACCTAAATTAATTTCCAATGCTTAGAGACTTTGTCCAGTGCAGCTCCATTATGAATTTTTTTCACTGAGTTAATAATTAGCTATGAATCTGCCTCTATCATGACGTTTAGATAGTTGTCCTGCTTCAGCAAATCCAGGCATTGTTCCATAGCCATTAGTTTAGCCATGTTATTGGTGGCTGTACCTAGGTGGCAATGGAAGATAGAAATGATACTTCCCTCTGCATTTCTGAGGACACCTCCATACCCTGATGTACCCGGGTTCCCTTTTGAAGCTCCATCAATGTTGTATTTTAAATAGCCTTCCGGAGGAGGATGCCAAAATTCCTTCTCCGTGTCCGACGAGGTGATCTTCCTATCAAGGCCTAGGAGGGTGAGCCCCTACATCCCTAGCTGCCTGAGAATATTTAACTCTACTTCTGAGGGGGGGTTCTTAGGGAAGTTGCGAATAGTGGTTCTCACAGTCTCCTTGAGTTGTTTCAGGATTATCTCCAGCAGGTGTTGAGGCATTTTTTTTTCCTCCTTAATAATTCTTTTGTTCCTTTCCTTCCACACGTTCTATATGATGAAGCTTGGTGTAAGAGCCCACGCTGAGTTAAGAATTTCATTATCCGAAAAATTTTTCCTCCAGTTGATGAGGGTACTAATGATGTTGCCTCTGTCTCTATCAGATTGTTGAAAGAAGTAGCAAAAAAGTCCCATAACTAGGATGTGAAAATCCAGTTGTTGAGTAAATGTTCAAAGGTTTCTTCTTGAGCTTCACAGAGCAGGCATCTTGAAGGCCCCTGAACACCTCTCTTCCTTATGTTATCCCAAGTCAGAATTTTCTTGTGATAAACAACCCACATGAAGAGTTTGATTTTCATCCATCCTTGATGCCTCCAAAGGTTTTGCCAGATTTTGTCCGGAACCAGGGAATCTAGCTCAAGGAGAATGCTTTTTGCTTCCTTAAGCTTAAAGGTGCCCTCTTTGTTATTTCCCCATCTCAGTTGGCCTTGTCCCGCTGCCACTAAGATCTTCCTTTGCTCTACTATTTTCCTGAGCTCCTTTGCTTTAGTTTTCAGGAGATTGTTATTTATGCAATCTATGTTTCTCCAGATTCTCCACTTATCTGTAAGATGAGAGTGTATCCAGAAATCCTTAACCTTTATTAAACCTTGGGAATGTGGCTCCTGTTTAAGATCAAGGAAGTCTTGTTTTACCAGAATTGATTCTTGTTGCCATTTATCTTCCCAGAAAAGAGCAAGATTTCCTTCTCTGATTTCCCAGAAGCTATTCTCTTGTACTAGTCTTCTATTCTCCCAGGATTTGTTCCAAATATAAGAACCCTTTATATTTCCTGACATTCTTATAAGATCATTGTTTTTCCAGGAACTAGCATATTTTTCTTTCCAGATATTTTCCCATTGAGTCTTTGGATGCTGGACCCAGCGTCACCAAAGTTTGTCCCCTAGAGCCTTACTAAGAATCTCCTGATCATCCAATCCTAGCCCTCCATGGTTCTTGGGCTTACAAATTTTATCCCAAGACACCAAGGCCCATTTCCTCTTAGTCTCCTCCTTGCCCCAGAGGAAGTTTCTTTGAATATTTCTAAATTGCTGAAGGACCCCTTTTGGAGCCGGGGGAGCTGATAACATGAAAATAGGATTGTTTGAAGCACTTCTTTTGTAAGAACTAACCTACCAGCAAGGTTTAAAGATCTGATGGTCCATTTACTAACTTTGTCTTGCAACTTGTTGATCAAAGGTTCCCATATACTTTTGAGCATTGGTTTTGCAGTTAGAGGGACTCCTAAATATTTTGAAGGAAGGGAATCCCTTTGAAAGCCAAGAATTCTGGAGATGTTTTTCTGAATAGCAATATTGGTATTGAAGAAGAAGATTTTTGATTTGGAGAGATTAACTTCCATACCTGAAGCCAAGGCAAAAAGATTCAGATTTTTTTTGTAATTTGAGGCTTCTTGGACTATGTGGAGTCCCTGTAGCATGGTATCATCTACAAATTGTTGGTGAGTCAAGGCCTGCCCATTATCAGTAAGCTGCAGACCTTTAATCTTTCCTGATGATCTCGCCTGCTTTATAGCTCTCCCCAGTCCTTCCATCATGATGATAAAAAGAAAGGGGGAGAGCGGGTCACCCTGTCTGAGGCCTCTTCAGGGACTGAAAATCTCTAAGGGAGAGCCATTGACCAATATAGAAAAACTGGAGGAGGTCACCAGTGTCATTACCCATCTGACCTAGATGTGATCAAATCCAAATGCAATCAACATTTTCTTAAGGTAGACCCAATTTACCTTGTCATAAGCTTTGGCAATATCTAATTGCATGATCATACCCATCTGCTTCTTTCTAGTTAAAGAGTGCAACACTTCTTGCGCTTGAATGATGTTATCCAGATTTTTTCTGCCTTCCACAGAACCTGATTGCTGCCCTGATACCAGGACCGGAAGCAAAGGTTTGAGTGTGTTAGCCACAATCTTGGATATAATCTTATAGATTACGTTGCATAGGGCAATGGGTCTGTATTTATCCGGTGTCTGAGCAATCTTCTGTTTGGGGATCAGGGTGATGAAGGATGTATTGAGGGCTTTCAGAATGGTTTTGTTTGACCTGGAATCCTCCACCACATTCAATATGTCCTGCTTAACAATGTTCCAGCAAGCTTTGAAAAAGTCCACATTGAAACCGTCCGGGCCCAGTGCTTTGCCATTCTGCATGTATTTGAGGACATCACTTAGCTCCCCTTCCATTACTGGCCGATTAAGGTTGAAGTTGTTCTCTCTGGATACCCGTTTCGGTACATTACTAATCATTTCCCTGATGGATTTCTCTCTATCTTAATTTTTCTCCTGTGTTATACCTTGGAAGTGGTGGACTAACACAGCTTCTATAGCTTTTTGGGAGATCTGCAGTTCCCCTGCTTCATTCTTGATCGAAGAGATGTTGTTGTGAACTCTATTGGCCATGGTGGTTCTATGAAAAAACTTAGTGTTGCGCTCTCCTTCTTTTAGCCATTGAACTCTGGACTTTTGTCTCCAAAATATTTCCTCTTGTTTACATAGATTCTCCCATTCTTGATAATGTTTATCTGCTTGCTCACTGATATTTTTATCAAAGCCTTCCTTGATTAGAGCTTGGTTGAGAACCTGCATTCTGTTTTCTACTACTCTCTTTTCTTCAAAAATGTTACCAAAATCCTTCTTGTTCCATTCCTTAAGCCGGAATTTGATGTGCTTTAGTCTTTTGTGAAGAAGATACATTCTGGTCACCTAAATCTGTAAGTCCTCTAACCACCATTTCTCAATATTGCTTGAGAAGTCTGGGTGTGACCACCAGATATTTTGAAATTTGAAAGGTTTGTTTCTAGGAGTGCCTATACCCTTGATTTCCAATTGAATTGGCCAATGGTCTGAGCCTCCAAAGGGAAGAACTCGCGCTGTTACCTCTTTACCATTCAGCATAAGATTCTCAGAGATGAAGAATCTGTCTAGCTTTGAGGCAACAAGGGCATCTCCTCCCCTCCTGTTATTCCAAGTAAAGAGGCCAGTATTCCAATTAGTGTCAACAAGATTTATGTTATGAGAAAAGGTTTGGAAAGCCATGGAGTCTTTACTTAGATATCTTAATCCTCCTTTTTTCTCTGAAATGGATTTAATCATGTTGAAATCTCCTCCCATGATCCAGGGTATATCTGCATGTCTGTTCCTGAGCTCTATCATGGTATCTAGAAACTTAAGTTTGTCATCTATTCTCTGAGGACCATAAACATTTGTGACTAGAAAGGTGTCCCTTTATCCTACCGGTTGAATAACAACCGATAAGTAATTTCTGGAAGCCTCAGCTTCCAGAATGCCAATTTTGTGGGGATTCCATAGAGTGAGTATGCCCCCTGCTGTATTCTCTGCTTTTACTTCTAGAAACTCATAGCTGCTGAGCTATTTGCTGTGGATTTTTCTTACCTTTTGAATGGAACATTTCGTTTCTTGGATGAACATTATATCCATCATTTCTTGTTTCATTCTATTACTAAGCATTCTCTGCTTTCTCTTACTCCCTAGACCTCTAATATTCCAATATGTCAACTTCATTATAAAAGATTTGTAAAGGAGTAGCTGGCTAGATCTTTCATCTTACCTGAATCAATCATCAGCTTTCCACACTCCATCAAGAGTTCATTCTAATTTTTCCTCCCTCTTTTCTTGCTTGGGTTTCTAGTAGCTAGTCCCAGCGTAGTTTTCATTGTTTTCACCCCTCGGTTGTCCTGCTTATCTACGTTGTTCCCTCGTTCTAACTTCCCAGCTTGCATTTTCCATAGAAACAGCTGTTGTATTCTACTGAGTTCTTCTTGAGGTAGTGAATCCACTCCGCATGTAGTGCCCTGCGTCAAGAATCCTTCCAGGTCTAAGTTTTCTTTGTCAAGAATTTCTAGTAGTTCATGGTCCTCTCGTTCCGTATCATTCTAGGTCATTTCCTGATCCATTTCTTGTTCAGCATCGCTCATGGTGGCTTCTTTCTGGAACTCATTGTTTTGTGTTTGTTCCAGGTTTGTTTCCTTCTCCTTTTCTACAGAACTCCCTTCCATTGCTTGATCTTCTTTAGTAATCTCTTCCGCTTCCTGAAGCACCTAAAAATTGTTCTGCCTGCACTGTTGTCCTTCACGCTGCTGATTTTTTGGTCCTCTTTTATTTCCTTTACTTCGATTAACCACTTTCTGGAATCTATCTGATTCTTTCATTGTGTTGCTTCCACTTTTTTTATTTCTTTGTTGAGCAGATAGTCTCTGCAAAGATGTCCATGTTCATGGCATTTGCGACATCTGAATGGAATGTGCTCATAATCTACTGTTTGCACCCATTCTTCATCAAAAACTTCCAAGATTGTGTCCTTCGGTAGAGCTCCTGATAGATCCATCTCCACAAATATTTTAGCAAAGGAAGTATATTTTCCCCTTCTAGTGGCTTCAAAGGCTTTAACATAGTGACCTAATTTATTGCTATGGCTGCTAACGATTCATTCTGCCAGTAGTCAAGCGGTAGAGAGTAGAGCCTTACCCAGACCGGCACTGAAGTAAAAGTTTCCTTTTCTGGAACAAAGTTCATCATCCATGGTCTCATGTAGAGCCCCACAGTAGCATAGAAGTAAGGCCCTCCTTCAAATATTCTATCCTTGTCTTCAATATTTGTGAACACCACTGTAAAGAAATCCTTAGACCCGAGATGAAGATCTATGCTCCCTTTAGGTTTCCAATGTTATTTAATCCACGACTGTAAAGCTTTTTCAGTGGGCCATAGTCCAATGAACTTGGAAATGATGGCATATGTCCCCATGTGCTCCCTGTGCGCCTGCAGCTCTAGATTATTTAAAATAACCCTGGGAGTTATGTCTGTTTTGGGTTTGCAGGGTCCCTTTCTTCTCTTGTCTTTAGTCTCCTATTTTTTGTATTATACCTCTTTGTATTTTGTGCTATATTGATTCTTTTCTATGGGTTCTTCTGTTCCTTCTTCCGTAATTCTTTTTCCTTTCATCCCTGTTTCCCTAGCATTTTCTAGAGGCTTCTTGCCTCTGCTGGCCACGGCCTCCTTGTAGGAGGGAGTGGAGCCCCCTCCTCTACCACCCTTCATAGAGCTCTCTGACTACCCTTGTTTGTGCTGAACGTTGTACGCTCTTCGCTGTTCGCTCCCTAAATATAATCGCGATTGAATCGACAAATTTCCATTATCACTACCATCATTGTATGACATATCATCACTTGATGATTTCTTTGCCTCAAAATGTTTAGAGCACTCTCCAATTTCTCCATGACCATAACATAGTCCTTCATATCATGGTCGTTCCTTCACCTTGATAGGATTAGTGATACCTTGGCCTTTGATTCTGAGGCCTCGTAGTTCATAACCCATACGAGTTAAAAAATTCATACCAATGCCTTTAGTATGATTTTCAAAGACTACAAAATATGTGTTATTAACATAAACAGAAGGAGTAGAACTAGAGATGCTAATTACCTCCTTTGATTTGTCACCCATCTTCTCTATTTTATATGTTGATGATCAATCAAGCCACCCACTTTTACCAATAGGCACATAAGGAGAATCTATTAGGTTATGACAAAACTCATAAGCACCACTCTCCACATAAGGTCCATATCCTCTATTTGAACCATTCTCACATATTGGCTTCATATTGGAGGAATTATTTGTTGCTTCTTAGCTGGAACTCGCACCAACCTGTTCCTCCAGCACATGCTGCAACTAAAGTCACATTTTCCTCTTCTCCTCCTCGACAACTTCAAGCAATCTCCTGAGCTCAACATTCTCCATTCAAAGAGACAAGTTAATCTCCTCTAACTCTCGGAGACTTTCCTGCTTAAGCTTCATGCCCACACCTGAAACTTGGTCAAAACCATATCTTATACCAAAACTATCTGAAAAACGAGAAGAACTTCTCCTCTCAAAAATTGACCATCCTCTAACGTGTTGTAAGTAAACAAAATGGGACTTAAGGGTAAACAAGTTATATAATATCTTCAAGGTGGTGATTTAGTTTTCACATAAAATTTTAAAAAGTAACACATTCATATGAAACTCAAAATGGAAAACATGAAGATAAGAAGCCAACATTTGATGACGGAGTTCACCCTTCCTGGGCTACGTCTTCGGGCCTGCTTCAACAGCTAGACAACTCTATTGATTTCATTGGTAAAAGAGTACATTCAAATTGTTGACAATTGAGTGGCTTGTTTCCCCCATAAGGAAACATTCCCATGCAAACAATTCTCACTCCAAAAGTATGACCCCCTATAGCAAGTCATGAATAAGTCAACATGAAAAGGACTCACACATAAAGTCCTTGTACTCCACCTAAAAACCAAGCATAAAATGTACAAGAAATTTACATTGAAGTATTGAGAAGAGCTTCTCTTAAAACACATAATGAGAAAATAAAAAGAAGAGTTGCACCATAGAAGTCACAACTGCTGCAAATGAAATACGAAGGTTGGAAAACCGTGACAAGGTTCTCTCCATTCTCAAAATGCCTTCAAAAATACTTCAAACCTCTAATTGTCTCTAGAACTAAGAGAATCAATCTTGCAAAAGGTCCTTCCAAAAGTTTTCAAATCAGAAAATTAAGGCTGCCAATAAGTCGAGGACAGCCAAAAACCCCCATCTAGGCTCTTCTTGAGCTCAAAAAGGTTTAAAATTGAGAAATTTATGCTTCTCCAAGCCAAGCTCTATTATTTATCCCTCAATTTAACAAAACCTACCTCATTAATTTTCCCAATAACCCCTGTGCAAAAGAATAGGGCCATGTGAACGTTAATGCTGGGGGCTGGGGACAATGGTTCAACCCCACCAGCATTGGATTCTTTTCCTTTTCCTGTGGTCACGCGGAGTGACATGTCTGAGGGGTGGGGCCAACTACCAGTGCCCTCCACCAGAGCTCTTGGTAATGGTCATATGGGTAGTTTCGGTAACCAAGGGCCAGGGCCCAATGGCCCGCCCTCTCTGCTCATGCCTTTGGTGGTCGTGTTGGTTCCATGAAACCTATAACACATATTTCATTAAATTTGGAAGTTTTCTATTACAAGGCCTTCAACAACATTCATTCTTTTGTAAATCGCCATATTAAATTAATTCAACATAAAAATAATTTTAGTAATTTCAATCCAATTAGTGATCATGAATAGGTCAAACATGGGGTTGTTGTGTACAATAGTGTCAATACACAAATAGGAGTGTGAAATCAAACTCTTAGAAGAAATTGATTTAAGCTAAATCACATTAGCATGTTGTTGTGGCTGGCAACACCCCCCCAGTTCATTTAAGTATCGACCAAGATACTAAACGAATGGGGACCCTTAGTTAAATTTTTAGGAAAAGCAGAAGTTCTTTTTGAAAATGAGGTTACAATCATATGCTTAGGTAAAGCCTCTTGGATATTTTTAGCCTAAGTTTATGATGAGGAGAAAATCTTTAAAGTCGCGTTGCAAAAAGATAGGAAATACCTTCATTTCTCTTTAAAAATCGATATGCGCACGACCCTCGTGTTAACAATAACATCGCATCGCAACAAAGTAGTACCCATAAAGAAAAACTTAAAGATTCACCGATCTGCGATAACGCCGATCGCTAGATCGCATATCGCAGAAATGAGCCGGCAAGATTTGGCAAACATCAAATTTCTGCGATCTGCGATGTTGCGATCGCTGCGATGCTACATCCTTGCGATTTGCGATGATGCGATTAGCGATCACGCGATATGCGAGGTTACGTCAGCAAATCATAAATCACTTCAGTACGAATCCTTCGGGCACGCCATTCAAAGAAAAGCCACTTACCATAATCTGACCCGAAATCATGCGCTTTTAATGATAGTAAATGAATTAGTTGTCAGTTATTAAATGGATTAAAGACGCGTGCCTTGGTAGAGATTTACTTCACGTAAGGTGGCATATTTGATTTATCTGTTGCATTTAAAACTCTCCCATCACCTTTCTGGATCAGTCATTTCCATTTCACTCGTAATCTGCAGGAACGAAGAGCTAAGACGACTCAGACAGAAACGCAAAGAGAAATGGGAAAGAAAAATAAAGCTCAAAGCTCCGAAGCGAGGGAGAAGACTAAGGAGATGGCACCTCTGTACACAGACACAGCCTGTAATAGAGATGCAGGGATATCAACATGGAAAAGCATGTACAGGCTGCTAGAAGAGGAAAGACCTAGAATAATGAAGGTTGTTGCTGTCGCGGATGCACCACGCTCTTCTGAGGCGTCCTTAGAGGACCTAGCATGTTCATTCCTTCACAGAATAGCGGCAAGACCCAAAATTCTACCATATACAGATATGATCAAGTGGATACTGGATGATGCAGACTTGAACAACAGACAATTCAAAGTTCATGGACATGGGCTCATCGGATCGTTTGCTGCGCAAGATTTGAAGCTTATGTATCATCTTCCTGAACCGCAAGCGACCTATAACGTACAATTTGTTAAGAAGTTCGTGGCGAAGAATCCAGATCTATCAGACACCACTAAAGAATGGTCTATAAAAGAGGAGCCGCTAAAAAAAGATAAAAACGGTATGTACAGCACTGGTTCCCTCACCTCTCCATATTGTTTTGCTGTGGCCATGCTCTGTAGATTATTTGGGATGCCCGATATCAACAAGTTTTCGTCTGAATGGCTACCATTAATTGATGCTGCCACAAACGCCGACATCATAGATTGGGCCAAAATCCTTTCTGATAATCTATACACGGCTGTTATCAGTTACCGGTCTAAAATATCCTTTTCTGAAAGGGTCTATCCTCCTTTTTATCTGGCTGCATATGTTATGGATTCTGTTTGTCTTGTATCTAAATTTCCTACTATGGGTTGGAAATGGACTGCCAAGACCCATCGCCCATCCATGTTTATCATAAGGTATTATGGGATTCCCAGTTTGCCCCTCACTTCTACCAAATTTGCCATGGGCTTATTTTGCCCCTATATAGAATAATGTATGATAAAGACCCCCCGAGGTGCTCTCCCGAGGCACAAATCGACATCATCCCCATTGCGAGATGGTTCGGGGAAGAATGTTTTACTTACATTAGAGTTTTTGGAAGCACTGTACCTCCACATGTCCTACCCCTATATGTCCCTGATAAACTTTTGGCTCGGGAAATCGCTTATCAAACCTGTTCTGAAGGCAGCCTGACCAAAGACCTAAAGGACAAGAAGAAGGCCATATGGCCTCAATTTCTTGTAGCTTGTGGGGCCTTCTCTTTGTTCGATGTAGGACACGCTTTCAGCGAAGTAGAGAATGTGACGTGTCTTCAATTATTTAAATTCCCAGCAAGGCCACTCGACCCAAATGATGTTGCCCAAGAATTCACAACGAATGTCAAGATAAGAGTGTTCTCTGGAAAGAAAGATTTGTTTGATGATCTATTTCAGAATAAGAGTTCACTCCAAGAAATTTTGCGGGAAGCTCGGTCGAGGTTGTCTCCAGATGACCTCCAAAGATTCATGTTATACAGAGAAAGAAGGCTGGCCAGTATTCCGCTAGAGAAGCTGCGACTGCCTGCTAGAGAACCAACTCCAAGCATCAGCCTCAGTGAAAACTCTAGCACTTCCAGATCTAAGTCCAACGCCGCGCAAGGAGTATCTGAGCATCCTAAAGAGTCTGTGTACGACCAAGGAAAAAAACGAAGAAACAACCAAAGATACAGCTCAGTCAAGTGCAATGTCTCAACAACAAGTTATCGCCTCCCCACCAAGAGATGTCCCCCCTCCTGTCATCGAAGCACCACTTGTCACAACAGAGCTAGACAAAGAGTGGGAAACCTTCGATGAATTGATCAATCTTGAAGGGCAAGTCCTGAAAACACATGTGAATAATACACAGGTGGTGCAAGAAGTGGTTTCGACCATAGTCAGCAGTGTCGCAGAAGCAGAACACGTTCCTATCGCTCCATCTTCTGAGCTTCTACTTAATGTAGAAGAAATTCCCCCACTGGATGTATTCTATAGTCCTCAACACAAAGCAGTTGTAAGGAGACAGAGCAAGAAAAGAAAACTAGAGAACACACTGTCACAAGATGCTGAACATTTGGACATCTTATGGAAAGACCCCAATAATAATCCGACTAAAAATCTCACGAAGCTGTCTCAGATCGCAGGAGCATATGCTTCTGCAACTATTGGCAAGGCATCGGAAGTTCAACAACTATTGAAAGAACAAGAAAATCGTATACAACTGCTACAACAACAGTTGCAACAAGCCAACGCTAACACTGAAGCTTCGAGACAGCTCGAGAAACTACAGGAAGACTTTCAACAGATGCAGATAGGCTATCAAAGAAGTCTCGAAGAGAAAGAAAAACAATTGCAGACTTTACAAGAAATGAATAAAGATGAGCCTAAGTTGGCAGAATTTATTTTAGAATCTATTGGCTTGAACGAGCAATTACTGCAGAAACAGGAGGAGTTGGGACATAAAATATCACAGTGGAGTCACTATTGCGATTTGAGCGATAAAATCACCAATCAAGTGGTGGACCTGCGGAGTGACTATGATCAGAGTGACAAAAGGGTGACAGAATATTTGACTTGGCAGGATGATGATGAAGGGAAAAGAGCAGGTGCACCCAGGATAAACGAAAATCATCAGGAGTTGATCTTTAATAAATGGGACGATCAAATCAGGCAGGCGGAGCAAGCAGCAGAGATAGCAGCAACACAGGCAAGCATTCTTATCAACTGTGTAAATGAGAATTTACACAGGGCCAATTTAATTGCAGAGACCACCCCGGGGTACCTACCAAACAATTTGCAACTGGAAACAGAATGGAGGCAGAAAGCGCAGGCAAAAGGGAAAGCAATCCAAGCATTGGCCAGGTTGAATTGGGAATGTTACTGGACGTACTTGGTTAAATCACACAGCCAATGGATGACGGTGAAATGCATTACAAACGCAGCCGAAAAGGTAGCGCCAGCTCTCGTAGATGTCGTTTTCGCAGCCCACCTCAGTGCAGAAATCAGTCAGCCGACTCTTCTCAAGCCCATGCTGAACACTTGCAACTTTAAAGACCAAGTTCATAAGTGACTTTATTTAGAATGTTGTTTTTCTTTGAACTAGATTAGAAAAAGGACGGTCATTTGAAAACTGCATCCAAAATTTTGTAATAATACTATTATTAGAATTAGGAAGTAGTATTTTAACCCTTCTCATTGCATTTGGAGAAGGGTCCAGAAATTTGTCAAAAACTTGTCCTCGGAACATGCACTTCTGCACCCTCAGAGGAGGTTTTGATAAATGGATGGATCGAGATTTATTCATGTTTGCATTTAATGTCTGCTACTGATGTTGCACTTCTGTACTCTTAGTAGATGTTAGAACAAGTAGAGATAAATCGTTATTGCTTGAAGTTTGGGAGTGAAATCAGTCATAAATGGTACTTTTATCTCTTGACCAATTTCTGCTTATATTCCTAGAGTGATATGCAGTTTTAGTTGTTTATATGTTAATGTATGAATGTGTGGGTTACCATTTGGCACTTCTGTACGGTGGAGTCATTTATTTGTGCTTGACATATGAATAACTTATTATGTGATATGCTGTTCACAACTGTTTTGTCTAACTTTTTATGCAGAATGGTTTATCTTAATTGATTTCTATTCTTATGATAGCTGAATGATCTTTATTACCAGTTATTGTTCGAAATCTTTTTAGATCGCATAATAGAAGAAATATACCCCGAGTTAGCATAGATTAGATGTGTTGTTTTTATTAGATTACAATAGCATAGAGTCAGTTTAGAAGTTTGAATTAAAATAGCTTAAAATACTTCTAGATCAGCATCATCCAACTCTACACACACACACACCCCTTAGATTGGGAAACTGGTCCCATTATCCCCGGTTGGACCCGCTATACCAAACGGACAAGGAGCTGCCAACCAAGTTCCGGACCGGGTGGGTATCCCCCTTGTTGTTGACCCGATTTTAGGGCCCTCAACACATTTCTAACATCCAATAAAAATATTATAGTTATGGATAAAGGAATAGATTCCTCGATGTTTGAATTTTGTGTCTAATGACTCTAACCCCCTTTCTTGCAACCTACGAGGGATTTTTTGATTGAATGATGGTGATGTGAGGATATTAGTGTAAATGGAAAGGATAGGCGTCCCTTGCGTTGCATTGAAACTTCCTACTAAAAACCTAGTAAAATGTTGTGCTCAATTTCCTATGGTCCCTTCGTGCCTTTATGAAGCACTAATGAGGGAGTGATCATTCATCTTCATAGCATCCTGACATCCACTATAAAAGTTAGACTTTGTTGATCTAGGTATTTCAAGAAGGTTATGCACAATTGATCTATCGCCACTCAAATCCAAGTACATCACATGAGAGTTCTTGAATGGGTATTCAAGTCATTCCATTGTGATGGACAATGTCACAAATTGAAGTAAAGAATAAATTTTAGTGGTGACTTCTTGTAAGTATTGGAGGCAAGGGTTTTCAAAGATTAATACAGTTGATGGTAGTGTGGATATTGATCTCTTCTTGCTAACATTGTGAAAACCAATCATATTCTCAATGTAATAGCATCAACCAATTGTATGGAAAAACATGATTGACCATTAATTTCACTAAGAGGAGAAAACGATAAAAAAATTTAATGGGGAAGAAATATTTGTGAAACATAACTCATGGATTTTATTTTAAATTTATATAAGTCCCCATGTTCTTTAATTATTACATACTTATTATAAATACAAATAAATTATCATTAAGACATTGATTTAGAAGATTAAATATGTATTAAAATGCATTCGTCTATGACACTTGATTTTTCATATAGTCTGAATAAAACACTTAAATCTCATTATCAATTAATTCTAATTAGTTTTGTAAAAGATATATATTTACTTAATTTAAGAGATTTATTTCGAAATAATTACATTTATAAACTTATATAAATACATATACTCCATGGAATTCAATAAATAGCTTTTAAGTCTT